>CM064512.1:63649983-63939943 GCA_032716605.1 Paralithodes platypus | reverse complement strand
GTAAATTATTATTGCATTCGGTTTGTAATGTCGATGCGTGACATGCTCCAACTTCGTCTTTATAGAACGTGAACTTCCAGTAGTCAATTAATATATGTTCCCCTCCCAGTGTTTTGAAAGGAATAAGATTTTGGAGCTAAAAAAAAAAAAAAAAAAAAAAAACAAAAAAAAAAACCCTGTGCTCCCTCAGGATGTTTAGGGACCGCCTGTGCGTGTGTTGATATATCACAAGACGTTGGCCCATTAGGTTGGACTTGCGTTGGTACATTTTCCGACCCAGTTCTTTGTCAATTGTAAGATCTCTTTTTGGTGCCATTTAGATGTTTATGATTTCTGATACTTGATTGTTATGGCCATGAAATTATTTAGTCAGTTTAGGCCAATCGTTGCCTTGCCATGACGAGATGGATTTGGCGTGAGAGGGATCTGCCTTGTGTGGGTCAATCAGCTTTCTGCAGACTCCCATTCTTTTATGTTCTTATTGTATAAATATTAATTAATTTGATAAAAACTTCTTCAAATTAGATAACAATATGTGTTTATGTATTCGTATCGCTATAGCTACTGTCTTTTGTGGAGCTCCAAAAGTGGTCTGGGTTAAACGTCTCACATCGCGTCCACCTCCTCCTCCCCAATTCCTCACATAACCTGCCCATAACATCCACACATCCTCACAGCCTAAAACCCGTTCCACACATCTAGGCTCCTTCCCCAACCCACCCAGGCCCATCCACACGACCCAACCTAACCCATTCCTACCCTCATCTCCTGCACCCCAATCCCCACCCTCACCCCCACCATCACCCCCCCCCCCCTCACCCCTCCACCCCCACCCCCACCCCATCCGCGTGCACAATGCAGCACCCAATCATACACCGGCACACTACATTAGTATCGGGCTTGCTCACTGGGAGGCCGTAGATGCTTTGCATCAACCTACAAAAACACACGAACTCACACACTTCATCAACTGCTGCGGACAGGCAGACACAGTCTGCGTTTTTCAGTGTCGTCACGGATCCCAGCACACTAAACTCTGTACAACACAAACAACCGCTACAATTTCACAATTTCAACCCCCATACAACAAGACCGGGCCGGCCGTCGGCATTGGCGGTGGACTCATCTACCCCTGTTACACAAAGATATAACATATATAGACACCAGTGCACCTACCAAATCCCTCCTCCCCCCAAACGATAACACAACAGAAATAAGATCAATTAAAATACGCACTGGCAACAGCTCCCGCATTACAATCATAAATACATACATCCCTCCCCAAACATCCCCTACAGTACCCAACGATTACAGACCACAAATACAACACACTTACCACACCACGCCCCACACATCATCCTGGGTGGTGATTTCAATGCAAATGACGTAGGCCTGGTTTGTCGACCCCCCCGACACAGACAGATGGGCTGGTCTTACGACACCAAACAGACAACCTATATATCCACAATAACATTCATAAGCATACCCATACTCCCCACCACGCCCTCTACAAAACACCCCATCCTCTCCTGATATCCCCGTTTTGTTCCCCTGGACTCGCCCCGCACAACATCCTGGCAAGGTGGGTCAGAACCTTGGGCTAAGACCACCTCCCTATCAGTTTATCACCACCAAAATAAGACTCCACCCCAGCTAGCCACAGACACACTTACACTAACTATAAAAGATCTAACTGGGAAGCAGTCACAAATTAGACAGAACAACACTTTGAAACCTTACAACAGTACACTAACATCAACAATGCTGTAACCACATTCAACACGACTATGTAAAACGCCGACAAGAAACACAACATTCCCAGAAGTCCATAAAACAAACACAACCCCAACTTCTCACCAGAAATTCAAAACCCCATCATACAACGCGACACACGTGAAACACTCCCCAGCACACCCCACACACAAGACATCAATCAACAACTTCAAGCACAATCAACATCCAGATTAACAACAAAATACAAGAACAAAAAACAAAAACAACACGAAATTGGAATAACTTCTTACAAACACTCCGATCACAAAACAAACCCCCAAAAACTCTACAAAACACTAAACAGCATCACACTTTCCAACAGCAACACATCCACATGCTGCACATCACAACAACAGACCTCTACTCCTTCACGTAAACAACTAGCAAACACGCTCATCAATCACTTCGCTCATGTCAGTCACCTACAACCTCACAAAGACGACCGACGTGTCATCCGACGAAAAAGACAATTCCCCACCACCCTGACTATACACCCTTCCACCAACAACCACAGCAAAGCCTATCATGCACAATCTCTCAGCTCTCACCCGCCTTTGGCCTAGACAACATAAAGCACCATTCACCTCAGACACCTGGGACCACAAGGCATCACAAGCACTCACTAACCTCTCAATCTACAGCTAACCACACAATACAAATACCAGACAATCTGGAAGCATGGTATCATCATCACATTTCCCCAAAACCTAACAAAGAACCCACGCTACCCTCCTCACACACACGCCCTATCACACTCGCTTTGCACAAACCCCCCTCCAAAGTCATAGAGCGCCTTGTACTATAAAACTGATGGACTACCTGACTTACCCCTTTCTTCGCCAACACAACACGGCTTCCGGCCCCATTGCACTCCCACAAACACTTCTTACAGACCTTACACAAAGAGCTTTTGACGGCATCAACTCAGCTAGACCACCACACAGATCCGTACTTTGCCACACTTGACATTAGTAACGCCTTCGATGCCATCCCCCGCCACAACCGAACAAACAAAATCTACAACACAAGCATGCACAACAACACAAAAATAGTTCCTGATGTGAACGGCGTCCTACGCCGTGGGACCACCTCCCTGAGCTGCCAACCGCAGATGGCTGCCCGACCCTCCCCGGCCGGAGACAAGATAAAAGACCAGTGGAGTAACAACCGTATGCCGGCCGCGGGGAGCAGTTTCTGGAGCTTATTCTACCTTATTCTAACATCTGGCTGGGACATTACTACCTTATTCCAACATCAGGCTGACATTACTACCTTATTCCAACATCTATGCTGACCATTATTACCTTATTGCAACATCTGACAGAACATTACTACCATATTCCAACATCTGACAGACATTGCTACCATATTTCCAAAATCCTGACAAGACCTTCCTACCTGATCCCAATAGCTGGCAGACATTACTAACTAATTCCAACATCTGACAGACCATTACTAACCATATTCCAAAATTCTAGCAGACATTAGTATACTTCGTCGTCAACATCTGGCAGACCTTTACTACCTTATTCCGCACATCTGCCAGACATTACGACCATATTCCAACATCTGGCCTACGTTCCTACCTTATTCCAACAACTGCCAAAAATTACTACCTTATTCCAACCATCTGACAGACATGACGACCTTATTCCAACATCTGACAGACCTACTAACTTTATTCCAATATCTGGCAGCACATTACTACATGTATTCCAACATCTGGCAGACATTAACTACCTTATTCCAACATCTGGCAGGACATTACCATATTCCAACATCTGGCAGACATTACTACTGTATTCCACACATCTGGCAGAACATTACTACCCCATTCCGACATCTGGCAGGTTTTACTACCATATTCCAACAGGCTGGCAGATATTTCCTACCTTATTCCAAACAACTGCCAAAAATTGACTCTGCCCGATTGCAACATCTGACCAACATTTCTAAAAATATTCCACATCTGACAAGACATTACTATTTTATTCCAATATCTGGCAGATTTGCACACATCTGACAGGACCATTACTACTTTATTCCAACATCTGGGCAGACATTACTACCTTATGCCAACACCTGGCAGACATTTACTGCCTGGCAACATCTGACAGACATTTCTAAAATATTCCAACATCTGACAGACATTACTACTTTATTATTCCAACATCTGGCAAACCTTGTTGTCCGATTGCAACATCTGAACAGACATTACTACTTTATTGGGCCAACATCTGGCAGACATATACTACTCTTTCCAACATCTGGCCAGACATTACTACCTTATTTGCAAACATTCTGACAGACCATTAATTACTACCATATTCCAACATCTCTCTGAGGTTGCTACCATCTTCCAAAATATGACAGACCATTATAACCTGATACCAAGATCTGGCGGACATTACTACCTTTATTCCTACATCTGACAGGAACATTACTACCATATTTCCCAAATCTAGCAGACATTAGTACCTTATTGCAACATCTGGCAGACATTACATACCATTTTTTTTTTTCTCTTTTTTTTTTTTATTCCAACATTTTTTGGCAGACAATACTACTGTATTCCAACATCTGGCTGACATTATTACCTTATTGCAACATCTGACAGACATTATTTACCTTATGTGCAACATCTGTACCGGCCATTTGCTACCATATTCCAACATCTGACAGACATTGCTACCATATTCCAAAATCTGACAGACATTACTACCTGATCCCAATATCTGGCAGACATTACTACCATATTCCAAAATCTAGCAGAACATTAGTACCTTAGTGGCAACATCTGGCAGACATTACTACCTTATTCCAAAACATTTGGCAGTACAATACTACTGTATTCCACACATCTGGCAGACATTCCACTCACCTTATTCCGACATCTGGACAGACATTACGACCATATTCTAACATCTGGCAGACCGTTTCCTACCTTATTCCAACAACTGCCAAAAATTACTACCTTATTCCAACACATCTGACAGACCATGGGACTACCTTATTCCAACATCTGACAGACATTGCTACAATATTCCAACATATGACAGGACATTACTACCTTATTCCAACATCTGGCGGACAATACTACCAAATTCCAACATCTGACAGACATTACTACCTTCTTCCAACCTCTGGACAGACATTACTACCTTATTCCAACATCTGGCAGACATTACTAGACAAGATTCCAACATCTTACAGACCTTACTAACTACCTTATTCCAACATCTGGCAGACATGACTACCTTAATTCCAACATCTGGACAGACATAACTACCTTATTCCAACATCTGACAGACATTACTACTATATTCCAACATCTGACATACATTACTACCTTAATTCCAACATCTGACAGACAATTGACTACCATATTGCAATATCTGGCTAGACATTACTACCTTATTCCAACATCTGACAGACATATATTACTACCCTATTCCAACATCTGGCCTGACATTACTACGTTATTCCAACATCTGACAGACATGACTACTCTATTAACAACATCTGACAGACATTACTACCCTATTCCAACATCTGACAGACATTACTAACCATATGTCCCAACATCTGACCGACATTATATAATGTCTGTCCAGGCTGTTGGAATATGGTAGGTAATGTCGGCCAGATGTTGGAATATGGTAGTAATGTATGTCAGATGTTGGAATATATGGTAGCAATGTCCTGCCAGTTTTTGGAATCATGGTAGTACTGTCTGCCAGATGTTGGGAATAAGGTAGTAATGTCTGCCAGGTGGTTGGAATATCGTAGTAATATCTGTCAGATGTTGGAATAAGGTAGTAATGTCGGCTCTCTGCAGACTCCCATTTTCATCTTGGTAGCATGTGTAAAGGATCTGCCCTCATTTGCACCAGTGTGCAAATTTTTTTTCCTATAGAGCGGAGAGAGAGATAGAGGTTAGCAGTGGCGTGTGTAAGGGATCTGCCTCTCGTAACAGTCATAGATATGTGAAAATAGGCTACCTAGTGCAGCAGTGCTATAGTGGGATCAAGAACTATAGAGAATTTCAAGCTAAATCAAGATAGTTCATATGGACAAAATGGGTTTGTGATGTGAAAGGGATCTGCCTTTTGTGGGCCACTTGTCTCTGCTCTGCAGATTCTCATGTTTCCTCTTAGTTGCATGTGTAAGGGATCTGTCCTCATTTGTACCGATGTGCACGCAACGAGCGACAGAGAGAGACTGGGTTTTTTTGTGTAAGGAATCTGCCTTCTATTTCGTTTAGTAACAGAGTTGTAGATATGTGGAATAGGCTACCGAGTCCTATAGTGGGATCAAGGAACAATAGAGTTCAAACATAAATTAAGATAGAAAAATTAGAAAACCATATTTTGTCATTACCAACTAACTAACATACCTAACCTAACCTAATAGGGGAGGTGGTTGTAGGGAGGAGTGGTCTTGGAGTGGTCTTGCCACTGGCTGGTAATCCAAGGTCCCGTGTCAATCTGGCCTGGTAATCCACGGTTCCGGGTTCAACTACCGATGTATCAATGGGAAGATATTATTGGGAGGGAATTTGGTGCTGTACCCAGTATCAATCAGTGCATACCACAAGCCCACCGAAACGTCACTAAAATACCCTCATTGTTCCCTGATTAATAGCACGTTATGTATGACTATATTCCCATATTCAAATATGCTATAGGTGGTGCCTGAATGCCTGGTGATTTATCTGCTCAACGTGGCGTTGTGTGGTGTGTAGTGGAGAGTCCGAGTGTAGTGGGTGAGAACGTGTAGTGGGTGAGACAGTGCGCACGGAACGAGGTGGCTTCAGGAGATGGGGTCGTTTGGGGTCGTTCGGGCCATGAGTGAGCACCGTGGCCTCATGTGCAAGGCAAGATGGCAGGTGCGTGCGTTGTTGTAACTCTCTACGTGCTTACATGTCTCACTCCCTAGACTGGAAACAAGACCTGCACGGGCTTGCCAACTGTTCATTGTTAAAGCTGTGAATGTTAAGGCTCTCAGCCTATGCCCGGGAGAGGGGGAAGTAAAGTTGGAATATAGAAAAACACAAAAAAAAACAAAAAAAAAAAACATAGAAAAAAACAAAAAAAAAACAAAAAAAAAAAACACTGGAGGTGCCGCCCCCATACGGTGCCGCCCCCAGACCCTAGCAGGTTAGTATTTGTATATAGATATGACAAAATACTAATACTGTACTAAACGGTATGGGCTTCTAACCTAGCTGAACACAACACTCATAAGAACCTTACAGACTATTCAAAACAAAAGCCTGAAGATCATACAGGCTGCACAGCTACTGCACCCACAGATCACCTACTCAAGAAACCAAATCAAGACACTCAAAGTCAAAGACCATCTGGGACATGAGAGGCAATCAATTCCCTGGCAGGCAGCCTCCACGAACCAAGACCACCCACTAAACTACTTTAAAATTGTTTTTAGCTGTAGAACTTTTATTTTATTTGTTTTTTGAATTCCGGGGCCCACTGCAGCCTGAAAACTAGTACGGTCATTCATAACAGTCTGCTAGTACGCAACAGGTTGTCAATAAGTAGTGATTCCGAAAGTCAGGTCTGCCCCCGAGGTGCCCGGGATATAGGGAATGAACGGAGAGAGCGAGAGTTTGTTTATGTAGCGTAGCTTCGGGGTATTAATTGTTCCACTGGTATCATTTATATTCCCTTCGGAAGCAATGTTTGGAAGTCTGGCTCCCTCGGTATTAAGATGCGCATAAAGTTTATTCGATCTTTATATAATTTCTGTTTTAGGAAGGTCTTTGGCAACTCAAATCTACCCAATATATCTAAGTCTTGTGCATAATTCTTTAACGGTCTTTATAGCGTAATGCATAAATGTGCAGAATTTCTGTCTCCTAGGTTCGAGTCCTTGGAGTGCCACATGTACAGTATTTGTAATTAAATTTACTTTAATAATATCCTTGGTTAGAGTCCTTGGAGTGTCATGTATTTTTCATTGAGTTTAGAAGTAAAGTTGGTTGGTGAAAAAATCTGAAATCATAGATCCTAAGGTGAATAAAAGCATTTAATGATCGAATAAACTGAACGCTTCCTAATCCTGAAGGTGTTTATTAACTTAAAAGAATTTCCATCCTGGTGTTTTGGAAATATTTTAAGTTTGTAAGGGTTCTGTAAACATTGCTAACGGAGTAAATTTATACAAATCGAACTTGGCAAGGTAAAGGTGAATGGGAGAGCTTTGGTTACTGATTAGTTGCTTTCGTTAACTCTCCTAAGTTAAGGAAAGGAATTTATGTGCAGTATCCAAGCTTTAACCTAATTTATTTTACCGACTCTGATTTTAATGCACTATTGTAAGTTTTTGACATTTTTTTGCTCCATTGGTAAATAAAGAAAAATGAGATGTGAATTGTATATGTACCATCTAAGCCCATTATACATTTTGATATGCTGTATTGTTCAATGGATAGGGTTAGGCTGAAAATAGAAGTACCTAGTTGTAGTAGTGACTAGTTATAAATAGTATAAAATATGCTAGGAATAAGTTTGGTAAAAGATCTGATAATGATTGGTTCTATATACTGTAGTCTTTAATGTTTTTTTTAATTAGTCTGGCAGCTTAGTTTGAAATTTGAAAGTAAAACTTTCAAAAGAAACCAACACTAATGACTATAAAGACCAAGTATATACTTGTCAAAATAGCAATTAGCAAGTTTGAAATAGTATAAAGCTAGAGCAATTTTGGCGTAAGTGAATCTCAATTGTAGTTTGTGAGACTGAATAACTAATAACTGATAATATAATAAGACTGAATAACTGATAATAATCGGCAAATAACTGAAATAAGTTGAAATAAGTTTGCAGTCAATGTTTTGATTTGATAAGCTGAGTAAAGTGGATTAATGGTCTCTATAAATTTTGAAAAGTAGTTTAATAGGCTGGAAGGCTAAGAATTCAATAACAAATGTTAGCCTGAAGAAAGTAACTGTTGGTCATTTATATAAAGTTCAGTGAAGTCTAAGACTAGTGTAATCTATAATTTGGGCTGAAAATACGAGATGCTGTGAGGAATTTGCCTATAAAATAAGATACCCTGGCTGACTTCCCAAATGCTAGAAATATTAACTTCTATTACTCTAGTACAGTACCAGTTATGTGAAAGTAAATTTAGTCCGATTATTGTAGATTTCTGTAAACTCTAATTGGTCATTGGGAATACTGTACATATATGAGATATATAGCTGTATTTAGGAGGGAGGATTGAAAAATAGTTCTAAATTTTACGGTATATACATCTTTAAAATACTTGGAATCTGAAGGGTATTTTTGCTTATGGCTGAAACTTTGTTATAGCTTATGAGAAGAGTAGTTATTAATACAGTACTGTTATCTTTGTACTAGTGTAACAGGGCTTAGTCTTTTATGATAGAAGTTAGGTTATAGGGAAAGTTTTATATAGTTTTATCATAGTTTTTTATAGTAGTTGTACATTAGGTTAATTCTACTTTAGTTATAGTTAGTATTATTAAATTAATTGGTATAGTTTGTTTCAATACAGTTTTTAATTGCTTTTTAGTAATTATTTTTAAAGGGCTTATTTTATTTAAGGACTTTGTTTTTTTATTTGTCTATGTTTAACATTTAACATGGAGCTAAAGTATATTTTATAGTATTAATGTTTTTTGGAATATTTTAGCTTTTAATATTCTTTTTGAAATTAAGAGGTTTAGGGAGTTTTAGAATGATTGAGCTTGGAAGATCATACCTAGAAAAAATCTATTAGCACAATAAAGTAATTGTTATATTTAGGTATTCGTTTGTTAAGAGTGATTAAAGTTTACTTTTGAGATGCAGTTGTAGATGATTCATATTTATTTGAAGTTTTGAGTTTAAGACTTGAGACTTCATAGAAAGAAAATCATAACAAAATAAGCTGAAAAATAGACTTGGAAATTAAGTAATTAAATGTATACAACCCCCATAGTTTGGGTTTGCCAACTTGAGACTGAGCCCGCACAGGGAGTTTAAAATTTAAATAAATATAATTTGTGGAATATTTGAGCATTTGTCCAGACTGGAAATTTAAAGTAATGAAATTGGGTATTTATGTATATACTCAGGCACATACCCCATAGCTGGGGTTGGCAGACTTGAGACAGAGCCCAAATGGAAATTTAAATAATTTAATTAAATCTTTGAGTTTGTCAAAACTTTGCAATTAAAGTAATTAATTGGGAATTTGTATATACTGAGCACATCCCATAGGTGGGGTTGGCCAATTGAGACAGCAGGAAAAAATTAGATCTTACCTATAATTGCATTTTTAAAAAACAATAGAATTACTAGAAATTTTGCAATATTTAAGTTTTCATTGTTCCATTGTTGACTCAAAGTTGTCTTTATTAATACTGGATATAGAAGTTATGCATATTTTTCTACAACTGCATAATACAGTAATGAAATCTTTAATGGAATGATTTTTTAGAATGTGCAATTTTTTATGTTTAAGCCTAATTAAGTATTGATTTATGAAGTCAATGTAATTCCCTCTGAAAATATAAGTCATGGTATATTTAAGAGAAATTATATAAGCTTTCAAAATTATTCAGTTTTAACACCATACACTCTTTGCTCAAGAGCTGGGGTAGGGTGGGTGTCCTGTTTATCGGGGCCTTAATCAAATCTATACTTAAAATCTTTTATATATACAAAAATGAAAATATATGAAGTAGAAATTATTTTACTCCATATACTTTAGTAGATTTTGTCAAGGACTGTCTACTTGACATCACTAAAAGTTTGCACATTCTAAAATTTATTCCGTTGAGATGCTCTTTAGCCATAAATAAGTACATGCTATGGAATCTATTGAACCTATTGGAGAAAAAGTAATTTAGGATACAGCATAAGATTTGTATGCAGTGTTGTAACGAGTTATATTCATAGAAAATGCCCACTGAAATGTAACTTGAGATTAAATATTTATGGAAATGTACTTGTGCATTTTGATATATATTAATGTCCCTCGATTTTTGTGATGGTATTTATATTGATATTTCAAAGAAAATAAGACTGCTTACAAATCTGGTTCTGTATTTTAATATATGATAGGCCAACCTTCTTGAAACTCTAAAAGGCTAGAAGAAATGGGCTGAAACTTTCCTATCTTATTCCCTGGGTGACTCTTCCCAAATTATGAAAATCCCATGCTTGATTACTGTTTATTGATGTTAATGGTAAAGAATATTGGGCAATTATAAAAGACTGTTCTATTATAATTAAGCCAGATATCTTTGCCACTAAGATTAATAATGAGTAATCACTTTATGCGAGTTCTATGACTGGAAGAATTGACCAGGAAATAGGTGTGGTAATGCAGTTTATTTACTTTAGCCTTTTTAGTTAACCCATATATGAATCACTAAGTTAATTTTGGTTACCTGACTATTATATGCAGCTTAGGAAGACTGTTGAGCAATGAGAGGGGTAATAGTAATTTATTAACCCTGGAGATTGATCTGGTACTTCCTAAGGTGAATATAAATGAATGCTAGCCAATATTCCCAAAGTGCATCATATTTGAATTGGTTTAGAATTTTGGCCTTTATATATTTACTGCTATAATTACCGAGTGATTATCAGCCCCTTGATAAATATGAGTAAGTTAATTCTGGTTATTGGATTATTTTATGTTGCTTTGGAATTATTTTGGCATTTATGCTCTTAATTATTCCTTAAGTGCATAGAATTTCTCTTAGCCAGCATGACTTGTTAATTCTGGCTATTGGATGATTTTATTAAGCTTTGGAAGGATCTGGGTCTAATGGAGTTTTATACTTTATTATTCCTAGAGGTTTTCCTGAAGTGCATAAAATTTCTCCTTAGCCAGCATGACTTATTCTTTTATGAGAGGGTTAAAGGTTCATGATTCCATTGGTGTACTTATTTTTGCTCAAGAGTGTACTGTATCATGTAAGCAATGGTTTGGCTGCATTTATGTAGGTTTAAAACTTTATATCTTGGGTTTGCATATTTAAATGTGGTTTTTTCTATCACTGACTGAAAAAAATCTGCCAAAATACTGTAATTAAAGATTTAAAAATAGCTGGTTGATGTAAAGTATTTAAATTGGTAAAAATATATTTTATGATGCATATGCCATTTATGAAAATACATACTTTGTTTGCATGGTAAGTGAAAATATCACTTAACATGCAAAGAAAGTAATATTATTTTCATAAATAACTTGCATAATAAATTTGTTACCATTTACTAAGATTTGTTTACGGACTTTTTATAAATCATTAAAAGTTTCTTTGGCTGCTCTGTGATAGTTTACCATATTTATATACTGCACACTCATGATATAAAGTTTAGCAACTTAGAATGAACAGTGACAACCAAAAGGATCATTATGAACTCTGGATATGTTCAACCATCATTAATGAAAGTGCTAAACCAAAGTTCTTTTAAGTAATGTGGTTGAATGTTTTAGAAGCATAATGATAAAGTTCAGAGCCCTCTTTATTTGTCTGGTCTTAAAGTCTCTAAGATGGCAAGTAATGTTTCTGAGAGTCTTTGGTTGTGTACTGTTTTTTCTGGGTTGTGTGTGTTCTTAGTGCATTTCAAACTTAACCTCCATAGCCCATGCTTGTCATTGGCTCAATTAACCCTTTTGGTACTGTCACTGTCTGGCTAGTATCAGATGATTTTAATCAGCTTAGAAAGGACTTCTTTCCTAAGCTGATTAAAATCTTTTGAGGTTAGCCAGAATAAGTAGGGACAGTACTGAAAGGGTTACTTGAGCCAATGAGAAGACTGGCTATGTGAGGTTAGGTTTGAAATGCACAGAGTTGCTGGGCAAATTCTGGTTGGTCAAGTAGAACCTATCTCCACAAATTGCCAGCAAGAATCTTGAGATAGAAAAGTTTTCAAAGTGTGAAATGTTTGGGTTTCACCCCATAGACTTTTGACTGATTTCCCCAGAATTTTGCTAAGTCCAGCCTCTGGACTTTGCAAATTTCTGGGGGGGGGACTGAAATTTTTCAAAGTCCATTGGAACTTAGCAAAATTTCAGTGGTGTAAACTTTTGAACATTTCACAAGTCTAGTTCTGATCTGGACTTGTGAAATTTTACACCACTGAAATTTTTTTAAGTTCCACTTTGAAAAATTTGAACTGAATTTTCCAAAGTCTAGTCTATGACTGGAAAAAGTCTGAAAAAATTTGGACTTTGGAAAAATTTTGCATGTCCACAGTTCTGATATGTTTGGAGCTCTGACTAGCAAAATTTTGCAAAGTGACTGCTAACTGAATTCTAAATTCCATTCATTGTTTTGAAAAAAAAAATTAATTTAACAAAATACTCTTACATTACTGAATGGGATTTAAATATTCATAGTCCAGCCTTTGGTATGAACCTAAGGTGAACTGTATCCTATTACATGTATTATAATAAAACAAGATATGGTATTCAAAACTTTTACTGTATTTCCAAATATTACATGACAGCTGGCTATTTGTGATAGAATTACTTAAGTCTTCAAGCACCTTTCAATGGACTACTTATAGTAACTCAACTAGTTCCATCACTTACAAACATTAGGCTTATCAACAAACTATAGTCTGCCGTTTTAAATAGATCACCTGATCACTTTCAATACTTTAGTAAGATCACTACAATTATAGATTTTCAAAGCATTGGTGACAATGATGTTTATAAAGCAGCATTGACTAAAGTCATAGGACATGACAAATTAACATTTAAAACTCCCAAAGATGATAAGTGCAAAATAACTGGAAACTGAAGTTACTAAAAGGTTTTACTGTAATTTCTTTGGGTACTGTATATTTCTTACCTGACTGTTTTATGAATGATTATTATAATTAACAAAAACCTTTTACTTGTTATTTCTGTCTAATAAAATTGACCTGGTATACTTGTTTCTCAATAAACCTTGTAACATTTGGCTTTGCCAAATTATAATGTAACACTTTACAAATAAACTAACTAAAACTTGGACTACACAAGATAGAAAGGAACTAATCAAAATTGCTATGGAAATAACTTCATGGATACAATGGACAACTGGTTGATTCTTATAAATAATCATGGACTTAACAAGAAGATAAATTTGTGAGTGGCTTAGAGACTGGCATCAGTGCCAGAGTGTACATGTACCAATAATATGGAGTCTCTTATTAAACTGAGTAAAGATTAATAAAAGTATAACTAAATAAAGGGGAATGTGCCTGGTATACAAGTAAAAGAAGTCTTCAATTATTGATACTGAGAAATACAACATAGTAAGGACCTAAGTAAATATGCCATACCTATATTGCTACGCAATGTTTCATCAATAAATTAAAATTTCAAACTAAGCAAACCAAAACTGGGACAAAGTCAAAATTGCTGTGGAAACAAATAAATTATATAGCCTATCATTCATCAGACAAATATTACCATAATCAAAACTAAAAGAACTTCTCAACATTGTGGAAGCTATGCTTGAGCAACAAAATTTAAAGTGAAATAAAGCATCAACAGGTATCTAATGACTGGATGCACAAACAATAATGACCAACCTATTTTCTTTTTAATGAGAAATGAAGTAAAGCGAATATTCAAACCAATAGACCTAAACTCTCAAAATAAACAAACTGAGACGAGACAATATAAAGATCAAATCTAAATCCGTGCATAACAGATGAGCAACTCATTAAAATAAGCATCAACTCATTCAATACCAGAGGTCCTTTTTATAATCTTCTGACAGCAAGACTTTTATTCCGCTTAGGAAGGACCTCTAGCCACAAATAAGGCTTCAATATCTTAACCAACCCTTTTAACCACCAATCGTCAAAATATAGCCACAATACAAATCTAGCACACATCGCTGGTACTCAGAGGGTTAACGGACAAAAACTATGTACAATGATAGCCAAGTTAATGTACTGTCAATTGATAAAAGAAAAGGGAGCAACAACAGGAGGCATTTCAAAAGTAGAGAAAATATCAAAGTAAACTATTCAAGCAAACAAGAGCTTATCAAATATATACCCATAATACACAAGCAAGACCTATTTGTTTTTTTCTATATGAGTGAGGGAGACAAAAAGCAAAACTACCTGTAGCGAGTGTCTTCCCCCAGAGTTGAAAGTGACTGCCAAAATCAAGGACGTTCGAACCAAAATGCCAGCACACACTGAGCAAGTCATAAGAACAGGGAAATACTGATTCTGGGAGAGAGTTCCAATGACAAAGCAAACTACTCCATACAGAGTACAGTGTAGAATGACAAAAATGATCCATAATATTAGAAATCTTTCGTATGAAGAAATTAGGTTTACATTCGTTAGAGGGGATATGATAGAGGTGTTCAAGTGGGATTAACAAAGGGGACATGACAAATATACTAAAGCTCAGTGATAGCGAAAGAACTCGTACCAATGGTTTCAAATTAGATAAATTTCGTTTCAGAAAAGATATAGGCAAATATTGGTTTGGTAACAGAGTTGTAGATGGGTGGAATGGACTACCAAGAGCTATAGTGGGGTCTAAAACGGTAGGGAGCTTTAAGATAAAATTGGATAAGCATATGGACGAGAAGGGTTGGGTGTGAAGGGGGATCAGCACTCTGCATACCCCCATAATCCTGCGTTAATCTCTAACCGTTTTGGTAAGATGATCCTCAGGGTATTAGAGTGTTGAGCCTATAATTGGGCTTTGTAATTGAACTGGGCTTGTGTGGGACAGGGAGCTGCCTTGCTTAGGCCAATCGGCTTTCTGCAGACTCCCATTTTCTTATGAACTTATGTACTCAAAACAAGCCATACTGAAAACCATAAGTGTGTAACCAATATATAAAGTACCCAAGCAAAGAACAATACAATCAAAATATTCACAAGTAAACACCAACTATAGAAATGCATAATAGTACACGACAAAGTACAGTGGTGCTAATAAGTCAGGTCTCGGCACCAAGTATATTTTGATCAATAATTCGTATCATCCAAGCTTCATTTCTTCATATCGAGTGATATATACAAACATGTTCCTACACTTACCCACCCTATTCAACATCTGACAGACATTAATACAGCACAGAGCGAGCCAAACGTAATGACAGCTGGGACATGACTTATTAGCGCCACCGTACACGACAAAGCCAACAAACCAAATCCCTCCTCCCCCCAAATGATAACACAACAGAAATACAATCAATTAAAATACGCACTGGCAACAACTCCAACATAACCATCATAAACACATACATCCCTCCCCAAACATCCCCTACAGTACCAAATGAATACAGACCACACTTACAACACATCACAAACACCCCCACACATCATCCTGGGTGGTGACTTCAACGCCAAGACGTCGGCCTGGTTTGTCGACAACCCCGACACAGACAGAGGGCTGGTACTACAAAACCAAACCGATAACCTCATCATCCTTAACGACATCCATCAACATACCCATATTCCTCACCAAGCCCTCTATAACCCATCATCTCCTGACATCACCTTTTGCTCCCCAGAACTCGCCCCCACAACATCCTGGAGGGTGGTCAGAACCTTAGGCTCTGACCACCTCCCGATCATTATCACCACCAAAACCAGACTCACCCCAGCTAGCCACAAACACACATACACCAATTATAAAAGAGCTAACTGGGAAGCATTCACAAATGAGACAGAACAACACTTCACAACTCTAAACAGTACACCCATCACTAACATCAACAATGCTGTACACATACTCAATAAAACTATCCAAAACGCTGACAAGAAACACATTCCAAGATACAGGAAAAGACACAACCCCAACTTCACACCAGAAATTCAAAACCTCATCAGACAACGCGACATACTGAAACACTCCCCAGCACCCCACACACAAGACATCACACAACAAATTCAAGCACTCAACACCCAAACTAACAACAAAATACAAGAACAACAAAAACTAAATTGGAATAACTTCCTACAAACACTTGATCACAAAACAAACCCCAAAAAACTCTACAAAACACTAAACAGCATCACACTTTCCAACAGCAACACAACACAATCACATGCTGCAATCACAACAACAGACTCTACTCCTTCATGTAAACAACAAGCAAACACTCTCATCAATCACTTTTCACATGTCAGCCACCTAAAACCTCACAAAGACGACCGACGTGTCATCCGACGTAAGAGACAATTCCCCACAGACCCTGACTATACACCCTTCACCAATCACCAGACAAAGCATATCATCAACAATCTCAAGCACTCACCCGCCTGTGACCTAGACAACATAAGCAACATACACCTCAGACACCTGGGACCACAAGGCATACAAGCACTCACTAACATATCAAACTACAGCTATTCACACAACACAATACCAGACATTTGGAAGCATGGTATCATCATCACATTCCCCAAACCCAACAAAGACCCCACGCTACCCTCCTCGCACCGCCCCATCACACTTCTTTGCTCCCCCTCCAAAGTCATGGAACGCCTAGTATTACAACTAATTACACCTGACCTACCCCTAGCTCCAACACAACATGGCTTTAGGCCACTGCACTCCGCAAACACTCTTCTCACAGACCTTACACAAAGAGCTTTCGACGGCATCAACTCAGCTAGACCACCACACAGATCACTATTAGCCACACTCGACATTAGTAAAGCCTTCGATGCCATCCCCCGCCACAACCTAACAAACAAAATCTACAACACAAACATGCACAACAACACAAAAAGGTGGCTGGCCAACTTCCTAGCAGGCAGATGTGCACACGTATCTTTTGCCGGTCAGTCATCTAAAATCAGAAACTTTCCAAACGGAGTCCCACAAGGATCCATCCTATCGCCCGCACTCTTCAATCTGTACATGCACGATATAACTACACCCAATACGCCCCAAATAAACTTAGCCTCCTATGCAGATGACATAACACTCACATGCACACACCATGACCCAAAAAGATCAACAGATCTCCTTCAACCCTATCTCAACACACTACATGGTTGGTGCACTACAAACAGACTTAATCTAGCCCCAGCCAAATCCACCGCAACCCTGCTCACAAGTTGGACAGAACACGAATACATCCCTCAACTCACCATAAACAACACACCCCTAACACATACACACACACCCAAAATCCTAGGAGTAACATATGATACTCATATGACATTCAAACAGCACACCACAAACATTAAAAAGAAACTGACACCCAGACTTAACGCCCTCAGGTCACTTGCTCACACAAAATTTGGACACAACAAAGAAACTAACACCACAGTATATAAACAATACATAAGATCAGTGATGGAATACGCAAGCCCAGCCTGGGCTTCTAACCTAGCTGAAACTCATCATAAGACCTTACAGACTATTCAAAACAAAGCCCTGAAGATCATTACAGGCTGCACAGCTACTTCACCCACAGATCACCTACATCAAGAAACCAAAATTCTCAAAGTCAAAGACCATCTGGACATGAGAGGCACTCAATTCCTGGCAGCAGCCTCCACGAACCAAGACCACCCACTAAACTACATGGCAACACACCCACAGACACCAAGAAATATCAAAACAACACCCAGCACACGGTATCACACACAATTATTGTCCTCTCTCCCTCCCTGCCCACCCCGAACCAACTTCCAGAAGCACATCCATACTCATATCTCTCACCGATCCATCCACTCACTCACAGACAACACGCAGCTGCATGCACGACCTCCCGAAATCCATCCTTCCGAATCCTCCCTTCCTCGCGAGGACAGAGTCCACCTGGCCAGGCTGAGATGCGGACACCATCCAGCTCTCCTGAGCTATCAGAAGAGACTGGATGACTCCGTTGTCGACGCCTGCCCGGGATGTAACACAGCACCCCATACCATTAAACACATCATAGAAGACTGCATTTCACACAACCACTTACGCCAACAACACAATCTACACTCAATGAGAGCTCTGTGGGAAAGCCCGATCGTGGCCATGGCCTTTCTCAGGGACTCTGGGCTGTTCGGCCAGGCAGCTTAGGGAACAACAACAACAACAAAGCCAACAACGTAGATAATAATAATAGGCTGGTACTGTATTGTACGAGCGCCAATTCTCAAAGATGATTCACGAGCGCTCGCATTAACTTCAATTTTTCAAACACAAAATATATGTTTATAGTCATCAGTACAGTGACTCTATGATCCGCAGTATCATAAGCCTTCAGAAATAGGTGCGACTTCACTGGTTTATTAAAAGCATCAACTGCTTAAGTAACTAGAAGTTGATTGAATAGATGCAATTGATGGAACATACATTATGATAAACTAAGCAACCAAAAACAAAACGATTATGAATATACAGTACAGTACTTACATTTCTTAAAACAGTAGAGGCCGGGACCAGGCAGCCATACCACCACGGCAACAGCCAACAGATTCTTCTTACAGTTTCTTACAGTAGATCCTCTGGAAAAAGGCAAACTATGCCTGTGTATCCAGCTCAGTACCAGTACTTGCACTGCTGCGGTCGTTCACGGTTCTTGCTACATCATAGGAACACTTGACCTGAAAAGAAAACAAAATATAATGTAACAACTTGCATTTTATTCCTAGTTAGTCAGTAGCCAATTTTAATATCATCCAAAACTGGGACGACACAATATAAAGACAAAAAATAACTAATCAAAGTCAATACAGTATGTGGAACAAAATATGAAACATAATACACAAAACAGAAATTCCTCACTTAACCCCTTCACCGCCATTATTATTTTCATCGTATTCTGGATTTATGTATGTACACTCGGTCAAAAAAGTATCTGCACCCCTACGCTGATCATCAGGTGTGTACAACTCGATAGGGTTGCTACCCTGCCTGCAACTATATCCATGTGTCAGAGACGATCGGATATAGTTGCAGGCAGAGGTACCAACCCTATCGAGCTGTACACACCTGATGATCAGCGTAGGGGTGCAGATACTTTTTGTACCGAGTGTACATACATAAATCCAGAATACGATGAAAATAACAATGGCGGTGAAGGGGTCAAGCGAGGAATTTTGAAGCAGAGAGAATTTCGTTCACTAATTTATGAAGTGTAATCATTAAAAACATTGAACCATGATAATAAATACTGGAAATGCTATAGTGTATTCGTTAAAACTACGCCAAACCTCTTGAAAACTAACCTCTAGTCCTGATCACGTTTTAAGGAAAGAAAATTTGACCTATGTAGCGTTGGGAACTTCTCACCGAGGCACTATGCACTCCATGTCATAGCGCCTCGGTGAGAAGTTTCCAACGCTGCATAGGTCAATTTTTCTTGGGAGATCTCCTTAGAACTTGATCAGGTCTAAGAGGTTAGTACAGTCGGCCCCGCAAGGGTGCGCACTAAAAGGGTGCGATTCTCCAACCGTGCGGCAGATGTCCGTGTGGTGCTTATAATCCAAGGGTGCGAAAAAACGCGAAAAAAGCAAAGCGTGCGTTTTTTTCGCCCAATAACCCCTGAAAAACATGAACTAAGGAAAGAATACCTGTACAGTATAGAAATGTGATTAGATATTAGATAGAATATGGGTATTACACTCACTTTGGATGGTTTATGTATGCGTGGAGGTTGGGATGTTGGTCTTACTGAGGGTCCGAGGCTGCCCCCATGCCCACATGGGGGCATTTTACACCTGCTGCCCCTAACCCACCGCCCAGGGCGATCGTGTTACCCACCAAAACAAAAGTGAAAGTTCTTGATTTAGAACAGAAAAAACAGTTACTAGACATGTTGGCTAGAGGTGAGAAACAGGCAAATGTGGGTAGACATTTTGGTGTGGGCATGGGGGCAGCCTCGGACCCTCAGTAAGAGCAACATCCCAACCTCCACGCATACATAAACCATCCAAAGTGAGTGTAATACCCCTATTCTATCTAATATCTAATCACATTTCTATACTGTGCAGGTATTCTTTCCTTAGTTCATGTTTTTCAGGGGTTATTGGGCGAAAAAAGGGTAAGTTTGAAGAGTCCCCGGACTACATAGTGAATTTCCCATAGGTTCCCTTAAGCTCCAAGGGTGCGTTTTACAAGGGTGTGCGCATGTCTCGGACTTAGGTAACCGCACCCTTGTGGGGCCCACTGTACTCAAGAGCTTTGGCCGACTTTTAATAAATAGACTATAGCATTGTAAGTACCAGTGTCATGCCTTAAACTTTTACTGTGGCTTCTAATAGACTATTTTAATCAGTTGAAAAAGGGCCTCCAGCAATTAACAAGCTTCAAACTATTGAAATATTTTTAGTATCACAGATCCTTCTTAAACTTAAAAAATTTGTCAAAATATAGATAGAATATCATTATAGACCTACAGATTACAGAAGGGGTTAAGATGTCATAAAGGCCAAAGGTCCGAATATCATAGAAGCACTACAAATACCATACGATGCAGGGTACGCTGTGAGGATCACAACAGGGAACAATGTACTGTAGTAAAAAAACACAAAATGAGAGAAGAAACCTCCAAGAAATGTGGCAACTGCAAAGAAGGCTACTGGGCATGCTACCAAAATGTGCGGAAAAATCTAAGCCATATTAAAAACCCCGAGAACCAGCAAATAATGTTACAGGAACATTATTTGCCGTTTCTCTTGGTTTTTAATACGATAAGAGTTTTTCCGTACATTTTGGTAGCATGCCCAGTAGCCTTCTTTGCAGTTGTCACATTTCTCGGAGGCGTCCTATACAGCTAAACCCATACGGTACCGGAAACATATTTTTCATTTTATTTCAGCTTAGACGATTTTGTGAAGCTTAGGAAGCTTAGGAAAGATAAATATGGTAGCTTAAAGGATTAATTGAGACCATTTAAATCAAGTCATGCCATACATACATACATAAAATTTTAAGACTGAATGTTCCACACATAAGTGCAGTTTCAGTCTCTTGTCCTAATGGCGGCGTTGCAGGCAACCCTGTTAAGGGCTGCTTCACTTGTCAAGTTCTTGGATTTGAGATCGGCACGTATAGCCAATTGAGAAAAAACTCGTACAATCCACCCGGGATTCGAACCCTGGATCTTGCGATTAATTGAGTGTCTGTAGCATTTTAATGGGTAGACATCCTTCCCAAGCTCAACAAAATCGTCCAATACATTATATTCTGCCAAAATCGTCTAATACCTTCCAGAATATCAAGAAAAGTACATCACCGGTACACAGAGGGTTAAATGGAAGTGGTCCCTGTCAGATATCTAATACCTCGCAGTGGCAAGGGTGCACCAGTCGGGGTCGTATCCAATCTCACCGCTCTAGCCGTATCTCAAGGACCCTCGGAGGTTTCAAGGAGCCATCGTTGACATGGTCATCTGCCACGATTTCCCTTTCCACCAGTGCGAAGAGAAGAAGAATAAGACACAGGGAGAGAGAAAGGGGTGGTGTAAAAAAGGCTTATCTCGTCGGAATAAATGGGTCTTCCGCAACCAGATAAGTCAAGCCTCTACCCGCACAGGTCGTAGGGAAGGCCCAAATATCCCAGCCAGTCACCACTCGGTTAGTAACACATTATAAAAATACCCGAAGGCAGGTTAGTCAATATATATATAAAGTCAATCAAACCATTTCATTTAAATCATTTCTAATAATAATATAATTTAAAATGTAAAACTTGCAAACTAAACAAACCAAAACTTGGACAAAGACAATATAAAGACAAGAGAACTTATAAAAATCGCAATGTGGAAACAACATTTAAGCAAAATAACATTTAGAAATAAAAGAACACAATCCACCACATAGGCTGTACATTACTACATGAGCAAGTTATTCTAGTAAATTGTGACTTGCAAAATAAACAAACCAAAACTGGGACTAAGACAATATAAAGGCAAAAGAACTAATCAAAATTGCTATGTGGAAACAACGCCTTAGCAAAATAAAATAATGACATTTTTTCATAGCTTTATTACCAATCAACTTTACTTCTAAACTCAATTAATGAAACCGACAAATACACGTGGTACTCCAAGGACTCGAACCTAGGATACTCACACCCACATTCGCCGCACTAACTATTACGCTATCAAGACAGTTAAATAAAAGAACACAATTGTAAAACACAATTTGTCAAACTTTCATAATAAACATATAATTACTTTTCTTCCAGCTGATGGTAAATTGAATCATTTAGCGCTTGATTTCTCGATTCTTGATGGAAAAATATGATACTGCTATCTATGTGTCTGCATCATATTATGGACAACTTATCATAATTCAAATGTTAAACTTGCAAAATAAACAAATCAAAACTGGGACCAGACAATGTAAATACAAAAGAACCAATCAAAATCGCTGTGGAATTATAATGTAAAACTTGCAAAATAAACAAACTTGGACAAACAGTAAAAAGACAAACTGATCAAAATTGCTGTGGAAACAATGCTTAAGCAAAATAATTATTATTTATCAATGCAAGAACACAATCCAGCACATAAGGTGGACATTACTACATGAGCAATGAGCAAGTTAATCAAAACATAAAACTTGAAATCGATCAAAAGTTAATGTTCAAATTAATATAAAGAACTCATTAAAATAAAAACTATCGAAACAACATCACACTAAACAAAATCTATGTGGAAAAACGCTTTAGCAAAATAAAATCATGAAAGAAAATAATAAACTACAGTAGTCCCTCGAATTTTGCGTCTTTCAAATTTGCGAAATTTCGATTTTGCGAACGGGACCCAAGAATTTCCCTTTTTTGCGGGACTTGATATGTGCGATATTACTTGAGTTTTGTGGGTGGCGCCAAATGATACGGTGTTTCCGCACTAGTTTTCGGGGGGGGAGTAGCAGGATCGTGACGTCAGGCCGCCCCGCCGCCCATTGTTTACTGTTTATAGATTCTCCCACGCTCCTCACGCTCTCGCATAATCGACTTCCTTGGGCAAAATTGAAGTGTTACCTGTGCCCTGGGTCCCCTGAATCTGTATTTCTGTGTTTTTCTTTATTGTAGGATGTATAATTAAGTGTATGTGTCATAATGTGTGTACAAACAAGGACGAAAATCACCAAAAAATAGGCCCTCGATGATGAGATGTCGACCATATTCAATTAACCCTCTCCGACATATGACGCAATTTGAGCCTATTAGGGATACTTTAAAGCCTTTATTACCATCAGGGTTTTTTACAAACCTTTATTTTAGTTACTTCAACCTCTGCAGTTGTCTTTGAGTTAGATGTGGGCAGAAAACTAATTTTGGAGAGGTAATTATAAGAGTGAGAGAACTCTATTTCTTATTGCTAATCTGGCAACCTCTGCGTCATATATGTCTGAAGGGGTTAATCCCATAAGGTTAGTTATTTGAAATTTGCGATTTTGAATTTTGCGGCCTGCAATGTCGACCATATTCTCGCAAAATTCGAGGGAGTACTGTAGTTCGCTACAAAATCTTGCTAATAGTCGAGTAATCAGGATGTCGAGATACCAAATTAAAATCAGCTTGAAAAAGACCTTGTATAACTAACTCATGAAATAGTGGAGTATTCAGGATGGCCAGATACTAATGTACCATCAGCGGGAACAATTCATATTTGTTTTCACCAACCAACCAATACATTTACAAATAAACTTCTTAAGTAATGAAACCAATGAAAGTAATGAATACATGTGGTACTCCAAGGACTCCAACCTAGGGTACTCGCACCAAAATTCTGCGCACTAAGCATTACGCTATCAAATTCAATTGTAAAACTTGCAAAATAAACAAACCAAAACTGGGGCGACACAAGATAAAAGCAAAAGAACTAATCAAAATCGCTAAGTGGAAATAATGCTCAATAAAATAAAATTATGAAATCTCATGAGCAAGTTAATCTGGTTCCCAAGCAAACTAATCGCACACATAACAACGCACTATCGTCACGTTCAGACAAGCCCCATTAGTGCTGGTTGTAATTACTCTAGTTTTGTCCTATTACTAACCAGGCTCTGTCTCGAGTCGATCACCCACAGCTATGGGGTCTGTGCCTCATTATATACTGTACTGTACTGTACTGTACATACATTTAAAGTACTGTATTTAAATTAAAATGTAAAACTTGCAAACTATACAAACAATATTAAATAAACAATAATATTTTAAATTATAAATACATACATAATAACCAATCTAATTATTTATATTTTTTTCACCAACCAACTTCACTTCTAAACTCAATTAATGAAATCAACAAATACATGTGGCACTCCAAGGACTCGAACCTAGGATGCTCACACCGAAATTCCGCGCATTTATGCATTACGCTATCCAGACAGAAAATACACCGAAAACGAGAGCAAAAATAATTGAAGACTCAAAACATCAAACTAGAAAACATAAACAAACAAGTGAATGAATTTTGAATGTGATATGGACCATCAGGGTGTACTGTATGCCCTATACTGTATACATCTTTTGGTGTATGGAATAACAAATATATCTATCTATTGACTCAGGCCCAATCCCCACTTTTCCTAATTTTTTTTGGGGGGGGGGGATCATGACGGAGCAAGAACATGGACAACACAAAACAACGAACACACAAAAACAAAACACAAATTCACACACATCTAGGTCATCCAGGAGAAGACCCAGAAACAAAATAAAAAAAACATATTAATAATAATAATATAAGCTGCCATTGTTGTCAAGGTGTTTCTTGCTTGGAGGCGAAATCTGAGTGACTCGGGTGAATCCGAAATCCCAGCGTCACTTGCGCAAGTTACGGCCGCCAACTTTAACCCTCGGAATCCGGGAGGCCTCATATGAGGCAAACAAAAATATTGGCAGGAATCCGGGAGGCCTCATATGAGGAAAAATGCACGGCTACAAATCGCCGCTAAAATCATCATAACTCGGCAACCATGCGTCGTAGCGATGTCATCTCAACAGCAATCTACAGACAACAAAACGTTCTACAATTTGCACAAATATTGACTGCTCTAGGTGCTCTCAATCAGTAGCTACTGAATTATGAAACTTGACTACGAAAATGGCCCCGGACACAGCGATCGGGATCATATGAGGCCCCCCGGATCCGATGGGTTAATGTCGTCAACACTAGCCAAGACGCTCTCAAGTCCACCCACCTTTTACTTGCTTATTTGTGCCTGAACCTTGTATATCTCGTGTATATTATGGCCTTTAGTGCATTCAGTGATAGGGGCGGTGGGCCTGGTGGTAATGATGAAGGAATTGAATGCCCGGGACTATCAAAACAGAGTCAAGTCAAGTGCCGCGTCTGACGAAGCCACGGAAAAATGACGATGAGTTTCTATCTACTGTATTTATATCTATCTATTTGCTCAGACTCATTCCAAATATTTTCTATTTTTTATTTTTAATATATATACAGTATATTTTTTGTATTACTGGGGGTATGCTAAATATGACTATGGTTTCAAATAAAGTCTATGTGGTAAGTAATATCAACATAATTATGATATCTGGTGCCACGCGAAATGATGGGTGTCCACGTGTACTGTATTAGGTAAAAAGGGCGGATATGACCACTTTTGGGCTCCCAAAACGCTTATTAGGAACTGTAGACACTTATTGACAATTTTGTGTTTTTTCCGACCCCCCACCCGCGTATTAGGGTTTTCGCATACAGTTGACCCCGACTTAAGAACGTCCATTCAGCGAAATTTTGGTTGTACGAAGATCACAAATTACTACCATTTACAGTATGTATGCATGTACAGTATGTATGTATAGATTTTGATATAACTTCTTTTGTCTATTGTGTCGATCCTGTTTTGGTTTGTTTGTTTTGCAAGTTTTACAATATCATTTCATTGGTTTCATAATTACACTGTTCAATAATTGGGGAAAACTATGGTACTTAAGTATCTATTTTTCATTAACAAGTTGACAATTAAAATTGCATAATAGGAAGACATTTTACAGACAAACATAATAAAGGTTGATCCACTGACAGTACTTTTGTTTTTCAGGAAGAAAACAAATTAAAGTGAGGAAATGTATGGATGTATTATAATGTAAAACTTGCAAAATAAACAAACCAAAACATATACGAACACAGTAAAAAGACAAAATAACTAATAAAAATCGCTATGTGGAAACAACGCTTAAGTAAAATAATAATTTAGAAATAAAAGAACACAATCCACCACATACGTATATACTCTGGCACTTGCCCCAGTTTTCCCACCTTTTTTTTATGGGTGTGGCCGACTCGAGACATAGCCCGAACAGGGACATCACAACATATCAGAAAACCAACACAAAACAAAACACAAAATCACACACATCTAGGTTGCCCACGAGAAAACCCAAAGACCCAGGCCCATTTGGGATCCCCAGCAAAAGATACTGTAACAATTTTCTAGTTAATGTACCTGTGTGAAGTTAGGTGGCCCAGCAGAACTTGTGACTGGGGCTCGTTCCCCTGCGGTGGTGGTGGTGGTGGTGGTGGTGGTGGTGGTGGTGGTGGTGGTGGTGGTGGATGTAGTGGTGGTGGGTGGCATCAGGGCATCAGGGTGGGTCAGCTCTGTACTGGACACCTTTGGAGGGGGGCTGTCATCATGCTCCAGTAGTCGTCATCTGAAATTACAAACACTTTAAAAACACTTCATAACAAAGTCCAAGGAAAAACTACAATCAATTCTAGTTAATCGTCTGACATGCTGTCTTGAGAGCGTAATGGTACTGTAATTAAGCATTGAGAGTACTAGTGAGGATATGCGTAAAAATAGGCTTAGATGGTATGGACATGTGAAAAGTAATTGGGTTAAGAAAAAGTCTATGAATGTGGAGGGAGTTGCAAGGAGAAGTTGTCCAAGAAAGGTGTGGGATCAGGTACTGTACACGTCTCTCTCACTCACTATCCGATGCCCCAATTTACGATATTATAATAGGTTTTTAAGATGTTTGGGTTTGGGTTTTGGCTTGTCCGAGAACGCAACCCCATTTACCCAATTTATATTAGGGTTTGCTATACAAATTTTTCTATTCAAGATTGGGTTTTCAGGAACATAACCCAATCGTAAATCGAGGTAGATCTGTATACAGTACAGTACTTATATTCATTAGTTTCATATATTTTATTTTTATTTATTTTATTTACACACATACATACATAAAATTTTAAGACTGAGTGTTCCACACATAAGTGCAGTTTCAGTCTCTTGTCCTAATGGCGGCATTCCAGGCAACCCTGTTAAGGGCTGCTTCACTTGTCAAGTTCTTGGATTTGAGATCGGCGCGTATAGGGTAGAGGCACCAAAGGAGACTCAAAAAGTGTAAAAGTTTTCAAGAAAAAAATCAGTGTCAAGCTCATTCATTCTTTTAACTTGAAACTCACTTGATATATTACCAAATGGTTATTCTTTTAATGGATGTGTCAATGTTTGATATATTTCAAGTATTTTCCGAGATAAGAGGTCCAATATCAAGTGCGTCTCCTTATGACCACCAAACCCTAAGTAGACGCACCCCAGTCCAGTGCAGACGAACGTCTGTTTTTTTGTATTAATATGCGAGTAATTTGATTATTTAGTAGATAATATTTATACCACTTATACTTCTAGCTTAAACTAAAGTAGTTGCATGCTGATAGTGGGCCTACATTGTACATCTATATAGAAAATAAATTGTGAAAGACTTTGCCCGAATCCTAAGCCATCTTTGGCAACATTTCCAAATAGCTACGAAAACTACATCAACGTGTAGTGAATACCAACCAACATCCGAGTCTATATATATTTTCTTTAAAATATCGCGCCGCAGTGAAGTTACAATGGTCGAGAATTGCACATTTGTTGGTAAAAAGCAAACCCCGCCACCCTTCCCCTGCCTAGCTAGTTTGCGAGGGAGGGGGGAGGAAAGGAGGGGGAAAATACGTAATAGCGCTTATATCTCTCATATATATCAATATTATATCACCACAAAGTACATGAATGCATATAAGATGCATAGTAACAAAGAAATATGCGAAATAACCCACAAATTACGCGAAGTGGGGGACGAGAGAAATAAAGGAGTGTCGATTTCCCTCTCTCCTTCGCCCCCCACTGGCACAACCCTCTACTAAAGGGTTGTGCCACTGGCCCCACCACACGGCAGCACGAGTCACTCCAGTGAGGGAGTCAGAGGGACGTCCAAACAAGTAGACCTATGTCTCGTTGATGTTCAGTCACAGTCAATGAAAAAGTGCAATTTGGCCACATTTAGACCCCTGAGTGTGTGGGTGTGCGGGTGTGTGTGTGGGTGTGCGGGTGTGTGTGTGTGTGTTGCGAAGCTGGGTATCGAAAGCTCACACTTGGACCTACGTGACAAAAACAAATTGTACGATTATTTCTGTCATTATTTAGTCTTTATTCGATAGTTCATACACTATTTATTTCTATTTTCCATTTCTGTTAGTTTGTAGTTGTAGTTCATGCACTATTAATTCAATATTCTTGCAACTGAAATAAGATATAATATTATAAATAGGGCAGATAACTTTGATAAATAACACTAAACCAATGGAGACGCACACCACCACCCCATCCAGACGCGTCTCTATATGGCCCGCACGTGTGCGTCTCCATTGGGCCTCGAAGTCAAATGAAGGTAGCTCCACCACCATCAAAGGAAACTCAACCATGAATATAGGAGGAGGTGGGGCGAGATTGGGGTTTACCATGCATGCGGTTTATGCCCTTCTAAACCCAGTTTGAAAAAAAGCGTCTCCATTGGTTTTGGACCATATCATGAACCAATGGGGACGCACCCACTTTCACGAGCACTCGTTCATGCAAGAGTCATGAAACCATGCAGGAGTATAGTTCAAGACATGCTCTTTCCATTTGAAACAAAAGAAAAACGATCCGAGTTAGAGAAGTAGGAAAAAAATGAGCTGTGAAAAAATTGCTTTCTTAGGTTTGGGCTAAGAGATACCCCGAAAATCTCATTTTTATTTTTGTTTATTTTTCTCAAGATAAATGTGTGTCCTATTAGGCTGGTAGTCTTTGAGAACATCACTAATAGCATAAAGTATTTTTTGATGTATTTGTTTTCTTTTCAGGTACTTTACTTTTTTGCATGAAGTGCGTCTCTACTGGACAATTCGTCTCCTTTGGTATCTCTACCCTACTTTAGTCCGATCTAAAAACTAAAAAAAAAATTGAAAACAAATGCAGCCCTTCTGCCATTTAGGATGCGAGATTAACATTCTCTGTGGACAAAACGGTCTTTAACCCCTACAACACGGAAGGGCTCTTGAACGCCCATAAAAAAACATAAAACAGGTACCCGGAAGGGCTCTTGAACACCCAGTGGTTGAAAGCCTGTGAGCTTCGTGTGTGAGGCGTCGGTCCGACGCATGTAAACAACAGCCGGCTGGACCGACGCCCCGCATCTCCGGCCACAAGAAGGAGAGCGTCGCTTGTTCGTGTGTGCCTGTATGTTGTTGTTAAGTATCGAAAAGTAGTGTAAAGTGGCTGTTTTTGCCATAAAGTTATCTCCAATGAAATCATCATCACAACTCAACCAGTTGACTTAGAGAGCTCTACTTAACGCCATTCTACAGGTAAATAACACAGCTACGCTTGCGGATGCGCGGGAATGCGGAAGCAGTCAGAATAACAAAGATACGGTAGCCTAGGCGTAGACGTTTTTCGGCCAAAACCCCCGGATTTCGGGGAATATATATGGAATACATAGCCGGGGCTGGAGGGTTAAAGGGTTAAAATCTAGTGCAAATGGCCGGGAGTGCAGCGGGCCAGACAGCCGACTCCCAGGGCTTACCGCCACCCATTAACTCATGTTCCCTGTGTTCTCGAGAGGCCGGCAGTGTAGCCAGTAGTGAGCATAGCTGGGAAAAATATACCGCTATACGCTAAACTCCCATGTTCATGGCACCACTGCAAGAGAACCACGAGTGCTACGTAGCTCGTTCTGGTCTCATTTTGAAGCTTTTAGCGCCTAGTTTTTTGCTGAATACATTTCTTTTCATGCAGATACTTGATTGATCATTCAGGAGGGCCTGAATATGCCCAAAATAGCCCAAAACCCCCCGCTAGACGAGGGTTAACAGAGCTCTACTCAACGCCAGTCTACAGATTGGAAACCGCACTACGTTTATAGATGCGTGGGAAATTTCTAGCAGTTAAAATAAACAAAAATACGGTAGCCTAGGCCTAGACGTTTTTCGGCCAGATCGCCCGGATACGACCTCCGTCCTTAGGAGGACCTGCCCGGGCCACGAGGGTTAAAGGTTAAGTACATGACTACGATTGATATCTATTTATCCAATACTGGATATTAACCTAATAATGCACTCAGACCCAACTGCACACCGAATAGCGCAATGTTTACGTGGAAGGAAAGGACAATTTATAAGGCACTGATCTCAAAGGACCGACCTCGCTACAAATTATTCCTGGACCTATAGAAAAAATATAATTAATCACTTTACTTCCAATGGCGTTCTACTGGATGCCTGTGATTGACTGCTTTGCAATGACGTTGGTAGATGGTGCCCGAATGGTGGACTGTAATTGGCTGGCCAGCATGTTTATGCCTCAGCTAGGCAGGAAAATGCAGCGTGAAGATTGAAATATTAGCTGCGAAGAATAAAACCGCGGCATACTTTCCTCGTATTTTTTTTGCGAAGATTGATTAATTTACAGCGAAATTGAGTCTATTTAGTGTCTACAGCGAAGATTGCTGTCGCGAAGATATGGTAGGGGCTCCACTGTAATTATATATTTTCATAGTACAGTACAGTAGGGTCTCGTAAGATGCCAGATCAGAAGATGCGAGGGCCCCCAAATAATAAATTAATTATTTTAAGATGCGAGACTGACCATAATTTGCGCTTAAGATGCGAAAAAAAAATGCGAGCCTTACGCGGGACGTTTTTCCGTGTTTTTACGTGTATCTTAAGATGCGAAATCGTAAGATGCGGTCGCTTCCATCGACCATAAACTCGCATCTTACGAGACCCTACTGTATATAATAGATATCTAATATTTTCTTGCTGCTATGACTTGATATACTAGTGGACCAGCCTCACGTATAATACTAAAGATCTTCGATAGAACTAAAAACTTGACTCGATGGTACAAAAACACAAAAAAATTCTGAATTTTCCCCAGTTCACGGTACCCCTTTCAGTACCGGTGAAGTCTTTTTAAAAATCGACACCTAAATGACACGAAAGGTCTTAAAAAATTCAAATAAGTTACCTTTTTTTTTGTCGTTGAACACCTCCGGTAAGAACGGTCCGCCAGGCAGTAAAAACTCTTGTAAATGGTTCATCTGCCGCAGGTCCGCCACTGCTTTCCATCTGCAATTTACAAGAGCTATGAGGATGTGTGTGAATTTATGTTTTGTTTTTGTGTGTTAATTGTTTTCTGATGTGGTGTTGTCCCTATTCGGGCTCTGTCTTGAGTTAGCCCCCCAAACAAACACACACACACACACACACACACAAAAGGAAAAAGTGGGGATTGGGCCTGAGTATAGATAGATAGATACAGTAGATAGATGGGTAAAGTCCACTACATACTGTACATAAATTTATAATAGTTTAAAGACCGTTTCGTGTGGTTGCAGTCTCGCGTCCTAAATGGAGTCATTCCGGGCGACCCTGTCATGGACTGCCTTCGTTTTTAAGTTCTTTTGTTTTGAAATCGAACACAAGTACTGTACCTGATCTCGAAAATAACGGTCAAATTAGATACGTACGTAATGTTTGTGACCGTGAGCATAACCAAAATACAGTGTAGCTGGAAAAAATATGCCGCTATACGCTAAACTTCCATGTTGGTGGTACCACTGCATCAAAACGACGAGTGCTACGTAGCTCGTTCTGGTCTCATTTTGAAGCTTGTAGCGCCTAGTTTTTTGCTGAATAAATTTCTTTTCATGCATATACTTGATTGATCATTCAGGAGGGCCTGAATATGCCCAAAATAGCCCAAAACCCCCGCTAGACGAGGGTTAAGAGATTTTTCCTTTGCCCCTCAACTTTCTCTTCATAATTGCTGAGAGGCACAGGGCCCTGGGTGGGGCTTTTGTTTCCCGGGCGTTTCCGCACCCTCCTCAGCTCCCCGCCATGGAGTGACTTCGGTCACCCAGGCTTTATTGTGGTAGGCAGGGAGGGTTCTGTGGGGGCGGTCGGTTATGGCCTTGGGGCTGTTCGGCCAGGCAGCCTGGGGAACAACAACAACAACCAAAATACTGTACTGTACTGTGCAGAATAAAAAAAAACACATCCAAAATTGCACATGATAAGAAAATGGATCAACTGAAAACGGTGGTGCAATGGTCAACTCCTCTGCGATAAGTGTCCATGGAAGGCTTTAAAATATTGCTTGAAAATAGTAAATATTGTAAAACAACTACTAAAACTTTGAAATGCACCCACAAATAAACCATACTTTTAGGCTACTGGTATTCTTTTGGCATTAGGTCCAGGTCTGAATCTGTGAATGTTATCGTCCATAATGAAGTGTTGGTATCGTACAGTATACTACTTGCCAATACTGTATGTGTTATTCCTGCAGGAAATGTGTAATAAAAAAATATATAAAAATAAGGTAGGACGCAAAATTTGGCCAGACCCTACTCTACAGATGGCCCCATGCGACGGCCTAGTACAGTCAGACCCCCCAAAATGCGTCTATATGGACGGAAAAGCGTGGTGCATAAATTGGGGATTCGCGTACAGTAATAGGAATAACATAACTTATGGAGAAAAATACATATGGCCGGCAGCCCGCCCCACAGCCCAGACACACACATTTTCGATCTAAATAAAAAATCAATAGTTAAGAAAGGCTATAATAAGCCTACAATAATAGAAACATAAACAAAGACCATTGCTTACCTTAAAATTGAATGCTTAGCAAGTGTCCATGATACGCAATTAATATTGCGTATCCTGGACACTTGGGCTAAGCATTTAATTTTAAGGTAAGCAATGGTCTTTGTTTATGTTTCTATTATTGTAGGCTTATTATAGCCTTTCTTAATAAGCTATGTTAAGCTATGTATATATTTGCCGCAAGTTTCACATAGTTAAACACACTAAGAAAGTATTAAACAAAAAATAGTAAAATTTACCGACAAAATTGAACCCAGACCTAAAAATCTACCACTATTTCTGTATTATGTAAGCAAATTATTTTTAGTAGAAGTGGAGTGATACTGCTACTATTACCACTCCCATTTAGCCCTGTTATACTACAACCATCCTACCGGGTATATAGATTTTTATCTGGTATTTCTTTTGACTTGGGCCATCCGTCGAATGTGAACGCAGCCTAGAGGGGATACTCGTGGACGTAAACAAACCCTCACCCGCCTCCTCCAACGATATCATTAACCTAACCTGGGAGTGGGGGCTGCCTGGCTGCTCCCCCCAGCCCCCGCTGCTCATAAAAATTATATAGAAGCCATTAAATTACCATAAAGTACTGCGGGAGAATGAAAAGCACCTTCGAGATTGCGCGTCATAACAAGAGGTTGCGAGGGTAAACTCGTCCGAAATTATCATAAATCATCTAAATATTCTTAATCTAACCTAGGGCCAGGTTAGCATAAACTGAACAACAAGATGTGGAAATATAGTCGAGCCAACCAGGCCAAGTGGTACAGTATATCTCTATTGGTCTAACTGGTAAGATGTCAGCCTCGTAACCCAAGGGTCTCGGGTTCGATTCCCATTCTAGGTATACTTTCGGGAGGCTATTTTCGCAACCACGAAGTTTAGGCGTTGGTAAAATTGTCAAGATGCCATTCCGAGAAGTGCGGGTTTCCGAGTAAAAAGTCCGAAATATCGGGGTTTACTGTATTTACCTAATTGTATTTACCTGGAGTGAGATGGGATAGTGGGGCGATTGTTGTTTTTAGGCTGGCAGACGACCTCGCGATGGCGGGAAGGCGTGAAAGCCTAGCTGGGGATGAGGAGGAATATGAATTTGAAGGCTTTATCACCGAGGACAAGGATGATCAGTTGGCAAGTATGAAAAAACAATTAATGGGTCTTGTGAGATGGAGGGGAGTGATGGAAAATTGGAGGAAGGAGTTAGGGGCTAAAGTAGAAGTTTTGTCCGATATGTGTGGCGTTACTGGCGGGGTGGATAGGCCTAGGCCAGTAAGTGACAGCCTAGAGGCAGTGATGGCCAGAGTAGACGAGTTAGCGTCGGAAAATGTGGCACTCAAGGCTCAGCTTAAGGAATATGAGGGCCACCTGAGTGAGGAAGTAAAAGGAATTAGTGAGGTAAAAAATGAGTGGACAAGGGTAGAGAGTGCCACGATGGTAGCCCTTGAAGAAATTGTGAAGGAGCAGAAGGAAGAGAGAGAAAAGGAAAAGAAAGAGTTTGAAAAAAATGTAGTGCAAGTTTTAAAGAAGAAAGAGAAGGTAGTGAGAGAGACAATAGATAGAGGTAAGTGTGTAGTAATCTTTGGAGATGTGGAAGAGCACCTGGCAGATATGAAGGTAAGAAAGGAAAGGGATGTTGTGAAAGTCAAGGGGATACTGGATTACTTAGACGAGGGTTATGGATGGGTAAAAGAACTGGAGGAGGTGAGAAGGTTAGGAATATGTAAGAAGGGCGAGATGAGACCACTAAGAGTGGAACTAAAGTTTAGATCAACAGCAGAAGCAGTAGCCAATGTGAGCTGGAAATTAAATTCGACAGAGCTGAATCATATAAGGGTAAAAAAGGACCTAAGTGTAGAAGAACGAGAACAGTTAAGGGAACTCCAAGCTAAGGCTGATGAAGAGAATGGAAAGTTGTCTGAAGAGCAAAAGAAGAATTTTTTTTGGAGAATAAGGGAAGGGCAAGTAAGGAAGTGGTACATCAGGAGCCACCAAGAACCGAAAGTAAGAGGAGTGATAGGGAAAGAGACAGAGAGACAAGTACGAAGTCAAAGCAAGGAGACGGAGCGAGAGATAATGCAGGGAGCAGGGGACCGGAGAGAGAGCCAGGATGTGGTGGAGAGGGTGGAACAGAGGGAGAGACAGGGGGGAGGAGAATAGAATTAGTGGGGGAGGTGGAACTGGGTCAGGGAAGGGATGGAGGGGGAGGTGAACCTGGTAGGAGGCAGAGAGGGAAGAGAAACAAGGAGGTGGATTCAAATATACTGTGCTACTACACTAATATAGATGGAATAAACAGTAAAAAGGTAGAGCTAGATAATATATTAAGAAAAGATCAACCACAGATAGTCTGTTTGACAGAGACAAAGCTGAACCAGGACTTTGACAGCAACATAGTGTTTAGTGAAGGATATAATATATGGAGAAATGATAGAAAGGGTAAAAGGGGAGGTGGAGTGGCAGTATTAGTTAAGAACCCTATGACAGCAAAGCACGTGGAGTTAAATAATGACAAGGCAGAAATAATGGCAGTTGAACTCAATGATATAGAAGGAAAAAAGCTAGACATAGCAGTAGCTTACATGCCACCAAAGACCAGAGCATGGAGGGAGTTGGAGTATGAGGAGATGGTAGAGGATATGATTCAGTCGTTGAGAAGATTGCTTTTAAGGAAGAATCGATTGATCTTGGTAGGAGATTTCAACTGTAGTGAGGTTGATTGGGAATCGGGAGATGCAGGGCCAAATCAGAGATCTTGGGGAAGTCGGCTAGTGGAGTTGGTTACGGAAAATGTACTTGCACAACATGTGAAGGAAAATACAAGAATGAGGGGTAATAACGAACCTTCTAAACTCGATCTGATTTTTACAAAAGATCCTCACGAAATTAGTGATATAAACTATCTATGTCCTGTAGGTAAAAGTGATCACCTATTACTAAAATGGAAGTTGACCTCGAGTAATGCCAATAGATTAGACAATAGCTACATAAATGACAGATTAAATTATAGTAAAGCTGATTATGTATCCTTGAAAAGATATTTAGAGGGAGTAGATTGGGATCTTATTTTGAAGGAACGGGACGTACAAGGTAAATATAGTAGATTCCTCGAAATGTATAGAGTAGGAACCAATATGTTTGTCCCAAGATATAAAACTGGAAATTTTACTAAGCAGAAAGATTGGTTTAATTTGAAATGCAAAAGAGCTTTGGGTAGGCGTGATGCAGCTTGGGCTAGATTAAGAAGAAGGAACACTGAGAGTAATCGGAATAAATATAAACAGGAGAGGAATAGATATGTTAACATAATTAGGCAAGTTAAAATGAACTATGAGAAGAACATAGTAAATAAATGTGAAAGTGACCCTAGATTATTTTATAAATATATAAACAGTAAGTTGAAGGTAAAGAAACAAATTACTAAATTAAGAGTTGATGCTAGGACGTATGAAAATGTATCGGACATGTGTGAGGTAATGAATAACAAATTGGGGTCAGTTTTTACTAGAGAGGAAGGTTTTGACGAACCACAGGCGGGAGTACTGGAGAGTGGTCTTAGTAAGATTGAAATAACTAGAGATGAGCTGTTATCTGCGATGAGAGGACTTGAAGTAAGGAAAGCTATGGGACCGGATGAAGTGTCTGCCTGGGTTTTAAAGGAGTGTGCAGAGCAATTAGTGGAGCCAGTGAGGGACATAATTCAAGCTTCCTTAGATAAAGGACGGGTTCCTGTTGAGTGGAAAAGAGCTAATATCATTCCGATATACAAGAATGGAAACCCTGAGGACCCTCTAAACTATAGACCAGTTTCACTTACTAGTATTGTATGCAAGATTTGTAAAAAGCTAATTAGGAAGAGATGAAAATGTTGGAGAGAAAGAAGATAATAACCCCAAAGCAATTTGGATTCAGAGAAGGGACATCTTGTGTTACCAGTTTGCTATGTTATTACAGTAGGGTGATAGATGTACTCCAAGAAAGAGGCGGATGGGTGGACTGCGTCTACTTAGACCTTTCCAAAGCATTCGATAAGGTACCACATAGGAGATTGTTATCTAAGCTTGAGACGCTAGGATGTGTCAGGGGGAGTTTGCTGAAATGGATGGAGAGCTATTTAACAGATAGGGAAATGAGGACCAACATTAGAGGAACTTACTCATCGTGGCGGAAAGTTGAGAGTGGTGTGCCGCAGGGATCTGTGTTGGCACCTCTCATGTTCCTTATGTACGTGAATGACCTGCCGATAGGCATAAACTCTTACATGTCAATGTTTGCAGATGACGTAAAAATTATGAGACAAACAACAAATAAAAGTAGTTGTGAGGAGCTGCAAGGGGATTTAGATAAAATATACGAATGGAGCACCAAGTGGAAAATGAAATTTAATATAAGTAAATGCCATGTGTTAAATATGGGAAGAAGTGTGAATAGACCAAATTGGGAGTACAGGATGGGAGATAATATAATTAGCAAGGCCGAAAAAGAAAAAGATTTAGGGTTGATTATACAAGATAATTTGTCGCCAGAGAAACATATTAACAAGCTCTTTAGCGGAATGTATGCAATGGCCGGGAATATGAAAGTTGCTCTGAACTACTTGGATGAGACCATGGTAGCGAAAATTATGAAGAGTATGATTAGACCAAGATTGGAGTATGCAGCAGTGGTGTGGTCCCCACATCTAAAGAAGCATATTCACAAGTTAGAAAGAATCCAGAGAGCAGTCACTAGATTGGTTCCAAGTCTCAGAGAACTGCCATATGAAGGGAGGCTAGACAAATTAAATCTACCGAGTCTAAAAGAGAGAGAGAGGGGAGACATGATAATGTCGCCGGAGAAATTTTGAGATGTGAAGGTAAATATATGCACAATACATGCTCAAAATTTATTAAAAGGAATGAATAATATTGTAAGTAAAAGGGATGTTATGTATGTTTACTGGTGTTTAATCAGGATACTAGGGGAGCTGGCTGCCTGTACTTCAGTCTCAAAGAGATGCACTTCAGGTCCACTAATATAGGCATTGAAAACAGGTTTTTAAATTATTCTTAGCAGTCCCTGTTTTAGTTTTGTAACTTTTGTCCAATAAAGATTTCATGTATATTTGTTGTTGCATTCCAAGAACTATTACATACTTAATTTATATCCTTTCATATGATACATGAGTTACTATAGAGTACTGGTTAAAATACATACCGGTACCAAGTTTCAAGAATAAACTTTGATTAGAACATTTGTTTGTCTATTATTTTCCCTGGGCCGAGTACAAAATACCTGGGTAGGCTATTCCCATCTCGGGTTAAGTACAATCAGTAGGAACGTAGAAACTTACTTTAATTTTCACAACTTTAAAAGACTCAAGATTCTGCGAGGCTAATTCCGAAAATATTCAATCAAGTCTCCGTTACCCCCATGAAGTCAGGTTATAGTAATGACAAGACATACCAATAATATATGTTAGTTAGCGGGTGTGTGGACTGTGGGGATAGTGGCAGCCCCCACTTTGGACACTAAGACTAAGTAAAGTTAGGTTAGGGTAAGGTAATGCAAATTATCTACTCATAACATGATAAACAATTGAACAATAAACTACTGTACTATATTCCTTGAAGAAATAAAAACAAACAATTGTACATAAGGCTGCGGAAAGATTCTTTAGTGATACCCAAGTCATGGCCGGGATTCCGGGAAATCTATAAATGCACTGTAGGCAGTAGGCCTAGCTGCTGGCTGTACACTTATTAAATTGTACCGGTAATCTGGCTAAAAAGTTACCGGTATACAAAATGAGAACATAGAGGCAGGGTGCAGATCCCACTTTGGACACTAAGTTTGGACTTTGGTTAGGGTAAGTTATTGCAAATCTTCCACTCATAATATAAACTACAATAAAATAAGATACCAGTAGATAAGATACTACTGTAGCCTATTCTGCCTATAGCCTATACCTTGAAAGCAAAAACAAACGGTAAGACTGCGAAAGTATTCTTCAGTGACAGGTCTACCCCTATAATCCCACGGCATGACGGCAAACTGTTATTGTCATAGGCTATAACCTAGCCAGGGTGTCGAATGACGCTGTTTTTTTGAGTGATACAACTTTCTGTATAATGATAAAAAAAAAATAATCCTAGCCTAGGCCTAGCCTACATATTTTTATATTATTATTTTAAAAGTTAGACATCTAAAATAGGCCTAGGCTTAGGCCTACTGTGTTCCAAAACTCAAGAGTAGCCTAGGCTAGGTTAGCCTAGCCTTACAAAAAAAAAACAAAAAAAAACAGGAATGTTGGTCTAGGCTAAGTTTAATATACACTTCCCAGGTAATTTTAACAGTTCTATTGCTTCTATATCATATAATACACCATAGAGTAAGTTTTAATAACTAGAAAAAAAGGTCATCTTCTAAATAATTACCATAATTGAGGACCTTCGCCATTCCCGGGTTAAGAGTGGGCTCTGAGTCTTAGCCTACCAGAACCAGATTCCCAGCTGCCTAGCTAACCTTATTTTTTACTGTCTTTAACCTCAAATCTTCCTTGATCTTCATTAGCCTATCAATACATTATACATAGCCCCACTAGTGGGGGCAGTCCTAAGATTGTTGGATAATGGGTTATCCTAAGCCTAATATGCCTAGCCTCAGCCTAAGCTACTCATTTCTGCTTCAAATTATCATTATCATCATAGGCCTAGGCTAATACAAGTAGGCCTAGGCTTATCTGAAAAAAATAATATGCTTGGCTACTTACAAAATCGCTGTTTGGTGCTTGCTAGAAGTCAGGTTTATCCAAAGTATCACCTTGAACTTATACCTTATATAGGCTATAATGAGTTCCCCAAGATTAATATGCACAATTTTAGAATGTGTAGGGCACTCGCACTTCACATGAAGTCAATGTTATATTCCAGCCCCTTAATTCACTCTATTTTTCCACAAATATATCGGTAAATAACAGCTAACACATTTCCAAGTGTTCCACAGTTGATTGGCGGCAAGCTAATTTGACGTCATCATTGGATTATTCTCGGAAACACCACAATGGAAAACACTGCTGATATTCGTTCGTTGTTTTCCATTAATCCAACCATATACCCCTGAAAAACCAATAATTCATCATAAAATCGTACTAATTTATAGCTTACCTTATGCCTCAAGGTCTTGCGCTCTTTGTCAAACACATAAAATTTATATTCATTCACTATTTTTAAGAAATTAGAGACCCCATAAAATTAGCACATACGAAAAAATATCGTGTATTTTGTGGGAGTTTAATTAAGATCAGATTAGATCAGAAAACTAACATTCAAACTTAAATTAATATTTTACATTATTCATTTCAGTGAAATTTAGTCAATATATTAAACACATGGAGTAGTTTAGTTAATATATACATAGTTTTAGATAAATACCTATTATTATCCTTTAATCTACATATTATTGAGCATTCGAGTGCCAATAAAATTACGGTAGTTGTGTTCGTCTTGACTCAGCCTTCGGCGCAATATAACATCGGAGTGTAGGGGTACATTGGTTGTTTGTTTGTTTGTTTGTTTTAGCGGACTCTCCCATCCAGGAGTTCGTTCTATGAACGATGGCTGTTTCCTTATTGTAATATATATTTGTTATATTGGTGCTAAAGTCAGTCACCTCATCCGAACCGAACAAGTTGTGTTTTCACAGTGTAAACAAATCGCTCTCATGACTCGAGCTCTGGATTTATCCGTCTATATTTACATTAGTAGCTGCATTTGGACTTCAATACAGGTGATATATAATAGTTCTAAGATCATAGCCAATGTAGAGTACAGTGTAGAGCAAAGCAACTATCGTTTGATGAGTGTAATGTAGAAATAGAATGGCAGGTTTAGCGGGGCTCCCGGCCGCCCCGGGACAGTCACAGGCTCTTAGCCTATTTCAGTATCAATATTTTTTCAATGTTAGGTTCGGGATCACGAAGAAAATGGGCGAATTTTGGCACACTGATAGGCTAGGCCTAGCCTACTTTTTATCCACCGGAAAAAACAAAAAATTCTTGGCTTTATTTTATTTCTTGAGCATTAGGCTAACCTAACCAAAAAACCTAACCTAACCTAAATGTATTTGGGGGTTATTAGCTTAGGTTAGGTTTGGTTTTTTGGTTAGGTTAATGCTATAAAAAAAAAATAGGCCTAGGCTAAAGCCAAGAAAAAAAAAAATGTCCAGTGGATAAAAAGTAGGCCTATATAGCAATGAAGCATAACATGATAGGAACCCAAAACTACCATTAGAAATGAGATCCCACCTGTCCGTGTTGTCTTAAATTTTTACCGAATTAGGCCTAGGCTAGGTAGCCTAGGGGTAAATACTTACTTATACTTGGTAGAATTCCGTCCTCTGTGGACGCAGCTAAAGTGGACTTCCGCTGCAGCCAGGCAGCTCCGCAACTCCCTCGTTCCGTCTATTTACTAACGAGTTGGATGCGGTGCTGGGATATCCTGGTATTGGGGGCTCGTCTGGTACTGTAGCCAGCCATCGGTCCAGCTGACGCTTGAAGGAGTCTGTCGTGACTCCCGTCAGTTCCCGGACGGCCTTTGGTACAGTATTGAAGAGGCGAGCCCCATTTTTGCTGAAGTTGTTGTGGGCGACTGTTGCTATTTTCTGAGAGGTAGCCTCAGTCCTCTTGATGTAGCACAGTCGCCCTTTTCTAACGTGATTGTTGATGACTAGTCCCACGTCAGGTACCAGCCCTTCTAGGGTCTTCCACACATAAATCACTAGGTATACCACGTTCTCGTAGTCTCTGAAGGGAGTAGAGCCGCAACTCCTTCAGGCGTTCCCAGTAGTTCATGTGTTGGAGACCCCAGATCCTGCTGGTGAAGGTCCTCTGTAGAGACTCCAGTTTGCCGATGTCACCTATCTTGTGGGGAGTCCATAGCTGGCAGCAGTATTCCACCTTTGGGAGGACCAGTTATACTACCCCTCCCCCCCACCACCTCCTCCCTTCAAAACACGCCTTTTAGCATGTTTTTGGATGGTTCAGCAGACGCAGAAACTGAAAAAAACATATTTTAATAAAAAAATTATCTCCAGCCAGATAAGAGTTTTTCAGGTAATTTGTTGTTGTTTTTTATTTTTTATTTGATATGCAGTGTTGTTTAGGCTAATGCGTCGCATTTTAGTAGCCTAACCTAACCTGCCGGTGAAAGCGAGGATCATATTCAAACTGTGTGTTATAGTGCATCAAGCTTTGAACTTTGGAAAGCCGGAATATGTGCGAGACTTATTGGAAGACTTCAGTGTTGGCACTGATATGATGCTGAGACATGGCAACGTGCTGCATCAATTGAATGAGCCACGGTGCAATCATGAATTTGGATTTAGGGCCTTCGAAAAGAGTGCACCGAGACTTTATAATAATACCAGTTAATGTGAAAAGGTGTGCGAACATAAAGGCCTTTAAAAAGTCACTAAAAACACATTTGTTCAGGGAGTGTTATGACTTAGAAGATGGCACTGTGAGACAAGACTACAAGTGCTAGATGGTTTAAAGGGCAGCTGCGACGAGCGTCACATCTAGTGACGGAGCGCGGCTGAGAAACTCCACACCAAGTAACAAGTAAGTAAGAAGTAACCTAACCTAACCGAAAACTAACCTGTCTCTGCGATGGTCTAAACCAAACTCACGTTCCCTGTTTATGGATGCGTGACGGTCTAAACCCAGCACACGTTCCCTGTTTATTGGTTCGTGAAGGTTTTTAATACTTCAATGTAGGCTAGGCCTAGGCCTATCTATTTCAAGTCAAATATAAATTTCCGCACATCATCAAACCATACTAAGTCTAGGCTACTACTAATAATATTAACCCATTAGTACCAACAGAATAACGACAAAATAGGGGTAGTAGGCTATAACTGTAGATTTATCAGCCTAGGCTATAGGCTAGGCCCTAGTTTTTTTTTACAGTGCTTAGGCCTAGTGCACATAAAATGCATTTCCGGTGGTTGAAACAAATCGTAATCTTTGCAACATCCTTATTTTATATCAGCCATCAAATATTGAGAAACAAATAGTGGTAGTTTCGGTAATAGGCCTAAGTACCGACATTATTTTCATAGGCTAGGCTTCCCAAATCGAGTTGGAGGCACATGGGACATGCGGGATTCTGGAGCTGGCTGAAAGTTGTTGGATATTGGACTTTGGACATTGGACATTCGGATGTAAACAAAGCGACGAATCTCAAGCGATCTTGAACGAAGCAAGCTGGTTTGCTTAGATACGTTTAGTATGATCAATACGTATATTATTTATGTTGTATTTAATATTTATTGGTAAATCTATTATCACACAATTAAAATTCATATTATAAGTAATGTTAACCAGAAAATACATAATTTTATATACCGGTAGCCTATTGTTATGGAATAACAAGCCATAGTAAATACAACTTTCAGCCAGCTTAGATAATGCTCCACTGTCTCAGGTGTGAGGCAGTACGGGCAATTTTCATTTGCTTGCAGTCCCATCCTGTACATATGCCCTCCCAGTCTGGTGTGTCCTGTTCTGAGGCGGAGAGCCGCGGTGTTTAAGGCTTTGTTCTTGTAGATGGAGTGTTTCCACACTGACCACTCTGACTTGATGTTACTGTATTGTGTGCCAGCTATGGTTATTTTCCACTCTTCCTTGAAGTCTTGGAGGACGTCTTCTCTGAGGATGTTTGTCCGGTCGGTTGTGGTGTAGGGTATGACTGTTGTTAGGTGGAAGGAGTGCATCCCTTTGGCTAGTCCATCCACTATTTCATTATGGAGGATGTCAATGTGGCTGGGTACCCATTGGAGGGATATTGTATATCCTTGAGAGTGGAGGGTGGTGAGGAGTTGGCGCCATGTTTTTCATGTTTTTGTTTCTTGCAGTGTGTGGGCTGGCCCAATTAACCCTGCCGGAGACCCAACACAGGTATCACAGGGGCGCGTTCAAGAGCAAGACTTCAGACGCTACAGTTTCCGTAGCGCGAATTGGGCCCTATTGAACGAGTTCGAAGCCTTTTCCGCACTACTTAAACAAACAGGGTGGTTGCCATGGTTACGTTTATACCAGCGTCTTCACTTGACGCTTTAAACAACGACAATGACCGTTCTTTACATCTAATCAACTACTATACTCTATCCAACTCAACTTTGCCGCCGGCCTCTACAGCAGATACGAGAATGCGCCTGTGATTGGCTGGCAATGACATCACGCCCTAGACATTAAAGGTTCCAGAATTTCCAGAGTTTGTATTATATGCACTTATCCTTGACGTTGTGGTTGCAATTTAGCCAAGTTATTATAGCCTACTAGAAAGTAGCATACAAACCCCTTTGTTATTTCGCATAATATTCAGAAACCGCCGAAAAGATAGAAATGCAATGTATAAATATAAAACAAACCACCTCCTAGCAATACTGCACTGGCCCGGCGGCGTCTTTTAAACTCTCAAATATTATCTTACTAGGAGGGGTACCCAGCGTTGCCCGGGTTTAAATTCTACTACCATAATCACCATCATCAATCACTACTACCACAATCATCACAATACTCCTACTACCATAATCACCGGCCTCGACCTCCCTGTGCCTCATTAAACGGCGACCTCCGATTTTGGATCTGACCTCATCTGTACCCCCATTTTGGGGTAGCTGCGAACAACTTTTGTTCCATACACCTTTTCGATCGGAGGCCTCCTGCCCCAAACGGCAATTTTTTTCGCTCCCGTATACTACATAAGTTCTGCCGAAAATTTTATTAAACAAAAGTGTCTCTGATTTCCACTAAACTCGCCTAAAACCATCTCCAAAGCCTGGGCTTTCCAACGGTGCCCCACACTCCCACCTGGCACCAAAACTGTGGGAGGAGTTTAGTAACAAAGGTCGGGTAACTGACAAACAGACAAACATTGAGCTTTATTTATTAAGATTTGTGTCTGTATGTGCAGATATAACCATTATCTATTCATGTTTACCTTTCTTTGCCTTCGTGCTATTGTTCATAAGGTCGCAGAGTATGGTAAGCAAAAGAATAATATAAAATATAGCCTATGACGGAACATGAGGATATCACATTATCATATGAATTAATTCAGCTTTTCTTTTATATTCCATATATATTAATTATATTAGATAGGTTTAGGTCATTCTAATGGTGTGATAAGCGATATCCAAACCTTAAGAGCTATAAAATACCACATGGAACACATAAAATCGTAAGATATAATACTGTAAACACAAGCAAGGTAAGAATTACCGTCACTGTCTACTTTAAATGTGTGGGAAGTCAAGCACGGCCTGTGATTCGCTAATACGCACGGGCCCGAGCCAGTCAGCCTTCCCTCTCGCTTACTTCCCGTGTTTATCAATTCTGTATCACCTTGTTTTTACTTTACAATATGTACGTTATTATAGAGTTTTCATTGTTTTAGCTATTTTCGAACAATGTGTTTTTAGTTTACCCGCTAGACTTGGAAAAACGCCTCTCCAAACCCCCTTCAAACTAATAAAATATCCCCCAGACCCCCTTCAAGCTAAATGTGTAAATTTTTCAGTAGAAAAATGTCCCGGCCAAAGGCCGGTTTCTCCCAAATTGCGGGCTCGCTTTCGCTCGCCCAGGAAAAATCGACACCATATTGGGTTGAAGGCTTGAAGCATCATATAATCGCCAAAGTAATGCGATGAAACTTCGTAAAATCTCCAAGCTAATGGAGTAAAACTGGGAGACCCCAAATTGGCCCGCCCTGCATCTAATAGGGTTAAGCCGCTGTTACACGAGCGATTTTTCAGTCAATTTTCCATGAGCAAGTTTTTTCTCGTTATATTTAGACTTTTTTGCACTGGTATCGGTAACTAGATTGATGGTAGAGTATGATAGGCGGCTGAATTCTGATAAAGTGTAATATTTGAAGCTGCCACACCATAATTACCCGTAAAAATTGCTCGAAAACTGCTCGTGGGACTCCGGCTTAAGGGAGAGGCTAAAAAAACAAATTTCATAATAATGTAGGTTTTTGATGAATAAAAAGTATGTTGAATTGGGTTTTATATATTTATATATGCACTACAACCGTATTTTAGCTGGCAATTCTGCTAAATATCAACGTCTACAGCTCCAACTTCCTTATAGAACGAAACTCGCTAAATACGGTTGTATTTATTGCAATTTTAAGAGGAAATGGCCTTCGGCCGGGACATTTTTCTACCTAAAAATGTACAAATTTATCTTGAAGGGGGGTCTAGGGGGTGTTTTTCTAAGCTTGATTGAGGTCCCCCCTGGGGGTTAGGGAATAGAATATGCCCCACGTGCCTTCTGCGTGTCGTAAGAGGCGACTAAAGAGGTTGGGTCGGTGGGCTTGCGACCCCCACCCGGAAAAAATATCTAAGCAAAGAAAAACGAACGAACAGCCTCGGATGCGGACGGAACCAACGTTGACGAACCACGACCGACTAAGGACATGCCTTCGGACATTCTGAGAATGGCTACGTGGAATGTTAGTGGCATGAATGATGGCACAAAAGAGAGAGAGGTTCTGGAAGTGTTAGTGAATGCCAGGCTGGATGTATGTGGAATGACAGAGACCAAATGGAAAGGTTCAGATGTGAGAGAATGGGAATGTGGAATGGGTGTGTGTGCTGGAGTGAGTGAAGGAACAGCGAGAGAAGGTGCATGTTTGTTTGTAAGTAGCAAATGGAAGGAATGTGTAAGAGAGTATGGGTCTGTGGGTTCAAGGATTGTGTGGGTGAGAATGAAAGTAGGAATACAAACGTGGGTGATTGTATGCGTGTATGCCCCGACAGAGGATATACTTGAAAGAAAGAAAGAGGAGTTCTGGATGAATGTGGATGCGTGCCTGGAGAAGTTTGACAAGAACGAAAGAATATTTCTGATTGGGGATATGAATGGTAAGGTGGGTGATAGGAAAGTTGAGGGAGTGGTGGGAGGGTGGGGGGTACCATCAGAGGTGAATGGGAATGGTAGTGCACTTGTGGACGTATGTGTGGGGAGGAGGCTGTGGATAGCCAACACCTTCCGACACAGAATGATCCACAGGTACACGTGGAAACGGATGTTGACGATGAAGGATAAGACAGTGGTGGAACGAAAGTCATTGATTGATTATGTATGTGTGGATGAACGAATGAAGAAATCTGTGATGGATGCTAGGGTGTATAGGGGTATTGGAGGGGGTCTGTCTGATCATTATGTAGTGGTAGCTAAGGTTAGGATACAAAAGAAGTGGGTGAGGAGAGCGGGAGGGAGGCGAGAGGAGGGTGGAATGGTGAGGAGGGTGGAGAGGTTGCAGGAGGAGGAAGTCAGGGAGGAGTACAGGAGAGCAGTGGAAAGACGACTAGGTGGGTTCGACCTGGAAGTTATGGAGGAAGTGGAGGAGATGAGCAAGGTGTTTAAGGATGAGATCTGTGCAGCATGTGAGGAGGTGTGTGGAGTGAAGAGAAGAGGGAGGGGAGTGAAAGGTACAGCATGGTGGACAGAAGAGGTAAGAATAGCTGTGGAAGAAAAGAAGAAAGCATATAGAGAGTGGTTGGGTAGTAGAGGGAATGAAGATTCCGAGAGACAGAAACGAGCGAGGTACGTGGAGAGTAAGAGGGTGGTGAAGAGAGTAGTGAAGGAAAGTAAGAGAAGAGTAGATGAGGAATTTGGAAGGAATCTGAGTGTAAAATGGAGGGAGAGTAAGAAACTGTTCTGGAAAGAAGTCAAGAAAGTTAAGGAAGGTAGCAAGGGAAACAGTAAGGGTGTGAAAGATAAGAATGGGAGAATGCTAGCCGAGAAGCAAGAGAGAGTCGAAAGATGGAGGGAGTACTTCAGTGAGTTGCTAAATGAAAGGAATGAAGAGCCAGCAAACATAGCTGGATATGGTATGGGAGGGAGAAGAAGAGAAGTAGTGGAGGAGGAGGTGGGGATCAGGAGGTCAGAAGTGTGGGAAGCCATGAAAAGAGTGAAGTTGGGGAAAGCACCAGGAACAGATGGAGTGTGTGGGGAAATGTTGAGGTATGGTGGTGAGATAGTGATAGAATGGGTATGGAAAATGTGCAAACTAGCATGGGAGAAGGGGAGTGCACCCGATGACTGGAAGACTGGCATAATAGTCCCCCTATATAAGGGCAAAGGGGAAAGAGGAGTGTGTGGTAACCACCGAGGAATATGTCTTCTAAGCGTAGTAGGGAAGGTATACAGTAGGGTAGTGATTGAGAGAGTGAGAGTGAGAACGGAGAAATGGATAGGCGACGAGCAGGGAGGTTTTAGGAAGGGAAGAGGATGTGTAGATCAGATTTTTACCCTGAATTGTGTTGTGGAGAAGTATCTGGAGAAGAAACAAAAGGTGTATGTTGCCTTTATGGACTTGGAGAAGGCCTATGACAGAGTGGATAGAGAAGGTTTGTGGAAAGTACTTAGAATATACGGAGTAGAGGGCAAGTTGCTGAAAGCAGTGAAGAGCATGTATGAGGGTGCAAAGGCGGCAGTACGTATGGAGAGTGAGCAGAGCGAGTTCTTTGACCTGAATGTTGGTTTGAAACAGGGGTGTGTGATGTCCCCGTGGTTGTTTACTGTATATATGGATGGAGTTATGAAAGAAATACTATCAAGAGCAGTGGATGTTGGTGTATCGCTGAAAAGGGAGGGAATTGAGTGGAAGCTACCTATACTGCTGTTTGCGGATGATACAGTTCTGATGAGTGATAATGAATGGGAGTTGCAGGGTCTGGTAAATGAGTTTGGAACAGTGTGCGAAAAACGGAATTTGAAGGTAAATACGGGGAAGAGCAAGGTTATGGTCTTCGAAAGGGGTGAAGTCACAGAGTGTGAGGTGAAGCTGAACGGTCAGGCTATGGAGATCGTCAACTCTTTTAAGTATCTGGGCAGTGTGTTGAGTAAAGATGGGACTATGGATGAAGAGGTGCGGGAGAGGGTACAACAGGGGAAGAGGGTTGTAGGAACGCTAAAAGCAGTAACAAGAAATAGGGTGGTCAGTATGGAAGTGAAGAAGTCCTTGCATGACAGTGTGGTAATCCCGACACTGACTTACGGAAGCGAAGCATGGACGTTGGTTGAGAGACTCAGACCAAGAGTGAGAGCAGTGGAAATGAATTACTTAAGGAGTGCGTGCGGAGTTACATGGAGGGATAGACAGACTAATGAGGAAGTAAGAAGGAGGTGTGGTGTGGAGGTAGATGTGCTGGAAAGTGTGAAAAGGAACAACTTGAGATGGTTCGGCCATATGGAACGTATGGAAAGCGAGAGAATGACTAAGAGGGTGTACGAGAGCGAGGTGGAGGGACAGAGGGGGAGAGGTAGACCGAATATGAGGTGGAAGGATGGAGTGAGGAACTACATGAACGAAGGCGGTGCTGGTTGGGGGGAGGGGCGTCGACTGATTGGGGACAGAGGTGCATGGGGGCGGTTCGTTCGTGGCCACCCCTTCGGGGATCACGGCATCAGGCAATAGATAGATAGATAGATAGATAGATTGAGGTCTAGGGAGGAAACTAAAAAAATATATGAATAAATTAATTAATAGACCAAACAAACGGCCAGTCTCCCCTTAAACAGAGACTGGAGAGAAGAAGAAGGAAGGGAGAGGCTATCTGAGTGGAAGATACAGAGGAAGCAAGAAGAAAGTAAGAGGATCAGAGAAGGCGATTATTTGCGAAGCAATTGACCACTTGAGTTTCATCCTATAATGAAGTTGGAGCTTTAGACATCGATATTTAGCAGCAGTTCTGAGTTGTTGGAATATATAGCAAGTAAAGAATTCAACTAATATAGGAGTAAGAGTATGACTCAAACTATCCTCTGGTTACATTAGTTGTTTAAAAGAGAAGGGACACTCCATAAGGGCTTATCTGTTGCGGCCCGGAAGGATGTACTCCAGAGATTCCGAAATTACAGGAATGTCCAAAGCAGGCCAACTTGGTAGAGCAAGGTAGACAGCTGAGCAGATACAGTGACCCACAGCACTGACTTAACCCTTTGAGAGTATGCCCAGACTGTCAGGGTACAGGAACGATTCAACAGTCACTGACTTAACCCTTTGAGAGTATGCCCCGACTGTCATGGTACAGGCAGGATCCAACAGTCACTCCTGCCAGATGTCCCAGCCTGTGTCTACACTCTGCGCTGCAAAAATATATACTTGTAAACGACCACATTCCGGTACACACGGCACAGTGACCCTTATTTTTCAGCAAATCCGACCTCCGACAATGATCAAAGCAAATACTAATTTAAATTTATAATTCACTATGACTAGGTTAAAGAAAATCGGTAAATGTTTCGCAATGTTCCCGTTATAATATCCTCAAGTGTATTAACATACACAGACAGTCATTCAGTCACACAGTCAAGCACACATACAGTCGTTGTTGTTGTTGTTGTTGTTCCCCAGGCTGTCTTGCCGAACAGCCCCAAGGTCTCGAGCAAGGCCAAGGCCATAAACGAGCGCCCCCACAAACCCTCCCTGCTTACCACTAACAAAGCCCGGGTGACCGAAGCCACTCCATGGCAGGGAGCTGAGGAGGGTGCGGAAACACCCGGGAAACCAAAGCCCCACCCAAGGCCCTGTGCCCCTCAGCAATTTTGAAGGGAAAGTTGAGGGGCAAGGGAAAAATGTGACGCTTTGGCTCCCAATCTGCCAACTTCTAGGTTGGCAGTAGGGAGGTCAATCCACGGAAAAGACCTGAGATCTAGAAGATATATAAGTAAAAGGAACAGTCAGAGTAAGCTATGGGTATGGCAGAGATCGCTCGGCTCTCACTCTGATAGACCAGCCCATCACCACATGGCGAAAATGAAATCTAAGACCATGTCTAGAAGCAGCTCGGCGAGAAACATCGAATGGCACCAAGTAGAATTCCCTAGGACTTATAGTTTGGGCTACAGAGGACTTTTAAAGTCCAAAAAACGGTCCCCCTGGGCCCTCCAGGAAGCCCAGTCAAAATCGATATCCTAAACTAATGGTCCGATTTTAATTGTGTTTGCGCCATTCGATTCAGCTTGCCAAAGTGTACTTATGGTATAAATTTAAACAAAATCCGTTCATAAATAACTCGTCTATTGAGTTTTTAAACTTTAAAATAGGCCTAGGGGGCCTAAAAAAGGCTATAAAACTAACGTTGCGTTAGCAACGTTTTTTAGGGGGGGGGGGAGGGGGTGGGGGGGGGGAGGGAAGGGAAGGGGGTGGGGGTGGTAGGGAGGGGGGGGGGGGGGGCAGGGGGTGAGGGGAAGGAAGGAGGGTAGGGAGGGGAGGGGAGGGGTGGTAGGGGAGGAGGGGGGGGGGAGTTAGGGTGGTAGGGGGGCTCATTGTTGGTTAACCCCCCCACCCTCACGCCCCCTTCCCCCCCCCACCCCCCCCACCCCCTCCCTACCACCCCCACCCCCCCCCCCCACTCCTTCCCTCCCCCCCTCCCAGCTCCCCGCCCCCCCCATACAAGCACACATACAGTCGTTCACTCAAACGGTAAGCCCATTATAGTAAATTACAATCAGTCCTCCTCAGTAGTTCAGTCAGTCAGTCATCCACACTAATTAATAGTTTATCAAAATAATGAAATAGTCCACACCCACAGTTCTATAGGCTACAGATAAATTATACTCATCTTCAATATTATCTCAAGAAAATAAACGTAATGTTATAAATTATATGACCAATCAACTATAATGATATGATCAATAAATAATACAACTGGTAAACATAAATTAAATATATATAAATGATAAAAGAAGAGTAATGAATATAATTATACACAAGTTAAATCCACACCCCTAGCGCGAGTGGGGGTAGTAGGGTAGGTAGGGGGAGGGGGTGGGTTGAGAGAGAACTCAGCTCTGACTGCGGGTTGCCCGCCCGTCCGCCCAAAATCACGCCCTTAAATATTGCAGATACGACATTCTAACTTGTTGCAATCGATTTACCGCAATTTTTTACCCTTTTCTAAAAAGTTGTTTTGTAGCAATTTTAATCTCAGCCTCGAATTCCGTCTGATTTAGCCACAAATCAAATTTTTCCATTCAACATTTCACAGTGCCGTAACTTTTGCATTTTTTGAGCTACGGTGTTGAAAATTTGACACAATATGCATACACATAATTTGAGAAATGGGTTTTTTTTCACTTTTTCGAAATTTTTATTTTTAATGAAGTTATTGGACATTCACCCCTAGTTAGGGGTGAATGTCCAATAACCCTTTAGGGGAGGTGTGGTGGAGTGGTCATGCCACTGGATTGGTAATCCAATGGGGTTCAAAATACGATTGGTAATCCAATGGACCCGGGTTCAAATCCCGATATGTCAATGGGAAAATATTATTGGGATTGAATTTGTGCTGTACCTAGTATCAGTGCATTACCACAAAGCCCACCGAAATGCCAAAAAAATACCCTCATTGTTCCCTGATTAAATAACACTGTATGGATATTCCCATATTCAAAATATGTTACAGGGGGACAATGCCTAGTGAGTTCACTGCTCAATAGGTGGCGTTCTGAGAGTGAGGGTCTGAGTCTGGAGGGTGAGACGGTGAAGCGCTTGAGCGAAGCAACCAGCCGCTTCAGAGATGGAGCTGCTTTGAGCCATGATGGATGCTTCACATGTCTCACTCCCCAGGCTGGAACAAGACCTCACGGGCTTCACCGTGTTGAGCGGTGGAATGTACAGGCTCTCAGCCTATGCCCGAGAGGGAGTAGTTGGAATATAGAAAAAAAAAAAATATATATTTTATTAATTACCTGTAGATCGGTAGATTACGTACCGGTATATATTGTCTTTGTTATCAAACAATATAAATATGTTAAATAAAGAAAATTGCATATTACTAATAAATAATATATGTTAAAATTAAAATTAAAATTAAAATGTAAAACTTGCAAACTAAACAAACCAAATGTCGCAGATATTATCGCTAGCCAATCAGAAGACAGCATTATGTCAACAACAATGATGGCCGCCAGTGCCTTGACTCGCTAGCCAATCAGAAGACAGAATTATTAGCGCGTTTTTCAAATGCACAAAGAGGCATATAGCGCGTTTTTCAAAGGCACAAAGAGGCCAGTGACCATTTTAACCAGTAGGTTAGGTTAGGTTAGGTTAGGTTAGGTTAGTTAGGTCAGGTTAGGTTAGGTTACTGGTTAAAATGGTCACTGGTTGAAATGGTCACTGGTTGAAGTGGCCACTGGTTGAGTTAGCACTGGTTAAAGTGGCACTGGTTGAAGTGGCACTGGTTCAACTGACATGGAACCAACCACCCGGTACATACATACATACATACATACATACATACATATGCATACATACATACATACATACATACCCGGGACATACATACATAGCCTACATACCCGGGACATACATACATAGCCTACATACCCGGTACATACATACATACATACATACATACATACCCGGTACATACATACATAATTATAAATTAGGAAATTTCTACGCACTGACTGAGAGATCATTCTTAACCCCTTAAGGATTATGACACTATTTAACAGTTTATTTTGACTATCACTATACGATCTTATTCAGATTGATAGGATCTGTGTGAGTCAGAGGCATACGGTAAGTGAGTTAGTTTCAACTCCTTACATAACTGTCTTGATAGCGTAATGGTTAGTGCGCAGAATTTCGGTGTGCGTATCATAGGTTCGAATCCTTGGAGTGCCACATGTATTCATTAGTTTCATTGATTTCAGTAATTAGGTTTATTTATAAGTTAATTGGTGGGTTGTTGATAATATGAATTTCCTAGAGATTGTTTCTAAATTGCATAACATCGTTTAACCCTTCCTGTATCGGTGACATCCATTTCTAAAGATTCAGACAAATATTTAACGATTTAATTGTGCTTAGGAAGGATGTATACCAATTAAAAGACTACAGACTATCTCAATTAATTATTTTAGCTACCACATATTCTTCCTAAGCTTCGTAAAGTCGTCTAAATGAAGCTATAATACAACTAAAATGACGTCGTCGGTACACAAGGGGTTAATAACAGCCGGAATGCAAGTAAGACACGCATCATTGTATACTGAAAGAGTTAAGGCAGTGTCACACGAGCTATATTTCCGTCAATTTTTACGAGCAATTATTGTCTGGCAGGTTTAAAAATAGCCTAATTATATCAGAATTTCAGCCACCTATAAGCGGTTATATTTCAGCTGATGGTAAATTGAATCCCTTAGTATCTAATGTCTCGATTCTTAATGAAAAATATGCTATGTCTCTGCATCATATTATTGCAAAGTGTCCATCATTAGCAACATAATTATCAAAAAAATCTTCGTTTAGCCGAGTAATCAGGATGGCAAGATAACAATTTACTACAGCATATAGCATAATCTACCTTCCGTCTAGTTTCCGATTCCAATGTGAAAAAGCCTCAAAATATCACGAGAAAAAAACTTGCCCATGGAAAATTGCTGGGAAAAAGCGCTCGTGTGACACCGGCTTAAAGATGAATAAATTGTTTTAATGGTAACCAGACTACCAGAACCAAACACACAAATCAAATAGTCACTTAAATGGAAAAATAAATTGAGAATAATGATATGGCTATTAATTGCCCACTTATACCTTGCATTAATACACCTTCCCTTCGAGCCTCACACACACACACACACCTGGTCGCCCCTTCAAGATAAAGTTGTACATGTGTTTGATGGTAGAAAAACGTAGGTTCTCAAAATAGCCAAACTAACGGAACGAACGTCTTAAAATATCAAAACTAGTAGGCCTATGCTAAATATGAGGGAGAAGGGGGTCCAGAAAAAACGACTACTTCCCCCTTAATATGTACAGTACATGATAATGTATCGGAACATTGCCTAGACATTAACTATTCTTTGTTTCTTTTCACCTGGCGATAATATGAACCCCCTAGTAGCAAATTTATCGATACTTGATGGACAAAATATGAAACTACTATGTCTCTGCATCATGTTAAGACCAAGTTTATATAATCAACACCATATTTCACCATACAAACTTCAAAATAACTGATAAATCTTGATGGGAACGTTGCAATCTACCGTCAGTTGAAAAGAAAGAGTATAGTTATCCCTATATTATTGACCATAGGGGTCGTTTTCTTTGATTACCGGCATATTATTTTAGGCAACGTTGAATGTTTCGATATTCTGGATAATTGCTCATCTTAGTCATCTGACTGATGATTTAATATTACAGTTTTTAAATACACAGTAATTTACTATATAGGAGACCCTACACGAGAATTATATTATATTTATAATTGTATATGTCTCGAATGCCAGTTTGTTTACAAATTGTCAGACACCCGAGGATCTGCGTGCCAAAATGATCCGCCTGGCACCTCAAAGGGTTAATTTACCCCTTCCAAGGCTGGCGTACAGTGACGGAATGATATATGAGGTAGAGGAGGGGAAGAGGGGTGTAGGGAGGTGGGGGGGATTTATCGAGAGGTGAAAGGGTGTTTATAGGAGGGGGGGAAGATGTAGGCCTATGTGGAAGGACCTGCTGAACGTTTAGGCTACCTCACCGCGTTAGGACTCCCGTCGAGGATATACAGTATATAATGCCTTGTGATCAACGAACGCCTAGGCTATACAGTACTGCGAAAATGGGCGTCTATACAGGCACAGTATATATATAGCCTTGTGATCAACGAACGCCTACTGCGGAATTGGGCGGCAGTGGGCGTCCTCTCGTCTACAGTGACATTCAAGATACTGGAGGTCGGTGGCAGAGCGGAGAGACATTACGGTAGATTCTTCCTCCCTTTATCCTGCTGACTCGCTGAGTGATGATTCTACACTCCCACAGTAAGTGTTTGATGGCTGTATATGAAGCTGGTGTCACACGAGCGATTTTCAGTAATTTTTTACAGGCAATTGTAGTCTGGACTCTGGGATCATCAAAATTAAAGTCTTATATCACCCAGCATACATTGAATAGGCTAAACTACCTTCAGTCTTAGTTTCCGAAGCCAGTGTGAAAGAGCTTCAAAATAGCCTAGGCTTACGAGATAAAACTTGCTAGGCCTAATCGAAATCGCCAGCAAAAGCGCTCGTGTGACATCGCTCCAAGTTTAAGAGCATGTTATGTCATATAGAAGTAGGCCTAGGCTAATTATTTGGAAAAATACAATGCCTTTATGTACAAATAGCCTAAATATGAGTGTAACATTTTAACCGATAGCCTAGTAATTTCAAATGCGTAACTTCGCGAGTGGTTGGGAATAATGCTTAGAATAATTCGTAGTAAATTAACTATTGGGCCTAGGGACTTCGTTATTACGGTATATATAATTCCGAACGCAATAAACTACCGTATATGTAAGCCTACATGTGCTTTTATTATGTGTGTGGTGTCCTGGTTTCGAATCCACGGGAAGTATCACATGTTAGTATACTGTATAGCCTATATATCATCTACGGTAAAATAAATGTAAATAATAATAATTATCAAGATACGTCATTACAATCAATAATCTACGGCAAATAATCTACGGTAAATAAATATCAATATACATTAGGTCTACTATCAATTGCAATAGGCTATACGGTAAAAGAAAGGTAAATACAATTAAATAATACCGTACACCATTACTATCAATTGATAATAATCTATGGTACCGGTAATACATCTCCCAGACTCGCTCTTTTCATTTGTCATTCCCTCCCTCCCTCCCCCTCTTTCTCAGCCGCCTATGCCTCCTCCTCCTCCACCACCACCACCACCACCTCCTCCCTCCCCACATATTTGCTTTAACCCTTACAGTACCGCAACGTATTTTGTTTTTATTTTAGCTGCATTTAGACGATTATGTGAAGCTTACCGGTATTTGACGGTTTTATTCAGCTTAGGAAGGATGTCTACCCGTTAAATGATAATATAGTATCTCAATTAATTATTTTAGCTACCATACCGGTATATCCTTTTATGGTAGCTAAAAGAATTAATAGATATTCTAGTCATTGAACGGGTAGACATCCTTCCGAAGCTGAATAAAACCGTTAAATGGTTGCCATATGTCAAACCAAAGCCGAGTCCATTATTTTGTAGTTATTATTGTACTGTAGCCTATATGTATATTGTATAATTATTGATAAATTGATGGTTCATAGTTCAAAATATGTCATTGGGAAGTGATAAAATGGCCAAAGCAATGCTAATTTATGTTGGTGTTCTTGCATTTCTTGACATACTTGTGATAAAATCGGCCAAAATAATGCTATTTTAGGTTAGTTTTCTTGAAGGACGGGACATATTCTTTCAAACATTCAAACAAAATTGCTCCGGTTTGATTCATTGATAATACCACCGGTACTAAATGGGTTAACATCGAAACTTACTGATAAAACTTAGATAACTATATAACCCTTTGAGTACCAGCGACGTGTGCTATATTATATTCTAGCTATGTTTAGACGATATCATGCAGCTTAGGAAGGATCTGTGATACCGGGTAGTTAAAATGGTTGGTGGAGATAGTTTAAAGCCTTCTTATTGCCAGAGGTCCTTCCTAAACTGTATAAAATCGTCTAATAATTGCCAGAATATGATGAAAAGGACGTCCGTGGTACTGTACGGGATAATAATATCACCACGTCCGGTACAGCAACTAGAGGTAAGGGTTTTAAGGCGAATCTTATAGGTTAACCCCTTCTGTACCGGAGACTTCTTTTAACTTTATTCTGGCTATTATATTATTACACGATTTTTAGTCAGTTTCAAAAGGACTTCCAGCAATTAACAGGTTCCGAATGATCTAAATTTTTACGTTTACGTTGAGGGACCCGCAGAGGGCCGCTCTCGGGCGGCATGATATGCGGGGTCGTGCTTTTAGGACTAATGGTTAGGGACAGGATCAGGATTAGGGATGTAATGGTTGGTGATCCTAGTTCTAAATGAATCAAGGGTGGGGATTATTAACTACATGAGATGTGAGGTGATTCCACTCTTGGATGCTGCGGGGAAAAAATGATTGTCTAATTATGTCCGTGCTTGTCTGATGCGTGTGGTATTTTAGGTTGTGGCTGCGGCTTGTAAATCGTATACGTGTAGGGTGTAAATATATATCTTTGTCTATATCTACTAAGTTGTTAGTGATTTTATATAACATCTGTTGTCTGTGCATTTGTCTTGTTGCAAGTGGGTCGAGTTTAATGTCTTGTTTGAGCAAAGTGACAGATGTAGTACGTCTGTAATCACGTCTGATCCATCTTGCAGCTTTGATTTTTGTATGGCCTCTAGTTTATTTATATTGTTGTGAGTGTATGGATCCCAGATGGTGTCGCAGTATTCTAAGTGTGGCCGAACAAGTTTTTTAAATGCTAGAATTTTAATGTTTGCGTTGCACTTGGTGAGATTCCTACGCAGGAAGCCCAGGGCCTTATTAGTCTTTGCTCTGACGCTGCTAACGTGAGTGGTCCACCTCATGTCCGCTGAGATGTGGACCCCCAAATATTTGTGGGAGGGAACAGTATCCAGAAAAGTGCTATGTAGTTTGTTGGAGAATGGGATGATTTTGTTTGAACGGGTGAAACGGATATGGTGACATTTGTCCGGTCTAAATGTCATCTGCCACTTGGCTTCCCACTCTTCAAGCGCAGTAAGTCGTCCTGTAGTCGAAGGCAATCGTCCCTATTAGTAATTGGTCTATAAACTAAGCTATCATCTGCAAAAAGTCTAGTAGTAGAAGTAAGCAGACCCTTCTTAAACTACACAAAATCGTCTAAATATAGCTAGAATAAAAATAAAATGACGTCGCCGGTATGGAAGGTGTTAATTTTGTCTTAGTAACCCATAACTCCACACACAACCTCAGCTCTCAATCGTGAGTAGCGCTCTGCGGGTCTCAGAGCTTAATTAAGGGGAGACGGGTCGTTTTTCTGGTCCCCCTTCTTCCTCATGTTTAGCCCCATTAGTTTTCAGATTTTGAGATGTTTGCCCCATTAGTTTGTCGATTCTAAGACATTTCGCCTCATTTCTTTGTCAATATTTAGACCTTTCATGCTAGTTAGGTGTAACAAAAATCCTGGCGAACGATAGTGAGCCTGTAACTATGAAAGAACCGGCCTTTGGCCGGAACATTTGTCTACCGAAAAATGTACAAATTAATCTAGAAGTGGGATCTGATGGATATATTTTTAAAAGTTTGATGGAGGTCTAGGGAGGAAACTAGAAAAATAATGAATACATGAACAAATTGACCAAAAAGTGAACCATCCCTCCTTTAAGTCGGGGTTCCTAATCCTATTTCATTATCTTTCCATTGACCCTTAACCCCTTCTGTACCGTCGACGTTTTTAAAATTGAATTCTTGATATTTTTAGACGATTTTGTGCAGTTTAAGAAAGTTCCAAGGTAGTACAATTGGTTAAGTGAGATAGATCGAAGCCTGTTGGTTGCTGGAGGCCCTTTTTTAACCCTCTCCGACATATGACGCGATTTTGAGCCTATTAGGGATACTTTGAAGCCTTTGTTACCATCAGGGGTATTTAGAAACCTTTAGTTTAGTTACTTCAACCTCTGCAGTTGTCTTTGAGTTAGCTGTGGGCAGAAAACTAATTTTGGAGAGGTACCGGTAATTATAAGAGTGAGAGAACTCTATTTCTTATTGCTAATCTGGCAACCTCTGCGTCATATGTGCGTGGAAAGGTTAATGGACTAAAATCATTTAATAGTAGCCAGAATAATGTTAGAATGACGTCATCGGTACGGAAAGGGTTAACTCTACATAATCCCCCATATAATGCTGCCCGTGAGCAGCCCGACAAGGAATACGGTGGACCTACGTGTCATTTACTGAAAGGGTGAAGAGGTTAGAGTGGGTGCAGGGAAGGAGAGAGATTTACATATATTTACATAGATACACTGACCACACAGACCTTACGATCCCAGCGAGGTGATCAGGACTTAATTCTAGTAGAGATAGCTAACCCGAGAATATGGGACAGTGGAAGGAAAGGAGAGAGAGAGAGAGAGAGAGGAGGGGGGGGGGGGGGGGGGGACTTTGGGGTAGGGAGGGTGGTTACTATGGAGTATAGTAACTAACCCCTTCAGTACCGGCGGCGCCTGCTTTATTTTATGCTAGCTACATTTAGACGACTTTATGAAGCTTAATAAAGATATGGGGTAGATAACGGGATTCATTGAGATAATCTGCAATCTTTTAACTCATTCACCACCATGACGTAATTGTATTCATATCTTGGTTAGGCATAACCTTAGACGATTTTTTGTTATCTGTAAATACTGTAATCTACCATTAGGACTCAAAGGGGTAAATGCGATCACAATAAAACCGGTATCACACGAGCGCTTTTTCACTCAACATTTATCCTCAACACTGGTCTGGCAGCTTATGAGGTCAACGTATACAATATTTTGGTTGCCTAAATTAATCTATCATCAGTCTAGTTTCCGGTACCAGTAATAGTCCAGAAATGTTGCCAGAAATTTGTTGATCATCGAATGTTGACTATAAAAGCTCTCGTGTGATACCGGCTTAAACCCTCTTAGTAATATAGGTCCTTCTTAAGTTGCATAAAATCATCTAATTTTAGCCATAATAATCAAAGGCAAAAAGGCGTCATGTTGCTGAAGGGGTTAGGCCTAATGGGTAGACGTCCTTCCTAAGCTGAATAGATCGTCTAAGACTAATAGTTGCCAGAATAGGCCTATATTAAAAAGGATGACACCGGTACAGAAGGGGTTAAGGGTGGAAACGGTACTGTTAGATGGTGTTATTCAGCTTATGAAGGACGTCTACCGGTACCCATTACAAGGTTGCAACCTATCTCAATGAATCTCTTTAGCTACCGGTACCCCATAGGCTATCTCATAAATATTCTTTCCTCTCATTTAAACATTAGGCTACCATAATGCGGTGGGAATATGAACATGATTAGATTAATAGCCAGTATTCGAGAATGGATAAGTCGTAGGCGTGTGCATAAACCTTTAACCGTCTTGGTGGTGTAATGGTTAAGGTGTCTAAAATCTGTGTGTGATAACCCGGGTTCGAATCCCGGTGGATCACATAGCCTATGTGCTTTCATTAATTTCATTGGAGGTGTTTGGTGGTGTGGTGAAATTAATTAAAAATAGATAATTTATTTAGCTTCATAAAGTCGTCTAAATGTAGCTAGGATAAAATAAAAACAGAAGTCGCCGGTACAGATGGGGTTAATACACCACGGTAACCACCCTCCCTAACCCAAAGTGCACCCCCCCCCCCCCCCCCCCCCCCCCCCCTCTCTCTCTCTCTCTCTCTCTCTCTCTCTCTCTCTCTCTCTCTCTCTCTCTCAGTTACTAACCCATCTGTCCCCTACTAACTTCCTAATCCTGCCACGGACATTAGTTCCAGGGCAGTAATTCCTTTTCCAATGTTCCCTTACCCACTCTAAACAACTGTTTGGACACTTGATCCTCAGTGTTTTGGAGGACAAGCAACCTAGAAGGGTCACTAGATCTGTTGTTGCTTGATTTCCTTTGTACTCCTTTGTACTCTCTCTCTCTCTCCTCTACAGTCGCGCTAATAAGTCATGTCTCGGCACCAAGTATATTTTGATCAATAATTGGTATCAGCAGTATCTAAGCTTCATTTCTTCATATCGAGTGAAATATACAAACATGTTCCTACACTTACCCACCCTATTCAACATCTGACAGACATTAATGCAGCACAGAGCAAGCCAAACAAAATGACAGCTGGGACATGACTTATTAGCGCGACCGTACCGTACCGGTACCTACTCCAACATCCTCAGCTTTTCAGTACGATAACATAGGTCCATATTCCTACGATAACATAGGTCCATATTCCTACGATAACATAGGTCCATATTCCTACGATAACATAGGTCCATATTCCTACGATAACATAGGTCCATATTCCTACGATAACATAGGTCCATATTCCTACGATAACATAGGTCCATATTCCTACGATAACATAGGTCCATATTCCTACGCAAACCATCATTGTTGTTGTTGTTGTTGTTGTTGTTCCCTAAGCTGCCTGGCCGAACAGCCCCAAGGCCCCGAGCAATTCCCGATAACCGAGTGCCCCCACAGAACCCTCCCCGCCGACCACAATAAAGCCTGGGTGACCGAAGCCACTCCATGGCGGGGGGCTGAGGAGGGTGCGGAAACGCCCGGGAAACCAAAGCCCCACCCAGGGTCCTGTGCCCCTCAGCAATTATGAAGAGAAAGTTGAGGGGCAAGGGAAAAATGTGACGCTTTGGCTTCCAATCTTGGTAGATTGGGAGGTCAATCCACGAAAGACGCCGTCTAGAAAATATATAAGTTAAAGGAAAAGTCAGAGTAAGCTATGGGTATGGCAGAGATTGCTCAGCTCTCACTCTGATAGACCAGCCCATCACCACAAACCATCATTGTTGGTGGTCATTATTATGAAGTTTCCTCGTATTCCTATCTATCTATCAATCAATCTGTCTGTCTGTGTGTCTCTATCTGTCTCTATCTATCTATCTATCAATCAATTTATATCTATCAATCAATCAATCTGTCTGTGTCTCTATCTGTCTATCTATATATCTATCTATCAATCAATCAATCAATCAATCAATCAATCTACCTATCTATCTATCTATCTATCTATCTATTTACTCAGGCCCAATCCCCACTGTTCCTATTTTCATTTGTTTTCCTGTTTTGCATTCCTAGCCAGTCATTATGATACGCAATACCCTGTGTTCCATGTCTGCCCAACACTATTGAACATTAACCCCTTCTGTACCGGCGACGTGTTAGGCCTATTAACTATTACTCTAGCTATATTTAGACTATTTTATTCAGTTTAACAAAGACCTCAAGGCTCAAGCAAGTACAAGCTTCGAACTATCGCCCTTAAGGGGAGGTATTTAGTTTGTTCCCTAGACCTCCATCAAGCTTAAAATTACACCCCCTTGAGTCCCTTTCAAGATAAATTTGTAAATTTTTCGGTAGAAAAATTTCCCGGCCGAAGGCCGATTCCTCTTAAATTACAGGCTCGCTATCGCTCGCCAGAATAAAATCGACACCTGAATTGCACGAAAGGTCTTAATATGGAGTGAAAGTTCTTAAAATCGCTAAACTAATGGGGCAAACTTTTTATAATATCAAAAGCAATGGGGCTAAACATGAGGGAGAAAGGGGTCAAGAAAAAAATCCCTCAAGTGGAAATCTCCCCTTAACCCTTTTCACTACCACAAATCCTTCTTAAACTGTAGAAAACCGTCTAAATATAGCAATAATATTTTCAAAAAGACGTCTGGTTAATTTTATTCTTGCTATAGTTAGACGAGTTTGTGCAGTTTAATTTTATTCTTGCTATAGTTAGACGAGTTTGTGCAGTTAATTTTATTCTTGCTATAGTTAGACGAGTTTGTGCAGTTAATTTTATTCTTGCTATAGTTAGACGAGTTTGTGCAGTTTAATTTATTCTTGCTATACTTAGACAAGTTTGTGCAGTTTATTCTTGCTATACTTAGACAAGTTTGTGCAGTTTAATTTATTCTTGCTATACTTAGACAAGTTTGTGCAGTTTAATTTTATTCTTGCTATAGTTAGACGAGTTTGTGCAGTTTAATTTTATTCTTGCTATAGTTAGACGAGTTTGTGCAGTTTAATTTTATTCTTGCTATAGTTAGACGAGTTTGTGCAGTTTAATTTTATTCTTGCTATAGTTAGACGAGTTTGTGCAGTTTAATTTTATTCTTGCTATAGTTAGACGAGTTTGTGCAGTTTTATTCTTGCTATAGTTAGACGAGTTTGTGCAGTTTAAGAATGATCCATGGTAGTAAAAGGGGTTAAGTGAGATAGTTCGAAGCCTATTAATTGCTGGAGACCTTTTTTTTAAGTTGAATAAAATCGTCTAATAGCAGCCATAATAAAGTTAAAAAGACGTCGCTGTTACAGAAGTTGTTAACCTCTATAACGCAGGTATCACACGAGCACTTTTTCACTCAACATTTATCCTCAACACTTGTCTGGCAGCTAATGAAGTCCACTTTTAAAATATTTCCTTTGCATAAATTCATATATCATCAGTCTAGTTTTCGATACCAGTGCAAAATATTCCAGAAATGTTGCCAGAAAAATGTTGATCATAGAATGTTGACTATAAAAGCTCTCGTGTGATACCGGCTTAACCCACAAACGACTAGAGTAATCCAGGGTAGCCTACTTATTACCGAAACTACCACTAATTTTTTCTACAATTTTAAAGGCTATATTATAGAATAAGGATGTTGCAAATATCAAAATAAAATTTGTTTCAACCTTCGGAAATACATTTTATGTGCACTATATAAAGCACTGTAAAAAAAATATATATATCTCCCTATAAATCTCCCCATTGACGGCCGTAATACTCGTATTAACCCCTTCTGTACCGACGACGTCTTTTTATAATACTTTGGCAACAATTAGACGGTTTTGTGCAGTTTAAAAAGGATCTGTAGTAGTAAAACGGGTTGAGATAGCTTGAAGCCTGTTAAAAGGCCTGGTTGAGATAGTTTGAAGCCATATTATTGCTAGAGATCCTTCCTAAGCTGAATAAAATTGTCTAATAGTGGCCAGAATAAGATAAAAAGGGCGTCCCTGGTACTGAATGGGTTAAGATCGTTAGATAGATACCGGTAGTGGGAAAACAAAAATCAATCTGAAATTCCGGGGATTGTAGCCTAAATGTGTAACTAATTTCAACTACGGTACGGTACCTGGGGAAAAAAAACAAAACATGGGAAAATTAGTGTTAGATTCGGTAATAGTTTCCTAATCCATCTAGTAATATGTCGAGGTAATCTATATTTTATTAATTTCACCACAACACCAAACACCTCCAATTATATTACCGTAATGAAAGTATATACCGGTACTGTACTGTTGTATGTGATCCACCGGGATTCAATGCCTTACAGCCCATTTGCTCTGGCCCTTTTTCAGTTACAGAGGTCTACACGCTAGCCTATCTCAATTCATTATATTAGCTACCATATAGCCTCCCTATAAGCTTCATAAAATCGTCTAAATGTAGCTGAAATAAATATATATAGCTACCATCTTTCCTTCCTAAGTTCATAAAATAAATAGCTACCATCTTTCCTTCCTAAGTTCATAAAATCGTCTATAAATGTAGCTGAAATAAAAATAAAAACACGTCGCCATTACTGTAAGGGTTAAGTGAAGTTGTATATTAACTAAGTCTCCTAAAATCCTAATAATGTACACATTAGCATTCAGCACATTTAGTCTAGGCTAGTTGTCGATTCCAATATAAAAAATAAAATACAATAAAAACATAAAACACGTCGCCGGTACTGTAAGGGTTAAGTAAAGTTGTAGGCTATATTTACTACGTCTCCTAAAATCCTAACAAAGTACAAATTAGCATAGTACATTAAGTCTAGTTGTCGATTCCAATAACAAAACATAAGAAATACAAACAAAAATAAAAATTAAATTGACGCCCAGGCGTTTTAGAGAGGAAAACGAGGGCGGATTGGCTCCAACTTGTCAAACCCTCCCACTTTTATACTTTCTCCCTTGCTCGCTGTAAGGAAGTTGGGGGAGGGTGGTAACTCCCTCCCCCGTTCTCTCTCCCTCCCCTTTCCTCCAATCCCCCCCTGTCTCTCTCTCTCCCTCCCTCAAACCATCTCATTTCAGACCAACACATATATAATTATGCAACACAAAATATCATTCGTAAAACACATACAACGAATTTTCAACCAGCCCAGGCAAAAGATACGATGCGGCAAAAGAGGACAATAGCATAAATAGATAAATATATACATAAAATACAGAGAATTATCCACACCTCGGGGGGGGGCTTACACCTCGCCATTAGCAAAAATGAGAATGGGAGACGATGAATATCTTACCGTAATATGCGAAAATAGATCCTTCCACGTCCTCCTAAGGGGCTCCACACGTCCTATGATTCCGTAGCGATGACGTGGTGACGGTGCAGATGCCGCGGAAGGCCACTATCCCGCCCAAAACTTGATCTTTGTTGAGAATTTCCAGCACAGATACGGGCACTTTGGTCGCCATTGAATCCCTGTTGCCAGATCGGTGTTGAACCCTCTCCCTTCCCGTCCACAGTTAAAATGATCTAATATACAAACTTAAATACATCGATTTCCGTATGGATTAGGCATGGATAAATTCAAATATATTATATATTCACCATATTTACAATCAAATATGTTCAAATATCCCTGGCAATGCCCTAATTCGAGCAAATAGTGGGGATATACAAATATGCAACATAAGTTAAATATATTCGTCCATGCCATGTTTAAATGTCATATATAAGTATATATGTGTATTTGACTTCCTATAAATACTATAAATGCGGACCAGGGCACATATATTTCGTAAAATTCACAGAAATGTAATGAAACAAACAATCCTTTATATTTCACAGAATAGCCATTAAGTGACCTCAAGGAGTGATTATTTCGAAAACATAATAGGTTGGCCAATTTACTATATCCCCAATTATCACACAGCAATCCCAGTAATCAAATTAATCGAAGTATAATTGTGTTTAGAAGAACTAGAAATGAGCACTTGATTTTTAGTAATCTGAATTTTAGTTTTAGAATTCTGAATTTTGCTTCACTCAGGTGTTTTGAACGAAGCATGTGAACTTGGAACAAACCATGTTCCTATCTCATTCGGAAATTTTCCGTTTCATAGTGCATCGATTTTCCCAGAACTCTCGTCCACGCAAATTCCCATTAGACATCGTTCTTGGATAAAAAGGACACAAAACTGGCACAATTTTTAACTTTTTATATACCGTTGGATAGAGACAAAAATTCTGCATCTTTTGGTTACCAAGAGAGCTCTGAAAGATGCCTCTAAGTAGGTGAAAATTGCGCAAACAACCCTGGAATTTTCGGTATTGTTTCATCAAGGGTTTTAGCCCTGCCTGGAAAGCAACCTTCGACCAAAAGTTCGAACTATTCACTCGTGATCGTCTCGGTTGTTAACGAAGCGTTCATAAATGTTTCGACGGTGGTTTATCGACATATATCGTTCAGCTTCCCTGGGTAAATCTGAGAAAGGCAAGGAGATAGTAGTATTGGAACGGTGAATGAGAGTGTTGTGGCTGGCATCTCGGGATTTATTAACCTTCGTACGGCAATATTCGGCCTTTCTCAGCCTTGGTTTTCCTACACAGCCTACAGGAGGTAGGCAGATAATTGTGTTCAACTAATTGCGAGAGAGGGGGAGTGCGAGAGAGGGGGAGGGGGGGGGGGGGAGAGGGAGGGAGTGTGTGTGAGAGAGAGAGAGTGTGAAAAAAGTGAGTGTGTGTGTTTGTAAAAGAGAGAGAGAGTGAAGGAGATTGATTTTAAAGTTACATAGCCTAAAGATGTAGCCTTATTTGAGATAGTCTTAACCATTTGAAATTCCCAGAGATCCTTTCTAAGCTGTCTAAAATCGTCTAAGGATGTAGCCTTATTTGAGATTGTCTTAACCCTTTGAAATTCCCAGAGATCCTTCCTAAGCTGTTTAAAATCGTCTAAGGATGTAGCCTTATTTTAGATTGTCTTAACCCTTTGAAATTCCCAGAGATCCTTTCTAAGCTGTCTAAAATCGTCTAAGGATGTAGCCTTATTTGAGATAGTCTTAACTCTTTTAAAATCCCTAAGATCTTTCCTAAGCTGTTTAAAATCATCTAATGATATAGCCTTATTTGAGATGCGTCCTTGTATTGAGTATTGTTCACATGTGTGGGGAGGATCCTCTCACACCGCACTCCTAGACAGAGTAGAAAAGAAAGCCTTCCGTCTCATTAACTCACGTCCACTCACCATTTCTCTGCAGTCTCTCTCTCTTCGCCACAATGTTGCATCTCTCTCGCTATTATATCGCTATTACAATAATCAGTGTTCCTCAGAGCTCTCTCAGTGTACTGTATACCACCCCCTCTTCGTAGAGCACATAGCATCCGTCTTGCAACACAATTACTCCTACTCTGTGCAACTCTCCAACCCAAGAGTGAAACGTTATTCTGTCTTTCTTATATTCTCTATTCAACAGCTGAGCTCTGGAACTCTCTCCCTGTATCAGTCTTTCCCTCTTCTATGACTCAAATTGCTTCAAACTCCGTGTGTCCAGGCATTTTGGCTCAAACGTCCCTTGATTTTTCCCTGTCACTTTCAACTCTGGGGGAGTCACTCGCTACAGGCAGTTCTGCCTTTTGTCTCCCTCACTCACATAGAACAAAAAATATGGTAGCTAAAAGGATTAATTGAGATAGTCTATAACCTTTTAACAGGTAGACATCCTTCCTAAGCTGAATAAAACTGTGTAATAGTTGGCAGAATATAATGTAAAGGACGTCCCCGGTGCTGTAAGGGTTAAGGGGGTAGTGCCTCATGGTTGTTGGTCTATATATTTATTGATTTATTTATTTATAGTTGGAGTTTCCTCGCTAGACCTTCATCAAACTTAATAAAATACCCCCTAGAGGGCCTAGACGATTGTATGCAGCTTAGGAAGGATCTGTGGGCATTAAAAGGGTAAATACTATCTCAATCAACCCTTTGACTTCCATATACCGTTACTAATCTGTATACAATCGTCTAATAGTAACCAGAAACAGAACAGGAACGCGTATTGGAGCTTGAAAGGGTTAAGGGGTCCGCTAAAATTTGGTAACGTCTCGTGACCTGACTTTTCATCGTAGTATGTCATTATGAATTAACCACTTGCGAGTTTCAGACTATAAGGAAGTTGGAGCCGTAAACATAGATATTACAGAGAAATTCAATAATAATGTGGGTTTCTAATGGATAAAAAGTATGATAACATTTTGTATGTGTATTTATAAATATATTATGGACGTAGCCTATTTTAGCTGATAATTCTGCACAATATTAATGGCCACAACTCCAACTTCCTTATAGACCCAAACTGTCCAGTGGTCAATACGTTACAAGTGTGTATACTACGGTGAGGCGTCGCTAAATGTGGCGGTTAAGGGAGGACACCGGATTTGTTTTATCTTTCTCTCCTTTTCTCTTTTTCCCTGGCTTTTATCCATTCAGCCAACTGTTTTAAGACGTTTATCCCCATCCAGTTGTCGATTTCTTCCTGGCGAGCGATCGCGAGCCAGCATTGTATGGAAGAATCCGGCTTCGCCGGAGAAATTTTTCTATCGAAATCATGATCGAAATATGTACAAATTTAGCTTGCTGTCAAAACAAAAATATATATATGCTGGCTCGCTATCGCTCGCCAGGAAAATATTGACACCTGGATGGGGGTAAACGTCTTAAAACAGTAGGCTGAATGGATACTAGCCAGAGAAAGAAAGAAAAGGAGAGAAAGATAAAACAAATCCGGTGTCCCCCCTTATTAAGTCACGAGACGTCACACCGACAAATGACTTTGCCAGTGTACCGTACTACGGGAACACTTTGCCAGTGTACCGTACTACGGGAACACTTTGCCAGTGTACCGTACTACGGGAACACTTTGCCAGTGTACCGTACTACGGGAACACTTTGCCAGTGTACCGTACTACGGGAACAGCTTGTAGTCATCAGGTACAGTCGCGCTAATAAGTGATGACTCGGCACCTAGTATGTTTTGAACACTAATTGGTATCAGCAATATCTAAGCTTCATTTCTTCATATCGAGTGAAATACACAAACATGTTCCTACACTTACCCACCCTATTCAACATCTGACAGACATTAATACAGCACAGAGCAAGCCAAACGTAATGACAGTTGGGACATGACTTATTAGCGCGACCGTACAGTCACAGAACGCAATCGAACACTAAGAAAGTCACACTGACAACATCTCCAAATTACATGGACTTTTCGGCACACACAGACGACTTTTTACAGCTGATCACCAAATTGTCCACGGGTTTTTAAAGTAATGGTTATTTTTCTCCAAAATGGCATGCATTTAGTGCCAGTGTTAGGCTATTCATTTCTCACCCATTTCCTGCATCCATGCCCAAATATTCCACGTGTTCTTAAAGTAATGGTACTATACAGTAGGTAGCGCCAACCAACTTGACAATTTTCTTGACCCTTTAACTTCTCATAACTCAAAATGAATGAAAGCAATCGAGCTGACATTTATATCATTAGGGAAGAGCCCACCAGGAAATAGGTGTGGATATTTACAGCCAGTTTGCTCTAGGCCCTTTTGAGTTATGATAAGTTAAAGGGTCAAGAAAATTGTCAAGTTCGTTGGCGCTCCCTATAGTAATATTTCTCCAAAATGGCTTGAATTAGTCCCAGTACTCTTCATTTTCTCCACCCATGTCCTGCATCGATGCCCAAATTATTCATGTGTGTTTAAGGGGAGGTATTTACTTTGTTCCCTAGACCTCCATCAAGCTAAAAATTATACCCCCTGGAGTCCCTTTCAAGATAAATTTGTAAACATTTTGGTAGAAAAATTTCCCGGCCGAAGGCCGGTTCCTCTTAAATTACAGGCTCGCTATCGCTCGCCAGGATAAAATCGACACCTGAATGGCACGAAAGGTCTTATTATGGGGTGAAAGTTCTTAAAATCGCTAAACTAATGGGGCGAACGTTTTATAATATCAAAAGCAATGGGGCTAAACATGAGGGAGAAAGGGGTCAAGAAAAAAATCCCTCAAGTGGAGATCTCCCCTTAAAATACACTAGAACATAAGAACACGGGAGTCTGCGGACAGCCGACTGGGCCACACACGGCAGATCCCTTTCACACTCAACCCATCGCGTCCATATACCTATCTAATTTTAAATTAAAGCTCTCTATCGTTCTTGATCCCACCACAGCACTCGGTAGCCTATTCCACTTATCTAAAAGTCTGTTACCAATCGAAATGTATCACAATCATTTCATTTGTCCACGTGTTTTGAAAGTAATGGTTATATTTGTCCAAAATGTCATTAATTTAGTCCCAGTACTATTATTTGCTCTCCCATTTCCAGCATCCATGCCCAAATAGTCCACGTGTTCGTAAAGTAATGGTAATATTTCTCCAAAATGGCATGAATTTAGTCCCAGTACTATTCAAATTAGATAATATATGTTTCAGAAAAGATATAGGCAAATATTGGTTTGGTAACAGAGTTGTAAATATGTGGACTATGTTACCGAGTGATATAGAGGGATAAAACAAAACGATAGAGAGCTTTAAGATCAAGTTAGATAGGCATATGGACGAGATGGGTTGGGGGTGAAAGGGATCTGCCGTGTGTGGACCAGTCAGCTCTAATGCAGACAACATTTAAAGTTTCAATTCTTAAGGTTCGGAACCACTTTCGCGTTCCTTTGCCCCTTTCTCTGTCTCGTCTAATAGGTAAATGGGAGGATTCCTAGCTCCCGCCCCCTAAGTAGGAGATACACACACACACACACACACACACACACACACACACACTTTACGGTCACGGTGGCCGAGCGCGCTTAGTACTCTGTATTGGGAGCGCTAGCTCTGGTGTCGGGGGTTCAATCCCACGCGCCGGCAGGGGAAGTTCTCTCAAAAACTTTCCCTGGCCGTGAAGGCAAGGTCTGGACGGACCGCCTCGGGGGGCCCACAAAGTCTCCTGCCCACGTCCTACTCCTTCGGGAGTATGTAGGCGCTCTCGTTAGCAGCCAGGATCAGTCTATTGATCCCTTAGGATAAGATCTAGGTTAAGTCTGTGTGTTTTCAGCCCCATTGGCTGCCGGCTTGAAATAAACCGATTATTATTATTATTATTATTTTACACACACACACACACACACACACACAAACACATACACACATACACACACACGCACACACGTACACACACACACACACACACACACACACTAGCAGGACATCAGTTTACCTTTTATTATGGATGAAGTTAGACAATTTTATGCAGTTTAAGAAGGACTTACTTCATTCTGAGTTTTAAATGAGATCGTATTTACACCTACACGTCCCAGAGCTAAACACAACTGTTCCAAGCATACAATGTTTATGCAATGTGGCTTGATACAAAATATATCACCGGTACTGAGGGCATTATTAATCGTTAAAAATTATATATAAATTCCTTATGATAAGCCTATACATTATTCTGAGACTCCTCAGATTAAAGGGAGGTATTTAGTTTGGTCCCTACGTTTTCATCAAGCTTAAAATTACACCCCTTAGACCCCCTTTCAAGATAAATTTGTACATTTTTCGGTAGAAAAATGTCCCGGCCGGAGGCCGGTTGCTCTTAAATTACAGGCTCGCTATCGCTCGCCAGGAAAAAATCGACACCTTAATGGCACGAAAGGTCTTAAAATTGACAGAAATGGGGCAAAATGTCTTAAAATGTCCAAACTACTAGGGCGAACGTCTTAAAATCTCAGAAGCAATGGGGCTAAACATGAGGGAGAAAGGGGTCCAGAAAAAAATCCCTCAAGTGGAGATCTCCCCTTAACCCTTTGAGTACCAGCGACGTGTTTTCTATTCTATTCTAGCTATATTTAAGGGGAGATTTCCACTTAAGGGATGTTTTTCTTGACCCCCTTCTCCCTGATGTTTAGCCCCATTGCTTTTGATATTATAAAACGTTCGCCCCATTATTTTGGCGATTTTAAGAACTTTCGCCCTATTTATGTCAATTTTAAGACCTTGCGTGCCTTTTAGCTGTCGATTTTTGCCTGACGAGCGATAGCGAGTCTGTAATTTAAGAGGAACCGGCCTTCGGCCTGGACATTTTTCTACCGAAAAATGTACAAATTTATCTTGAAAAGGGGTCTAGGGTCTGTAATTATAAGCTTGATGGAGGTCTAAGAAACAAACTAAAGACCTCCCCTTAAACGATATTATGCAGCTTATAGGAAGGGTCTGCGGTAATTAAAGGTTGAGATAGTGGTAAGCCTTATTATTGCTAGAGGTCCTTCCTAAGCTGAATAAAATCGTCTAATAGTTGCCAGAATATAATGACAGGGACGTCGCTGGTACTGAAGGGGTTAAACGAGTTACAATCAAGGACCTATATATAATTGGGCCTTATAATTCGGGTTGGGTGTGAGAGGGATTGTTTTTTTGTTTTTTCTATATTCCAACTACTCCCTCTCGGGCATAGGCTGATAGCCTTTACACTCTACCGCTGAACACGGTGAGGCCCGTGAGGTCTTGTTCCAGTCTAGGGAGTGAGACATGCGAAGCACCTATTCATGGCTCGAACCCAACTCCATCTCTGAAGCTGCTTCGCCTGTGCTTCACAGTCTCACTCCTCAGGCTCGGACCCTCACTCTCAGAACGCCACCTATTGAGCAATTAACTCACTAGGCATTGCCCCCCTGTAGCATATTTTGAATATGGGAATATTCATACAGTGCTATTTAATCAGGGAACAATGAGGGTATTTTGTTTTGGCATTTCGGTGTGCTGTGGTAATGCACTGAAACTAGGTACAGCACAAATTCCATCCCAATAATATCTTCCCATTGACATATTGGGATTCGAACCCGGGTCCATTGGATTACCAGTCCAGTGGCAAGACCACTCTGCCACACCTCCCCTTGTGTGGGCCAATCGGCTTTCTGCACACTCCCATTTTGTTATGTTCTTATGTAAATCAAGACACACCCATTTGAAACAGTATCGAGTACAAATGAGATAATGAAATGCTTTAAAAAACACACACAGATTTGGCACTAATTGCTATCACCCCGTTTCATAAAGGGGAGATGGGCCGTTTTTCTGGTCCCCCTTCTCCCTCGTGTTTAGCCCCATTAGTTTTCAGATTTTATGACGTTCGACCCATTAGTTTGTCGATTTTAAGACCTTCCGCCCCATTTCCTTTTCAATATTAAGACCTTTCGAGATAATTAAGGTGTCTATCTTTTTCCTGGCAAACGATAGTGAGCCTGTAATTTTGGAAGAACCTGCCTTCGGCCGGGAAATTTTTCTACTGAAAAATGTCAAATTAATCTAGAACGGGGATCTAATGGATGTTTTGTTTTTAAGTTTAATGGAATTCTAGGGAGGAAACTAGAAAATACTTGGCACCTTTCCCAGTGTTCCCCCTTTTGTTTTATTTTGTTTTCTCTTGTTTTCTTTTGTTAATGAATAAATACAAAAAATACCAAAAAGTTAACCATCCCCCCTTAACCCCTGCATTACCGGCCACATCTTTTTAATATTATTCTAGCTATGTTTAGAAGATTTTTTGAAGTTTAGGAAGGATCTGTGGTAGTGAAAAGGGATAAGTGAGATAGTTCGAAGCCTGTTAATTGCTGGAGGGCATTTGTAAACTCAATCAAGTCGTCTAATAGTAGCCAGAATAAAGTTAAAATGACGGCACCGGTACTGAAGGGGTTAAGAGTTTCGTATATTTATCTATACTTCGTTATGTTCGTGTATTTCTCTTGCCTTCGTTCGCCAGTTAAGGATAATTTCCGGCAGAGGAAGGTAGTCTGTTTGTGGTGGTGGTCAGTGCAAGAGGGTTTGTTATTATTCGTAGCTTTTTTCTGCCCACCCCAATACTGCTGACGTGAAAATGGAGGGAGATCAGGAATGTCAATTAAGGTACGTCACTTACTAAACATTTGTTAAGGCAATTAAGGTACGTCACTTACTAAACATTTGAGTATAACTCCATTTATTGGTCACCAATTATTTTAACATTTGTTAAGGCATTTAAGGTACGTCACTTACTAAACATTTGTTAAGGCAATTAAGGTACGTCACTTACTAAACATTTGTTAAGGCAATTAAGGTACGTCACTTACTAAACATTTGTTAAGGCAATTAAGGTACGTCACTTACTAAACATTTGTTAAGGCAATTAAGGTACGTCACTTACTAAACATTTGTTAAGGCAATTAAGGTACGTCACTTACTAAACATTTGTTAAGGCAATTACATACAGTATATAGCACTTGAGTATACGTTATAACAAGTCTAGGTAATTATAGGTTAAAGGCTTTCACGCTCGTGGTCACCGGGGCGCCCCGTTAAGGGGAGGTTTTTAGTTGATTCCCTAGACTTCCGTCAAGCTTAAAATTACTCCCCCTTGACCCCCTTTCAAGATAAATTTGTACATTTTTCGGTAGAAAAATTTTCGGCCGAAGGCCGGTTCCCCTTAAATTGCAGGCTCGCTATCGCTAGCCAGGAAAAAATCGACACCTAAATGGCACGAATGGTCTTAAAATTGACAGAAATGGGGCGAGGGTTCTTAAAATCGCCAAACTAATGGGGCAAGCGTCTTTAAATCTCACAAGCACTGGGGCTAAACATGAGGGAGAAAGAGGTTCAGAAAAAAATCCTCCCGGTGGAAATGTCCCCTTAAGCTCACCTCTAATTAGATTGTTTTTGGTCTCACACTTGCTGATCTTCTTCTTGCCATCATCACATATAATACCAATAGGGGGTAAATTAAGTAACACCCCGTTCTTAACATTAATCATCAATTACAACCCCCAATGCACTTGAATAAACTAATAAAAGCATGTGGTCCTCCCGGGATTCCAACTCGTGACCTCTCAATCTAATGCCCCTTTCACACATACAGGACTAGGGCACCGCATGCAGCCGAGTAGCTACTCTGCTGCATGCAGCACCCGAGTCGGCACCTAGTCCTGACCAGGCGGCTGTAGTCGTCTGTAGTCTGGTGAAGTCCTGGCAATGCATGTCAAGTCGTGGCCCCCGAACAAAATGTTTGTGAGTTTCGAAATTTGGTCCAGACTTTAAATTTGTCTGGTGGATGCGGGGAGTAGTCTGCGCTAGTCGGCGCTAGTCGTCACTAGTCTTCTGTATGCGGCTGTAGTCTTTGAGTATAGCGTAGCGAATTGTGTTTCATGTGTATCATAAAGACTACTGCCGCATACACCAGAGTACAGCCGCCAGACACGAGTACAGCCGCATAAGTCTGCTGAAGTCGTGTGCATAAATTTACATATATTTACATATATTTGCATATAATTATGCAATAATATGAGTCGACCGAGTACAACCGACAAGAGAGGATTTCAGCAGCAAGCAGCCGCATCACAGCAGACTCCAACCACATTGACAGGAGTGCACACGTACGACAACACCCGGAACCCAATATGGCAGAAGAGTCGAGCCAACTTGAGCAGACAACAGAAACATCCAACCGACAACACCCAACTCGAACCGCAAACAGCCGCATCAAGCCGACCAAAAAAAAATATAAAAATCCCAACCACAGAACGGCGACACGGCCCCTATATATATAGGCCCCACGCAGCGCACTTGACCCAGTTTTCGACGAGATCACCCACGACGCACACCTCTACCCGCACCTCAACCGCCTGTACACCATGCCAGGACCCAATAGAACAACAAAGGCCCTTCTCCCTTCTCGTCCTCCACTCTCCTTCTCATTCTCCTCCCTTCCTCCCTTCTCCTCCTCCTCTCTGCTTCTCATTCTCCTCCCTTCCTCCCTTCTCCTCCTCCTCTCTGCTTCTCATTCAACTCCCTCCCTCCCTTCTCCTCCTCCTCTTGCTTCTCATTCTCCTTCCCTCCCTTCTCCTCCTCATTCTCCTCCCTCCCTTCTTTTCCTCCTCTCTCCCTACTTTTCCTCCTTCTTCCTCCCTTCTTCTCATCCACCTCTTCCCTCCCTCACTACCTCCCTACTACCCCCTGTTCTTCTCTTCCCTCTCATTTAACCCGCTGAGTGCCAGCCAATTTTGACGGTGTGCTTCTGCCAGTGCCAGATTTTTTTTTTTTTTTTTTTGGGGGGGGGGCTAAATCTATCAAGTTGGGAGAGAAAGGAAGGATAATGGTAAAAAAAACACTCCCCTCGCCAGAAAACAGGTCCCCGATGGTCCCGAAAGTAGCTGAAAAGACACTATAGCTACAGAGACTTTTATGGTATCGGAATGTATGGGTGGGAGGGTGGTTTTGGGGTTGATTGGGGGAAGGTAGAAGGGTAATTGACTTGTGTTACAGATATGAAGCCGATTGGTGAGGTACTTTCGCCACCACGGATTTTCCTTTTTTTCCTTTTCTTCGTACGGATACGCTGGAAGTGGGTGGTGGGAGGCAGTTGGGGGTTTGGTGGGGGGAAGGCAGAAGGGTAAGGGACTTGTCACACAAATATGGAACCGATTGGTGCAGTCGTTTCGCCGCCACATATTTTCCTTTTTTTTTCCTTCTGACGGGACCGACAGTCAGCGAGTGGGTAGGAGGAGGGATTTGGAATTTTTGTGGTGGGTAGCCAAAAGGGTAAGGTACATGTGGTAAAAATATGAAAGCCATAGGTGCAGTCGTTTCGCTGCTACGATGTTTTCTCGGCGAGGACGTATATACCTCCGTTGGCCACAGAACCTGTATGTGTCGGCTTTATGCCAGTGTATGCGGTTCGACTCTGAAGTCGATCGTCTGAAGTCTTATAGATGCGGGTGTAGTCGGCATGTACAAATGACCGTTATTTCCATTGTCGGTTCGAGTCTCAAGACTTCTCCGGAGTCAAGACGACAGCGTCGGCTGTATGCGGCTGTAGTCTTCTGTAGTCTGGTGAAGTCCTTTGGATGCGGCATTACCGAGCCAGCTCCACCAAGTCGGGGAAAAAAACGCCACGACTAGCTACTCTGCTGCATGCGGCACCCGAGTCCTGTATGTGTGAAAGGGGCATAATAAGATTGGAAGCCAAAGCGTCAAATTTTTCTTTTACCCCTCAACTTTCTCTTCATATTTGCTGAGGGGCACAGGGCCCTGGGTGGGGCTTTGGTTTACCAGGCGTTTCCGCACCTGCCTCCGCTCCCCGCTATGGAGTGGCTTCGGTCACCCAGGCTTTATTGTGGTCGGCAGGGAGGGTTCCGTGGGGGCACTCAGTTATGGCCTTTGCCTTGCTCGGGGCCTTGGGGCTGTTCGGCCAGGCAGCTTGGGGAACAACAACAACAACAACCACCAACACAGTTAATTATTTAGGTAAAATTCTAGTTTCACGTACACAGCGACAAAAGGGAGGCGCCGTTGTAAAGGCATAGCTTCCCGACCAACTATGAAGATCAGGGAAATTGCTGGGTAAAAGACGTAATATAATGATAATAAACTACATTAACGACATTAGCCTAACCTAACAACCTTACCTAACCTAACCTAGTATTATGTAATAGCTATGGTGCCGCATATGGGGAGAAAATATATATTTTTTTTTACAGTAGGTATAATTCCTTATAATGCATTTCCGCCGCTTTGGACATATATAGGAATTAAGTATGGTATATGACAACTCTAAAGTAGCCATAGAAATTTATGGGAAAAATGTTATTTTAATACCACGAATTTTCCGAATGTTTTTTATAAACTAAATTGGTAATTTGCATCAATATATAGTGTTTGTAATTAATTAGAAATCTCGGGAAAACCTATTTTCCCCATTAGGCCTCTCGATCGATGTTGAGACACGCTCGCTCCCCGATAGTGATTTGAAAAGACATTAGCCTAACCTAACAACCTTACCTAACCTAACCTAGTATTATGGGTGGGGGCTTCCGCCCCCACACCCCCGCTGGTTGAGTACTAATCCCTTAATAAAAAAATAAAAAAAAATTGGCTGTCGATTATACGAAGGTGAAAGAAAGTCTATGAAGTCTATGGTGTTTACTCTGCAATCTTCAGCTTGATTGTACATTGATAACGGGAAAGTACCGTATTGACAACCTTGTTACGAAAATTAAATTTTAGTACCATACTTTTATATTAGTTTTTTCCGAGGGTTTAACACATTTTCATATGATCTTTAGAGCTATCGATGACTGAAAGTACCGTATTGACAACCTTGTTACGAAAAAGAAATTTTAGTACCATACTTTTTTATTAGGTTTTGCCGAGGGTTAAAACAAATTTTCTTATGATCTTTAGAGCATATAGATTCATTATTTATCTTCAAATCTATCAACAAAATTTGTGGTATTAAAATAACATTAAACCCACGAATGTCTGAATGTACATATTTTTCATATTTATCAAAGTTTTCAGTGTTCATGGTCTGCATTTTCATGTTACACTTTCTTTTCCATTATAGGAAGGAGGACTCGGAACCATATGTTCCTGCAGCCACGGACGATGATATTACCAACAGCAGGAATCGTCGCTACAGCCAAGTGAGTGAGTGAGTGTGAGTGTGTGTGTGTGTGTGTGTGTGTCTGTGTGTGTGTGAGAGAGAGAGACAGTTACAAGGCGTTATAACTTATGTTCCTTTTACTTATATATTTTCTAGATCTCAAGTGACGGCGTCTTTTCCGTGGATTGACCTCCCTACTGCCAACCCTGGCAGATTGGGAGCCAAAGCGTCACATTTTTCCTTTGCCCCTCAACTTTCCCTTTATAATTGCTGAGGGGCACAGGGCCTTGGGTGGGGCTTTTGTTTCCCGGGCATTTCCGCACCCTCCTCAGCTCCCCGCCTTTGAGTGGCTTCGGTCACCTGGGCATTATTAGTGGTAAGCTGGGAGGGTTCTGTAGGGGCGCTCGGTTATGGCCTTGGCCTTGCTCGGGACCTTGGGGCTGCTCGGCCAGACAGCCTGAGGAACAGCAACAACAACAACAACAACAACTTAAGGAATAGTTAGTAACTCAGAGACCTTGCGGTCCATTCCGAGGAGATACTCGAAGTGGAAGGAAAGAGGGTAAACCTGACTTTTTGGACCGACAGCGATTTCAGTAAGTTTTATTTTGTTTTTTTTCCTTCAGATATAATGTTGTTTTATACTGAAGAGGAGCGGAAATGAGTATTTACCCATTATCCAACAATCTAAAAACACGCCCCTATTAGACTATTTTTTTTTTTTTTTTTTAAAGTTCTAGGCTATTAGCCTAACCTAACAACCTTACCTAACCTAACCTAGTATATGGGTGGGGGCTGCCGCCCCCACACCCCCGCTGGTTGGGTTACTTTTTGTTTTTGTTTTTTTTGTTTTCTGTGCCATTAGCCTAACTTAACAACCTAACCTAACCTAGTATATGGGTGGGTGGGCTGCCCCCCCACACCCTCGCTGGTTGGGTACTGGCTGAAAAACTTATTGTTTTACAGTAGCCTAGGCCTATACATGTATTTTAGCGTTTTTTTTTGTTTCTCCCTTGTAATACATTTCCGCTCTTAATGCCATATATAGCAATGATGTATATGCTCTACCGGACCTATTAGGCCTAAACAGATCGATGGGCTAACTGTCGGTCCAAAACATCAGTATAACCGGAAAGAGACTGTTTAGTGCACTACACTCTTTACAGAGTGTGCAAAATACTATTTACTCTCTGCTTGAACTGCTCTACTGAAGTACTGAATCTACTGAAGTACGAATCATTCAAAATATGTGGACAAAGAGGCAAAAAAAGTAAATTTCACAAAACTAGGGAGAAAAAAAAAATGAGCTCGATCACATAATTGCAACGCCAATAGGGGGGGCCGTCGTAAAGGTCATCTCCCCGAACTATCACCAGACCAGACCAAAGAAAATGGGAACTTTTCGAAATATGAAAACTTTGATTTATAATATATAATGTTTAGTTTCTTGGAGATATAATGGTATAAACAAATACTTTACAATATAGTGGTATTAATAGTACGGTAAATGTAAGTTAAAGTGAATACTAAAATAAATTAATCGTTTGATGATCGCACATGTCGACATTTTGTACATTAGCGTGATTCGCTTGCATATCACCAACGATATTCATATTACTATTAGTGTTTAGTGAGACAGTGACAATCATAGTGCACCGAAGTTTATTGTCGTGATTCGCTTGCATATCACCAACGATATTAGTCTAGTGTTTAGTGAGACTGACATATTTCTAGGATATAATAGGCCTAATTGGTTCACCCATTAAATAATTAATATAGGCTACAGTAGGTTAATTTGTTGTGTAGGCTAGCCTAGGCCTATACAGCCCTCTAAACAACACCAACGTTTTTTGTTTACATATTTCTAGGCTATAATAGGCCTAGGCCTAATTGGTTCACCAATTAAATAATTAATATAGCCTAGGCCAAGGCTAATTTGTTTTATATTAATCATGTCCCCAAAGAGTATCAAGGGGCAAATTGGAGAAAAAAGCCTCGCAGCTTTTCTCCGTAAAAACTATATTGTTACAAAGCAAAATGAACATTTAATTCTTAGCAAACAATTTTATAAGAATTATAAACGTTTTTGTTCATGTAATGGGTTCGAGGTTGCCTCTAAAGTTCATATTGGGCGTCTGTTGGGGAAGATGGGTATCCGAGCCAGCGCCAGGGTTGGGGGCAGTAGAGGCCTAGGCCAACAATCGTGTTATGTTGGCCTTCAGGTTCTGTGTGGAATGGTCTCGGGAAATGTTGATACAAGTTCTGCCCCGACCCCTTCAGGAACTAATGATAGGCCTTCTCATAAAACTAGGCCTATGGATCAAAACTGTTCTTCCCAAAAAGTAAAACGGTTGCTCTTCCCAAAAATAATCTTGTATGATATTTACAAGGATTACAATGTCACACCAAAAGATAGTCAGAGTGGTGGGGAGAAAAGGAATGTTGCTCCTAAAATGGTCAAGGCCAAAGACAACAGTGGTCAAAACAAAAAGCTCATGTCAGATTGGACAAAGATTATGAATAATAGAAAGGAGTGTGTAGAAAGCTTTAATCAGTTCCTCTCTGAAAACTTTGAATTAAGCTATGCTTCATGGGACCGAGTTCTTGCAGATGAATTTTATGGGGAATATATAGATTTTTGTTTGCAAAATGGATTAGCTGTAGGATCTCGTATCCACGTAGGGCGACTGATGGGAAAGATGGGCGTTCGAGCCGGGGCCAAGGTTAGAGGGGAGTTGGGAAAGGAAAAGCATATCTACGTTGGTCTAAGGCGGAGTGTGGACCCCGTCTTGGAATGTTTGCCCGCAATGCCCGATGTTGTGTCCCGTCTCCCCTTTATGGATTTCCCCCAGACTTATGTGTCGCTTCCTTCCCCACCTCAGGAAGATGCTAGTCTGGGGGCCCATACAGCTTTTTTTAAGGATTTTGACTCTAAGTTTGTTGCTTGGATCACTAACTTTGGGAAATCTGTAAAGACTTAATTGATTTATTATGGTTTGTTTTTGGATGTTACAGTACTTTTCCGTGTACAGTATTCTATTTTTTTTTTTTTTTTGCATTTTTTGTGTATATGAGGGGGAGGGGGGAGTCAATTTGTTTTATTATAATTCATCTCTAGTAAAAAGAAAGATAATCTTTACCACACATGAACAAAGCCTTTATATTCCAGCCTAGTTCAATTTTGGTGAGGGTTATGTTTTTCTTAAAACAAGAGAAATATATAATTCAAGTTGTGGGATATGGCTTTTTATAGGCATGATTGTAGCAATGGCAAATATTGGTTGTTGAAGGGCCAAAAAGTTAGATGGCCTAAATATGGCAAATATTGGTAGTTAAATTGCCTAACTCTAATGATAAGCCTGTTTTCTGTATTTCATATAATTTTTCGTTTATGAGTTTGATGTACCGGTACAGTGAAGAAAAACTGGATAGTCTGGGAAGGATGTAGTTACCGGGTGTACCACTACCGAGTCCCGACATGCAACATAAATCATCTATAAATACTTATAATAAAATAAATACTTATAAATCTATAATAGGCCTACTAGGTTAGGTTAGGTTGTTTGGTTAGGGTTATGTATTTTTGTATCCAAAGGCAGTCAAAATAGACAGGAACATGATGGTGAGCGTCCGCATAGTGTAAACAAGACGGGCGGTACACCTGGTAACTACATTCTTGGTAACTACATTCTTGCCGAAGTGGGAAGTGGGTCAGTAGGATAAATAAAGGAGACATGAAAAATGTACTGAAGCTCAGTGATAGCGAAAGAACTCGAACAATGGTTTCAAATTAGATAAATTTCGTTTCAGAAAAGATATAGGCAGATATTGGGTGGGATTGGGAGTGGTGGGCGTGCCACTGCCAACATACAGCATAACTCGTCTATAAGATATTAACCTAACCAAACAACCTAGCCTAACCTAACGTAGTATTCATGTAGTACTAGGTTGGGTTAATGTTTTATAGATGATTTATAATTTTGTGCTGTATGTCGGTAGTGGTGTGCCCACTGCTCCTGATCTTACCAAATATTGGTTTGGTAACAGAGTTGTAGATGGGTGGAATAGGCTACCAAGTGATATAGTGGGATCATGAACGAAGGCGGTGCTGGTTGGGGGGAGGGGCGTCGACTGACTGGGGACAGAGGTGCATGGGGGCGGTTCGTTCGTGGCCACCCCTTCGGGGATCACGGCGTCAGGCAATAGATAGATAGATAGAAGAACGATAGTGAGTTTTAAGATAAAATTAGATAGGCATATGGATGAGATGGGTTGGGTGTGAGGGGGATCTACCAGGTGTGGGCAAATCGGCGCTCAGCAGACTCCCGTAATCTTGTGTTAATCTCTGACCGTTTTGGTGGGGTCAGTACTCAAGGTATTAGTGAGTTGGGCCTTGTAATTGGGGTTGGGTGTGACAGGGATCTGCCTTGTATGGGCCGATTGGCTTTTTGCAGACTCCCATTTTCTTATGTTCTTATGTTCTTATTTACAACTTCATTACAGAGTGTGCAAAATACTATATACTCTCTTCTTGAACTGCTCTACTGAAGAACTATTTACAACTTCGGAGGTAAGTTTGTTCCAGGTAGAACCGATCTTGTATGTGAAAGTTTCCACAGATACTAGTGCTGAACCAGAGTGACAGAGAGAGTGAGTGTGAGAGGGAGAGAAAGAGAGGAAGACAGAGTGAGACAGAGAGAAAGAGTGAGCCAGAGTGAGAGAGAGAGAGAGAGAGAGAGAGATATATAGACAGTGAGAGAGATCGACAGAGTGAGAGGGACATACAGAGAGAGTAATAGACAGTGTGAGAGAGAGTATGAGAGAAAGTATTAACAACTTTAAATTATAATTGGTATATTTTTCTAACTAAGACATGGGTTTTGGGACGAATTATAAAGTTCAGGACTTCTATCTCATCTACCCTACACACTCCTGTTTAAGATTTTTATGTATTTATTATTTGTATTTTAATTAATCTACATTTATTTGATTATATGTTTGATGTATTTGTTTATATTTGTTAATTTGATTAATTGTTTATCCATTTGTTGATTTATTAATTAAGTTAGTTATTTCGTTTGGTAAGATTTTACGGTTTGACAGTTACAAGCCCCATCGATGTTTGTGTAGCCTATAGGTATGTTATATAATAGTCTTCAGTCCTATATATGTCCTTCCCGTCGCAAATGTATTATAAGGGAGATATAGGGTAAAACACAAGAGTCTTGTCTGCATAATGACAAGTCCTGTTTTACGGGATTTCTGCTTTAGGTTAGGTTAGGTTTCTTAGTTAGGTTCATGACAAGGTATCAGCTGGTAAGTATGGGATAAACTAGGGACACATACTAGCTGGTAGGTAAGGGTTATTCTTGTATCCAACGTTCTACGTTAGGTCTACTGTGTTTTTTACTTCAAAAAATCGCTAAACCCGAGCCAAGTTTTGGCAAATGTTGGCTCGGGTTTTCAAATTTTGGGGTTTAATGGGTTTCAAAAAACATGAAAACTCGAGCCAACTCTCAAAATTCAATTACTGGGTTTTTTTACTTTGAAAAATACCAAAAGCCGAGCCAACTTTGTTTCCCAATTTTGGGGTTTTTGTACTCTGAAAAATATCCAAATCCGAGCCAACTTTTGCCAAACTTGGCTCGGATTTTCACATTTTAACGTTTTCTTACTTTTCTATATTATATTTTCAGAGTTCTTCCCATATTACCCCTATTTTTCACCTTTTACCCCGCAATTTCCCTGATCTTCATAGCCCTCCCCACTAGTGGGGGCCGTGTTTTTAGATTGTTGGATAATGGGTAAATAGCCTACTCATTTGCGACAGTCCTTGGTATATCAAAGAAAAAATGCTAAAAACAAACAAACACATGCTAAAACTCGTGACTGTCACACCGTATCAATTTACCTTTCGTTTCCACCCTAGCCCTTCATCAACCTTAGTAGAATAAGAACATAAGAACATAAGAAATGGGGAGTCTGCAGAAAGCAAATTGGCCTAAGCAAGGCAGATCCCTGTCCCACACAACCCCAATTACAAAGCCCAATTATAGGCTCAACACTCTAATACCCTGAGGATCATCTTACCAAAACAGTTAGAGATTAACGCAGGATTACGGGGTCTGCAGAGCGCTGATTGGCCCAACCCGGCTGATCCCCCTTCACACCCAACCCTTCTCGTCCATATACTTATCCAATTTTATCTTAAAGCTCCCTACCGTTTGTAATCCCACTATAGCACTGGTAGTCCATTCCACCCATCTACAACTCTGTTACCAAACCAATATTTGCCTATATCTTTTCTGAAACTAAATTTATCTAATTTGAAACCATTGGTAAGAGTTCTTTCGCTATCACTGAGCTTTAGTACATTTGTTATGTCCCCTTTGTTAATCCCACTAACCCACTTGAACACCTCTATCATATCCCCTCTAACTCTGCGTCTCTCTAACGAATGTAAACCTAATTTCTTCAACCTTTCTTCATACGGAAGATTTCTAATATTATGGATCATTTTTGTCATTCTACGCTGAACTCTCTCCAATGAATCTATGTCCATTCTGTAATAAGGACACCAAAATTGGACAGCATAATCCATATGGGGGGGGGGGGGGGGGGGGAATATCCCCATATAAATTTGTAAATTTTTCGTACAAAAACTTGGTAACTTCTAACCCTTATTTTCCAAACAGGTGGTGAAGGAGTACTTAAAGCGCCACACTATATTGGGGGGAAGTGATGAAGATGCTGACACTCTCGAGCGCTACCGAGTGTCCCCATCACAAGTAGTGACCCTACAAGCTGACCACACTGCCCCTAAAGGTCCTTCATATGTAAGGTGTGTGGCTTACATGTGTTTATGTATGTTAGTGGTGTGTGGGTGTGTGTGTGTGTGGACAAGCGGTGGTGTGCTTAAAAGTAAAAATTTTACTAAATATGTAGGTTTACAGGTACATGAGGTTTGGGGCGATAGTTTAAGTGTACACACCTCTTTGAAATGCGTTGAAATGATGTGTTTTCGGTTAGGTTAGGTATGTTAGGTTAGGTAGGTTAAGTTTTATCTAGATAGTTATATTTAGGTTTAAAAATCGAAAAATGTACTCGTAAGCATGCATAATTAACGTGTACCAATAAGTACACCACCGCTTGTGTGTGTGTGTGTGTGTGTGTGGATCACGTGGGCTCAGAGAGGATAGTGAATTACCCTCCCCCTCACTCAGTCAGGTGCATTGAAGATTTTAACTCATTCTAATTCTCTGTTTAAAGATGGGACGATGAGGACTCGGTAGCCGTTGAGAAGAGCATCCCCGAGTCACCTGGAGAAATTGGAAGTAGGGACTCCATCTATCTGAGTAAGTATTGTAAAGTCAGTGAAAATAGGTTACCCTCACCTGAACAAAATGCGAAAATACACATAGACTACCAGGCTAAGTTGTTGTTGTTGTTCCCCAGGCTGTCTGACAGAGCAGCCCCAAGGTCCCGAGCAAGGCCAAGGCCATAACCGAGCACCTCCACAAAACCCTCCCTGCTTACCACTAATATAGCCCAGGTGACCGAAGCCACTCAAAGTCTGGTAGCTGAGGAGGGTGCGGAAACACCCGGGAAACCAAAGCCCCACCCAAGGCCCTGTGCCCCACAGCAATTATGAAGGGAAAGTTGAGGGGCAATGGAAAAATGTGACACTTTGGTTCCCAATCTGCCAACCTCTAGGCTAAGTGAGGTACCTTTATTAGTCTCATGGTAATGTGTCTGCCTGGTAACCTAAGTGTCCCGGGTTCGATTCCCACCCTGGGTGCAGATGTTCGGAAGGCTATTTTATGATTATTGGTAATGCTTAAATTTTATATTATAATTATTTTATCGATCAATTAATGTCTTCGCCCACTGTTGAGTAAAAATAAGCAATCAATCTTTTTTTATTAGTATTATTTGTATTATATTTATTATTTTTAATTATATTTATAATTACTATTATTATTATTATTATTATTATTATTATTATTATTATTATTATTATATTTTCAGCTCCTCTTTCCATCCCGTCTGTCCACTCTCAACGATCTCGTAAGTATACCTCTAAAATCTATTTTAACTATTTGTTTGTGTGGTCCCTGTTTGGGCTCTGTCTCGAGTCGGCCACCCCCAGCTTTAAACAAAATGGGGGATGTGCCAGCTTATAGTTAGTTAGTTATGTAGAGCAGATTAACCAGACCACTGAGCTCCATACGGAACTCTCATAGGTCTGGCCCGAAGGATTGGATCAGATTACTGAAAGGAGCTTAAGGCGACGCAAAAAACGGACGATAGGGGGGAAGGAAAATTACGGAGAATCGGATAAAAGGTCAGTGAATGATTTAGTACCAAAACAAACCGTACGCAGACGGGCAGTATCTGGGCAGTCAAAGACGTGGCGAACAGTTAGAGGGGAATGACAGGAGGAGCAGGTAGGGGGCGGAGTGCGGGGAGTGGACATCAAATAACCGTGAGTCAGCCTGGAATGGCCTATCCTAAGTCTGCCAGCTTATAGTATACAATAGATAGATAGAATTATAAAAAATATATGTCTAACATCAATTGTAACTATCAAAATCTATAAATCTAATTATATACATATAACTAATCAATATTAATCCAAAATCTACAACTATTTAATTATAAATAGCTAACACCATGATCTAACTTCTTTTTAGTTTGCTTTCTAGACCTCCATTAAACATAGAAAATCACTCAAAACATAAGAACATAAGAAAATGGGAGTCTGCAAAAAGCCGATCGGCCCATACAAGGCAGATTCCTGTCACACCCAACCCCAATTACAAGGCCCAATTATAGGCCCAACTCACTAATACCTTGAGTACTGCCCCCACCAAAATGGTCAGGGATTAACACAAGATTACGGAGGTCTGCTGAGCGCCGATTGGCCCACACCTGGTAGATCCCCCTCACACTCAACCCATCTCGTCCATATGCCTATCTAATTTTATCTTAAAGCTCCCTATCGTTCTTGATCCCACTATATCACTTGGTAGCCTATTCCACCCATCTACAACTCTGTTACCGATTGCTAGACTACTCGGCCCACGGGACAGCTCGGCCAGGACAACTCGGCCAACGGCGAGACAGCTCGGCCCAGTAAAAACGAGACAACTCGGCCCAGTAAAACCGAGACAGCTCGGCCCCGAGTTAATTGCGAGACAACTCGGCCTTTCACAACCCTTATTTGCTCTGTTGACCATATCAATCCATGATTTGTTTACAGATACACAGTTCGCTGCCATGTAACCTAAATCAGGATATTTTTTAGAGAATTTCTTCACAACATAGCCACCTACAGTATATACAAGGCCTGTTCTTCTATAATTGTACTAGGTGATTTTGATGAATTGTTACATGCTCCTACGCAACTATTTTCACCTTCATGCAACTCATCAGACAGCTCATCAGTCATATTATCATGATCACTCCATATTTCGCTACTCTATTTGCAAAGTAACTGATTTCTATAAAAATGGAAAATATGCTAATCACCATCGGCTGAAAATTAAAATGGTTGTGATTTTTCCTATTAATGGGCGTGTTTTAGTCTGATCGTCATTATATATATATATATATATATATATATATATATATATATATATATATATATATATATATATATATATATATATTTATATATATTTATATACACACACACAAGGTTAGATACAATCACGAATTTCAAGACTACAGGCTTTTTCACGGCTATATCACAAGGTTAGATACAATCACGAATTTCAAGGCTACAGATTTTTTCACGGCTATATTAAAAAAATTGCCCCATAGCATAACATGGGGCTGAGCTGTCTCAAATAATAGGCCGAGCTGTCTCAAATAATGGGCCGAGCTGTCTCGCCGTCGTGGCCGAGTTGTCCAAAAGTGGGCCGAGCTGTCAGAGCCGAGTTGTCCCATGGGCCAAGTCGTCCAGTCCCCTCTGTTACCAAACCAATATTTGCCTATATCTTTTCTGAAACGAAATGTATCTAATTTGAAACCATTTGTAAGAGTTCTTTCGCTATCACTGAGCTTTAGTACATTTGTCATGTCCCCTTTATTAATCCCACTAACCCACTTGAATACCTCTATCATATCCCCTCTAACTCTGCGTCTCTCTAACGAATGTAAGCGTAATTTCTTCAACCTTTCTTTATACGGAAAATTTATAATATTATGGATAATTTTTGTCATTCTACGTTGTACTCTCTCCAATGAATCTATGTCCATTCTGTAATAAGGACACCAAAATTGAACAGCATAATCCATATGGGGTCTCACTAATGACAAGTAAAGTTTTAAGATAACATCAGCAGTTCTGTTACTCACACTCCTAGATATGAACCCGAGAATCCTGTTTGCCTTGTTACGAACGCTTATACATAGTTTTCTAGGCTTCAAATCATTGCTAACAAACACACCTAGATCTTTCGCACAGTCTGAGTTTTCTAATTCCATATTAGCTAGTTTATATATAACATTTGTATGCATCTTCCCTATCTTTAATACCTTGCATTTGTCAATGTTAAACTTCATCTGCCAATTTACTGACCATTCGTGTAATGTATCTAGATCCCTTTGCAGACACTCTATATCTCTATCTGAATCAATTTTTCTCCCCATTTTGGTATCGTCTGCAAATTTACTTATCCTACTAGTTATACCTAAATCAAGGTAATTTATGTATATAATAAACAACAGAGGACCAAATACAGATTCCTGAGGGACACCACTTTTGACTGCTCCCCATTCTGACTTGGTACCATTTATGCTGACTCTCTGCTTCCTACCAATTAGCCATGACCTAATCCATCCTAACAACGCCCCACCTATTCCATGTGCCTCAACCTTTCTCATCAATCTCTCATGAGGGAATCTGTCGAAAGCTTTACTGAAATCTAAATATATAAATAACGATAAATTAATGCTTTGATAATGCTGATACCAATTATTGATCGGAATATACTTGGTGCGGCGACTTCACTTATTAGGCCGACTGTACATTTGAGTGTAGGGTATTCTTTCAAAGGGCGCCTCTCTACTGCAGCTTCGTCAGGAGATGAACTGCGTGTGGGGCCCCTACAGCTGGAGGAACCCCCCAGCCCCCAACGTGGATCAGCCCCCCCTCTAGGTCAACGAGGAGAGGAGAGCGTACGAGCAAGGTGGGGGAGTGCGAGAGAGGGGGAGTGCGAGAGAGAAAGAGCTAAGGGGGGGGGGAGAGGGAGGGAGTGTGTGTGAGAGAGAGAGTGTGAAAAAAGTGAGTGTGTGTGTTTGTAAAAGAGAGAGAGAGTGAAGGAGATTGATTTTAAAGTTACATAGCCTAAAGACCATCATAGAAAATCAGACAATATTAATCCTAAACATATCCCCAAATTTACTAAAAATTTATCAATTTACTAAAAAATGTATCAATTTACTTTTTAGTGGTGGTGGGGTGTATCGAGGTGAGGGGATGTCCGTTGGGTATCCCCCTGAAGAGACCAGTGCTAAGAGTTACCGTCTACACTCTGTCCATTCAGGTATTGTAGAAATCTATCTTTCCCTCATCCTATGACTTAAAATGCTTAAAGATATATTTTCTTCATCCTATGACTTAAAATGCCTAAATATATCTTTCCCTCATCCTATGACTTAAAATGCCAAAATATATCTTTCCCTCATACTATGACTTAAAATGCCTAAATATATCGTTCCCTAATACTATGACTTAAAATGCCTAAAGATATCTTTCCCTCATCCTATGACTTAAAAATGCATAAAATTCCGAGCATCCAAACATAATTATTCAAACGTACCTTGAATTTGATTTATACCGTTCCGTACAGAACTGAAAACTGTTCAGGTCTGGAGGTCCCCCTGGCGAGACTGGACCAGCCGCAGACCTCGGCCACTACAGGAGCGCGCCGCCCCTACCCCCCTGTCCGATCCTATCACCCGGCGGAAGGTGTTCGGATGGGTGCTCATAGTCCTGGCTTTGGCTATGATTCTAGTGGCGGTTATTGCTTTCATAGCGATTGAGAGTAAGTAGATTTAATTCACAAAAGATTGGCCAAGACACACCTCTACAAACATTCGGTGGCGCTAATAAGTCATGTCTCAGCTGTCATTACGTTTATCATTTATTATTATTATTAGAAGTAGTATTTTATTATTATTATTATTATTATTATTATTATTATTATTATTATTATTATTATTATCATCATCCACAGTACCCCGCCTCAAGGAACCACGGCCGGCTCAACAATCCATCCAAGACTGCCAGAAGGAATGATGTGTTTTTTTCTGGACCCCATTTTTCTTCATGTTTAGTCCCATACTTTTGATATTTTAAAATGTTCGCCTCATTAGTGTGGCGATTTTAAGACCTTTAGCCCCATTTCTGTCCATTTGTCTACAGAAAAATGTACACATCTACCTTGAAGGAGGCTCTTTGGGGTATTTATTTAAGGTTGATGGAGGTCTAGGGAGCAAACTAAAAAACTCTCCTAAATGTTTAATGTTCATAACATAATTTTCATACAATTATGTTTATCCCTCGTTTTATCAAATAAAATGTAATGTTTTTTTATTTCAAATGTATGAATGCGAAAAAACGCAGGTTGCCTGTAATGAGTGTCTCCCCCAAAGCCAAAAGAGTGATGGAGACAAATTCAAGGGACGTTGGGGTCAGAATGCCTGGACACACGAAGTTTAAAGCAATCTTAAGTCATAGAATGAAGGAAAAATTGATTGAGGGAGAGAGTTCCAGAGTTCACTTGTTACCTTTAGATACCTTTAGATGTGTTCGCCGCTCTTCTAGCGGCACCAAGGAGCGCGACGCCCCTCGTTATGGGTGGTGATTTGGTTGAGTAGAAGACTGGGAAAGTTTGCCAATTCTTGGGTTGGAGAGCTGGTAGAAGATTGGGAAAGTTTGCCAATTCTTGGGTTGGAGAGCTGGACAAAATAGGAGTGGGACTGTGTTGAAAGGTGGGTGCCTCACACTCGCTGCATGGGAGGGGGTTTGCACTGAGAGAGCTCTGAAGAATACTGATTGTTGTAATAGTGAAAGAAGAGTGAAAGAGATGCAACATTGTGGCATGTAGAAAGAGATTGTAGGGAACTAGTAATAGGAAGAGAGTTGATGAGGCAAAAAAAAGCTTTTGACTCTACCCTTTTGAGAAGTGCGGTATGGGTGGAGCCTCCCCACACATGCGAACAATACTCAATACAGGGGTGCACTGTGCCCCTATACAGAGCAAAAAGCTGTGCGGGGGTGAAGAACCCACAGACGGTTGAGCACCCCTAACTTCTAGGAAGTTATCTTAGCAAGAGTAGTAATATGATCATTCCAAGAAAGGTCGAATGAAAAAGATACACCAAGAATATTGAGAGAAGATGAAGGGTTGGTTTGTGTATTCTTTTATTCCGTGAAAATTGTGATATATTGTTGAATTAATAAATGATGCATATTATTATATATTTTTCCTCATATCAGTGCTTGATTATTATAGGGTAATTCATACATAAATGTACACTCGGATACCATAGTCTCATGCCCACCCATAAGAATTTGTAAATCTGTATTTTTCTTTATGCAATTATAACTATCTGGATTGATTTTTGGAGAGAAATTGCTTGTCAATTAATAGTACATATAGTTTTGTACATGATGTATAGAAACTTATGTTCATAAGTTCGTTACCGGCCAAATATTTCCATAATTAGAAATAGGTGAACTCCACAGATATTTATGAGTGAGCTAGAGACTATGGTATCAGAGTGTACAGTATGTAATATGTAGCTTATAGGGTAAATAAAAAATAATATAATTGTACTATTTATTATTTCATCAGTCCTTATTTTACAAGGTTGCCAAATCCTAAGTGTACGGTAGCGCTAATAAGGCATGCCTCGGCTGTCATTACGTTTGGCTCGCTATGTGCTGTATTAATGTCTGTCAGATGTTGAATAGACTGGCTAAGTGTAGGAACATTTTTGTCTATCTCACTCGAAACCATTACATCAAGTTTTAGATGTTGCCGATACCAAATGTTGATCAAAATATACTTGGTGTCGAGACCTCACTTATTTGGCCGACTATACTATAACTAAATACATAAATTAATCAATTGAAATCAATAAATTAATATCCGATATGAACACAAATTAGGATAAAATTATAGTTTAATTTAGTGTTTAAGAACTCAATACGCATTTCCTTTCAGTTTTCTGGATATTATTAGAGGATTTTATTCACATTAGCAAGGGCATATGGAAGTCAGAGGGTTAATTGAGATAGTCATTACTCATATAATTCAGACCTATCCCTCCTAAATTGTACTAAAATCATCTAATGATAGCCAGAATATACTGTCATAATACGTCATAACCGTTAAAAAGATTTAGTCGAAACGATTAGCTTAGTTTCTGGTAAAGAATAAACCCTTGAAATTTTTCTACTGAAAAATTTTAAAATTTATCTTGAGGGGGTGGGTTGAGGGTCGTCTAGGGGATTTTTTTCTAAGTTTCTAAGTTAGCTGGCGAGGAAACTAGGAAATAAAGGGATACATGAATTAAATGACCCCCACTGTCCCCTTAAGGCTCGTCTTAATCCACCATAATTGGCTTTTCTGAAATCTGGGATAAGTGTCGTATTCTCTTTAGCCTTTCCTGTCCATTGTATGTTAAAATAAATTTATTTATGATCACTATTTCCTAGTTGGTCTCCTATCTCTACATTATTTATCATTTGTTCATTATTACTGAGAACTAAATCGAGGATATTATTACCTCTAGTAGGCGAGTCTATGAATTGAAATAAAAAAACTATCCTGTACCGCCTCAATAAACTCCTTTGAATCTGAGTCGCCGATTTGATGCTGCCAATCAATATTCGGAAAATTTAAAATCCCCCATAATACACACATTGCTAAACCTTGATGCTATTTTCACTTCCTGCCATAAAGCTGTACCTTCGTTTCTACTCATATTTGGTGGTCTATAAATAACTCCAATAATTATGGTCTCACTACCTTCGCTAACCTCAACCCAAACACTTTCGTTATCAGTATTTAGTCTAATACCTGATTTAATACAGCTTTTTAAAGAACTCCTGACAAACACTGCTATTCCGCCGCCCCTCCTACTTGTTCGGTCGCGTTTAAACAAACTATATCCTGGTATATGGACTTCTGCTAAAAAAAATCTTGATTCTGTATTAATCCATGTTTCAGTCAGTGCTATAATGTCTATATTTTCGTTGCTAACAAGTGCTCTAAGTTCATCCATTTTGTTACATAAACTCCTACAGTTTGTATAATATAATCGCAATGAATTTATTTTACTGGTATCGGATTTACCTTTATTTCTAACTGAATTCCCATCTTCTGTTACACCTTTAATATTTCTACTAGCAGTACAATTAAAATCCTGTGACTGATATTTTCTATTCCTATCTGATGTACCAGTACGGCAATTTACCCTATCTAGACAATTATTCTTACTCATATGCTCAGGCTTTATTTTCAGCGAAACCCCGCGACAATCCTATCTATTGACCTAGCTAAATTTGCCACCCCTAGCCGAGAAAGATGAACCCCGTCCTGTGCGTACAACTGATTTTTACCATAGAAACGGGTCCAGTTATCAAGGAATGGTATTGCATTTGCATTACAGTATTTTTCCAGCCGACAATTGATACCAATTGCCCTAGATGACCATTCCTTGCTGACCCCTCTCCGTGGCAAGATACTGTGTACTACAGGTATGCCTCCCTTCCTCCTAACTTTATCTAACACCTCCCTGTACTGCCGAAGCAGTACTTCCGTCCTACCTTTACCAACATCATTGCTCCCTGTACTGAGACAGATAATGGGGCTATCTCCAATATCTTTCATGATGTAATCAATGTCCTCTAACACCTTCCCAACCCCGGCACCAGGCAGACAGACAAGCTTCCTAATATCAGTACAGGTGGACCTAGCTAAGTGTCTGACCATGGAGTCCCCAACAATTGAGAAGGACTTGCCTCTCCTTGTCGATGACTTGGTAGTAGCTGCGGCAGCGGCAGGAACTCCTGGGGCAGCAGTTGAAGGTACTCCTGGGGGGGCAGCAGTCACAGCATTCCCTGTTGGAGGCAACTTACTTACCTTTCTCCTGGTTTCCTCGCCGAAGGAAGCACTCGCAGCCTCACCATCACATTCGTCATTCAAGGTGATGAACTTGTTGCTGAGGGCAACTGGCCGCCGTAGAAATTTGCAGGTTGTTGCACTTGTTGGAACAACTGTCCAGGGAGCATCACGATCCCTAACAGCAGTTGCACTATCCTCACTTTTCTTGTCAGCCAAAGTCAGCTTTAAGGCCAAATTCTCGTCTTTGAGAGACTGCACCTCTCTCTCCACATTTTCCATCCTTTCTTGCAAAGCAAGACAAAGCTGGAGAATATGAGAGGAGGTAGCAATCTCGTCAACACCAGCCATTTTAAGAAAGCGTTAATACTATCACCACACTATGGGCAAAGATATTCACTGGGAGTCACTAGGGACAGGTCCTCACTCAGCAAAGGTCAGGCAGGTACATTAAAAAGCTGTATTAAATCAGGTATTAGACTAAATAACGAAAATGAAAGTGTTTGGGTAGAGGTTAACGAAGGTAGTGAGACCATAGTTATTGGAGTTATGTATAGACCGCCAAATATGAGTAGAAATGACGGAACGTCATTATGGGAGGAAATTAAAATGGCATCAAGGTTTAGCAATGTGTGCATTATGGGGGATTTTAATTTTCCGAATATAGATTGGCAGCATCAAATAGGAGACTCTGATTCTGAGGAGTTTATAGAGGTAGTACAAGATAGTTTTTTATTTCAATTCATAGATACGCCGACTAGAGGTAATAATATTCTCGATTTAGTTTTCAGTAACAATGAACATATGGTAAATAATGTAGAGATAGGGGACCACCTAGGAAATAGTGACCACAATTCTGTGTATTTTAATATACAATGGAAAGGTAATACCAGAGAGAATACAACATTAATACCTGACTTTAGAAAAGCCAATTATGGTGGGTTAAGAAGAGCCCTATTAGCGGACCCTATGGTCAAAAAATTAAGTCGATCCAGGTGTCCAAATGAGTGTACCCCTTCTCAGGCACCTGTCATCTTAAGTCAGGAAGAGACGTCAACCTTGGTAGATACATACGATAATTTTATCAAGTCAGTATTCAATGCACAAAATAAATACATCCCCAAAAGAAAATTTAGATCAACACAGAACCAACCCAAATGGATGAATAATAGACTATTAGATCTTCTAGGAAAAAAGAGAGGAATATATAGAAAAATTAGAAAAGGCGAAATTCGCCTACTTGCTTACTATCATAATCTATCAAGACAGGTAAAAAAGGATATTAGGAAAGAAAACAGAAATTATGAAATTAAGGTTGCCAATGACTCAAAAAATAATCCTAAAGCTTTTTACCAACTATATAAATCCAAGGTTAGAGATGTAATTGGTCCCCTTAAAACTTCGATAGGAGAAATGACAGAAAATGATTTAGAAATGTGCAGTACATTAAATAGTCAATTTCTTTCCGTTTTCACTAATGAAAATTTGGCACAGTTTCCAGAAGTCCGTAAGGTATAAAGCGATAGTATAGAAAATAGGTTAAGTACGGTTACTATAAGTAGAAATTATGTGCTTAAGGAAATTGACAGACTGAAACCTCATAAATCGCCTGGTCCTGATGAGGTATATGCTAGAGTATTAAAAGAATGTAGGGATGAGTTAAGTTACCCATTAACATTTTTATTTAACAAGTCATTGGAGACAGGTATAGTTCCAGAAGCTTGGAAGCTTGCAAACGTAGTTCCGATCTTCAAAAAAGGTGACAAATCAATAGCATCCAATTACCGTCCCATTAGTCTTACATCAATCATAGGAAAGCTACTAGAGTCAATTATTGCTAGTAAAATTAGAAACCACTTAGATGCATTTAATTTAATAAATTCTTCTCAGCATGGATTCACTCAGGGACGTTCTTGTCTTACTAATTTGCTTAGTTTTTGCTCAGAGGTATATGAAGCAGTAGATAATGACAAGTCATATGATATAATATATTTAGATTTCAGTAAAGCTTTCGACAGAGTCCCCCATGAGAGATTGATGAGAAAGGTTGAGGCGCATGGAATAGGTGGGGCGTTGTTGGGATGGATTAGGTCATGGCTAATTGGTAGGAAGCAGAGAGTCAGCATAAATGGTACGAAGTCAGAATGGGGAGCAGTCAAAAGTGGTGTCCCCAGGGATCTGTATTAGGTCCTCTGTTGTTTGTTATATACATAAATGACCTTGATTTAGGTATAACTAGTAGGATAAGTAAATTTGCAGACGATACCAAAATGGGGAGAACAATTGATTCAGATAGAGATATAGAGTGCCTCCAAAGGGATCTAGATACCTTACACGAATGGTCAGTAAATTGGCAGATGAAGTTTAACATTGACAAATGCAAGGTATTAAAGATAGGGAAGATGCATACAAATGTTAAATATAAACTAGCTAATGTGGAATTAGAAAACTCGAATTGTGAGAAAGATCTAGGTGTGTTTGTTAGCAATGATTTGAAGCCTAGACAACAGTGTATAAGCGTTCGAAACAAGGCAAACAGGATTCTCGGGTTCATCTCAAGGAGTGTGAGTAACAGAACTGCTGATGTTATCTTAAAACTTTACTTGTCATTAGTGAGACCCCATATGGATTATGCTGTTCAATTTTGGTGTCCTTATTACAGAATGGACATAGATTCATTGGAGAGAGTACAACGTAGAATGACAAAAATGATCCATAATATTAGAAATCTTCCGTATAAAGAAAGGTTGAAGAAATTAGGCTTACATTCGTTAGAGAGACGCAGAGTTAGAGGGGATATGATAGAGGTGTTCAAGTGGGTTAGTGGGATTAACAAAGGGGACATGACAAATGTACTAAAGCTCAGTGATAGCGAAAGAACTCGTACCAATGGTTTCAAATTAGATAAATTTCGTTTCAGAAAAGATATAGGCAAATATTGGTTTGGTAACAGAGTTGTAGATGGGTGGAATGGACTACCAAGTGCTATAGTGGGATTAAAAACGATAGGGAGCTTTAAGATAAAATTGGATAAGCATATGGACGAGAAGGGTTGGGTGTGAAGGGGGATCAGCAGGGTTGGGCCAATCAGCGCTCTGCAGACCCCCGTAATCCTGCGTTAATCTCTAACCGTTTTGGTAAGATGATCCTCAGGGTATTAGAGTGTTGAGCCTATAATTGGGCTTTGTAATTGGGGTTGTGTGGGACAGGGATCTGCCTTGCTTAGGCCAATCGGCTTTCTGCAGACTCCAATTTTCTTATGTTCTTATGTTCTTATGTACTTGTTATTTGCCCCCCCTCCTGCTGGCAATATATATGATAATGACAATAAGTCATTGGGGCTTTGCCCCCCTCAACCCATTATTGTACCCACGGCAAAGCGGGCGATACGCCCGAATACTACATAGGCCTGACCGTCAGGCGGCCCAATTAGGATGCGGTCCAACCACCATGGGACCGACACTACACCAGCGGCTCGCTGGTGTAGTGACTAGCGTCTTGGACTTCCGCCCAGAAGGCCCAGGATCGCGCCCACGCTCGGCGCAGTTAAGGTTTTTCACAAGCACTGAGTCGTTACCGTCCCTCATGAGCAAAGGGATGGGGTAGTAGTACAAGACCCCAATGGAAATACGCCTAATCGGCCTTATTGGGCTATCCTTAGCTGGCTTAGCATGTGGTAGCTTTTAGAACTTATTATTATTATAACCTCTGTAAATCAGAGGATGGGATGGGGGGGGGGGATGTCTGACTGAATGGGTGGAAGGTTTTTATTGTGTGTAATACATATTTTGTGCCTAGGACTGAGAAAGTGGGTTGACCACTGACTGAGGACTGTCTGATCGCTTGTAGCATCTTTATGACTATATTTTCATCATGTATAAGCTAATTTCACATAGAAAAACACACAATGGTAAATTATAGCAATGTAAATCAAACCAACACGCTTCCCTCGAGTCATTTGTTCCGCCAACTTTTCAAGAGCTGTGATTGGTCGGCTACTTTCCGATTCCCGTTTTAACTCTCCAAACCAAAACAAACATGTGTGTGTGCGAGGGAATTATGGTGGTTTTCACCAATTTCTAGTCCATTAATACATCTTATATATCCGCTGTGGTGAGTATGAGGAAGCTGGGAGGATACATAATGTTTAAGGAAGGTTTTAATGGGTGAATTATCAGGTTTTGAGGAGTTAAAATACTTTAAAAACTTAAGACACAAAGACCTAGGGGTTACCATAGGCTAGACACTAACTAAATTAAGATTCCTTACCAGGTAGGGCCACGCACTGTCCATTCACACATTCGAGAAACGGTAAACCTGACTTTTTGGACCGACAGCGATTTCAGTAAGTTTTATTTTGTTTTTTTGTAATTTTTTCTTCAGATATAGTGTTGTTTTATACTGAAGAGGAGCGGAAATTAGTATTTACCCATTACACTTACACTTAGTTACACTTAGTTGTATTCCGTCCGTTAGTGACACAGTTGAGCTGGGGCTCCACTGCGACCAGGCAGCTCCCTTTCTTCCACTCTCCATTCCAGAAGTCGGTTGGAGTTGGTGCTGGGGTATCCTGGTGTTGGTGGCCGGTCCGGTATTTTGGCCAGCCACATGTCCAAGTGTTTCTTGAAGGTGTCTGGAGACACCCCGGTTATGTTCCTGAGAGGGGCTGGTATACAGTTGAACAGTCTGGTTCCATTGTATGTAAAGCTGTGATGGATCAGGGATTTGATTTTTTGTGTTGATCCCGGCGTAGTCCTCACATAGCACAGCCTCCCTCGCCTTTGGTGCTGAGTCTCTTGGATGTTTGGGTTTGGTACCTTTTTTTCCAAAATCTTCCAGACGTAGATGATGATGTATCTCTCCCTACGTCTTTGAAGTGAGTACAGCTGCAGCTCCTTAAGTCTCTCCCAGTAGTTAAAGTGTTGAAACCCATGGATTTTACTGGTGAATGTCCTCTGGGTGGCTTCAATTTCTGTTATTTCTCCTACTTTTTGGGGAGACCAGAGCTGGGAGCAGTACTCCAGTCGTGGTAGGACCAGTGACTTCCACAATGTTAGCATACACCTCTCATTTCTTGTGTGGAAGGTTCTCAGGATCCAGCCTGCTATTTGTTTTGCTGTTGTTGTGGCTTTGGTAATATGCTGGGAAAAAGTGGCGTCACTGCTCATATCTACTCCCAAGTCCTTCACTGTGTCCTTGGCGGTAATTTCTTGCTGTCCGCTTTTGTAGTTGGTGTCGTTTTGTAGTGCTCTCTTGTTCCCGTACCTTAGAAGCTCGAACTTGTCTCCGTTTAGGGCCATGTTGTTTTCTTCTGCCCACTTCAGGATTTTGTCCAAGTCTTGTTGTAGTAGCTGAGCATCATGTTGTGAGGTGATTTTCTTCGAGTCTGGTGTCGTCTGCAAACGATGTGGCTGTTGAGTGTTCCAGGTCCCTGTCGATGTCTCCTATCATGATGAGGAATAGGAGAGGTCCCAGTACTGATCCTTGTGGTACTCCGCTGATGACCCCACCCACCATTATCCAACAATCTAAAAACACGCCCCCCACTAGTGGGGAGGGCTATGAAGTTCAGGGAAAATGAGGGGTTAAAAGCGTAAAAATACAATAATATAGCGTTTTGTATCAAAACTTGGCTCGGGTTTTCCCAAATTGCAAACCCATACAACCCAATTTTGTGAATACCCGAGCCAACTTTTGACGAAAGCTGGCTCGGATTTCACGGGGTGGAGTGGGTAGCCTAATATTTCATGTTATAAAAATAGTCAACTTTGGGAAGACATTAGCCTAACCTAACAACCTTACCTAACCTATCCTAGTATTATGGGTGGGGGCTGCAGCCCCCACACCCCCGCTGGTTGGGTTAGATGTTTTTTTGTTTTTTGTTAATGTTCTAGGCTATTAGCCTAACCTAACAACCTTACCTAACCTAACCTAGTATATGGGTGGGGGCTGCTGCCCCCACACCCCCGCTGGTTGGGTTACTTTTTTTTTTTTTTTTTTTTTTTTTTTTTTTTTTTTTATGTGCTAGGCTATTAGCCTAACTTAACAACCTAACCTAACCTAACCTAGTATATGGGTGGGGGCTGCCGCCCCCACACCCCCGCTGGTTGGGTACTGGCTGAAAAACGTATTGTTTTACAGTAGCCTAGGCCTATACATGTATTTTAGAGTTTTTGTTTTGTTCTCCCTTATAATACATTTCAGCTCTTAATGCCATATATAGCAATGATGTATATGCTCTACCGGACCTATTAGGCCTAAACAGATTGATGGGCTAACTGTCGGTCCAAAACATCAGTATAACCCGAGAAACTGTGGCTAAAGCTGGAGGCGTAGCTACAAACCTACTAAAATCGGTTATACTGATGTTTTGGACCGACAGTTAGCTCATCGATCTTTTTAGGCCAAATTACCGCCAAAGACACAGTGAAGGACTTGGGAGTAAATATGAGCAGTGACGCCACTTTTTCCCAGCATATTACCAAAGCCACAACAACAGCAAAACAAATAGCAGGCTGGATCCTGAGAACCTTCCACACAAGAAATGCGAGGTGTATGTTAACACTGTGGAAGTCACTGGTCCTACCACGACTGGAGTACTGCTCTCAGCTCTGGTCTCCCCAAAAAGTAGGAGAAATAACAGAAATCGAAGCCACCCAGAGGACATTCACCAGTAAAATCCATGGGTTTCAACACTTTAACTACTGGGAGAGACTCAAGGAGCTGCAGCTGTACTCACTTCAAAGACGTAGGGAGAGATACATCATCATCTACATCTGGAAGATTTTGGAAAAAAAGGTACCAAATCCAAACATCCAAGAGACTCAACACCAAAGGCGAGGGAGGCTGTGCTATGTGAGGACTACGCCGGGATCAACACAAAAAATCAAATCCCTGATCCATCACAGCTTTACATACAATGGAACCAGACTGTTCAACTGTATACCAGCCCCTCTCAGGAACATGACCGGGGTGTCTCCAGACACCTTCAAGAAACACTTGGACATGTGGCTGGCCAAAATACCGGACCGGCCACCAACACCAGGATACCCCAGCACCAACTCCAACCGACTTCTAGAATGGAGAGTGGAAGAAAGGGAGCTGCCTGGTCGCAGTGGAGCCCCAGCTCAACTGTGTCACTAACGGACGGAATACAACAAAGTGTAACAAATTGTAACAAAGTGTAGGCCTAGGCCTAATAGGTTTGGTAGAGTATATACATCATTCTCATTGCTATAATGTCATTAAGAGCTGAAATGTAATAAGGGAGAACAAAAAAACGCTAAAATACATAGGCCTAGGCCTATACGGTATACTGTAAAACAATACGTTTTTCAGCCAGTACCCAACCAGCGGGGGTGTGGGGGCGGCAGCCCCCACCCATATACCTGTACTAGGTTAGGTTAAGTTAGGCTAATAGCACATAAAACAAAAATTAGAGTATAACTAAATAAGTTGGTCACCAATTATTTTGCAATATTTGAAAACAAATATGGATTTTGTATGCTCTAAACATAATATGAAAATGTGTTTTAAGCCTCGGCAAAACCTAATAAAAATATATGGTACTAAAATGGAATTTTGTCGTAACATGGTTGTCAATACCTTCCTATAGACGGCACCGATTCGTACACACGCCATTTTCACCTGTCTCCCGAGGTCTGTCAACCAGCTTTTTAGTCAATACTAACTCCACCTGCCCATCTCTCGAAACTACAGGTGTTCATTTCCACAGCCTTGCGCATCACGTCACGATATACTAGACCTCAGAAACAAGATTCGTAGTTACGGTATATTTACAGAGGTATCTGGACACTTCGAGCGAATTCATATTCGAGCGGAGGCGCATTTAGGTTAGGTTAAGTTAGGTTAGGTTAGATTGTGCATCCGCTCGATCAGGAATTCGCTCGAAGTGACTCGCATTCTTTACAGATACGGCCGAATACCGGTAGGCTATTAAATGGGCGGCGGCCCAACCGCCATGTTGTATCCCACATAGGCCTACTTAGGTACTACGGACACATTGTAGGCGTTAGGTGTGGATTTGGCTTGTATCCAATGTACCGGTACTAGGTCTATGTTACTGGATATTTATGACTTAAATAAGTGCTACGTTTTCGATAAATCTGGTTATATGGCTTGGCAGTTAGGGATATCATGAGCCGATTACCGACATTTAGTTAGTTTTTTTCGATTCTCAAAATCCGATCCAAGTTTTGCCAAAAATTGGCTCGGGTTTTCCAAAATTATGCTGATAATATTCAAGGACAGTAGTGCGACGTTATGAGAAACAATTTATTAGGGAAAATAGGCACCAATAGATTCGTCATATTTTTCTCCATATAGTCCGCATGGAGGATTTTCGTTATCAACAAATTGAAAAATACCCACTTCACAGACAAATACACCAAAAATCTAAGTCAAAGCGGGGGTGGGGGGGCGGCAGCCCCCACCTATAATACTAGGTTAGGTTAGGTAAGGTTGTTAGGTTAGGCTAATGTCCTTTCAAAGGGGTATAGGCTAGTAAACACTAGGATAGCCTATACCCAGTCAGAGGTAAGAAGAAGAAGAAGAAGAGTCCTGCAGTAGTCTCCTTGAATGTTACCGTTTTTCCAAAATTAGCCTAGGCCTAGCCTAAAAAAACAAAAAACAAAAACCAGCGGGGGTGTGGGGGTGGCAGCCCCCACCCATATACTAGGTTAGGTTAGGTAAGGTTGTTGTTGTTGTTGTTGTTGTTGTTGTTGTTGTTGTTGTTGTTCCCTAAGCTGCCTGGCCGAACAGCCCCGAGTCCCTGAGAAAGGCCATGGCCACGATCGGGCTTTCCCACAGAGCTCTCATGGAGTGTAGATTGTGTTGTTGGCGTAAGTGGTTGTGTGAAATGCAGTCTTCTATGATGTGTTTAATGGTATGGGGTGCTGTGTTACATCCCGGGCAGGCGTCGACAACGGAGTCATCCAGTCTCTTCTGATAGCTCAGGAGAGCTGGATGGTGTCCGCATCTCAGCCTGGCCAGGTGGACTCTGTCCTCGCGAGGAAGGGAGGATTCGGAAGGATGGATTTCGGGAGGTCGTGCATGCAGCTGTGTGTTGTCTGTGAGTGAGTGGATGGATCGGTGAGAGATATGAGTATGGATGTGCTTCTGGAAGCTGGTTCGGGGTGGGCAGGGAGGGGAGAGAGGACAATAATTGTGTGTGATACCGTGTGCTGGGTGCTGTTTTGATATTTCTTGGTGTCTGTGGGTGTGTTGCCATGTAGTTTAGTGGGTGGTCTTGGTTCGTGGAGGCTGCTGCCAGGAATTGAGTGCCTCTCATGTCCAGATGGTCTTTGACTTTGAGGATTTTGGTTTCTTGATGTAGGTGATCTGTGGGTGCAGTAGCTGTGCAGCCTGTAATGATCTTCAGGGCTTTGTTTTGAATAGTCTGTAAGGTCTTATGATGTGTTTCAGCTAGGTTAGAAGCCCAGGCTGGGCTTCCATATTCCATCACTGATCTTATGTATTGTTTATATACTGTGGTGGTAGTTTCTTTGTTGTGTCCAAATTTTGTGTGAGCAAGTGACCTGAGGGCGTTAAGTCTGGGTGTCAGTTTCTTTTTAATGTTTGTGGTGTGCTGTTTGAATGTCATATGAGTATCATATGTTACTCCTAGGATTTTGGGTGTGTGTGTGTGTGTTAGGGGTGTGTTGTTTATGGTGAGTTGAGGGATGTATTCGTGTTCTGTCCAACTTGTGAGCAGGGTTGCGGTGGATTTGGCTGGGGCTAGATTAAGTCTGTTTGTAGTGCACCAGCCATGTAGTGTGTTGAGATAGGGTTGAAGGAGATCTGTTGCTCTTTTTGGGTCATGGTGTGTGCATGTGAGTGTTATGTCATCTGCATAGGAGGCTAAGTTTATTTGGGGCGTATTGGGTGTAGTTATATCGTGCATGTACATATTGAAGAGTGCGGGCGATAGGACGGATCCTTGTGGGACTCCGTTTGGAAAGTTTCTGATTTTAGATGACTGACCGGCAAAAGATACGTGGGCACATCTACCTGCTAGGAAGTTGGCCAGCCACCTTTTTGTGTTGTTGTGCATGTTTGTGTTGTAGATTTTGTTTGTTAGGTTGTGGCGGGGGATGGCATCGAAGGCTTTACTAATGTCGAGTGTGGCTAATAGTGATCTGTGTGGTGGTCTAGCTGAATTGATGCCGTCGAAAGCTCTTTGTGTAAGGTCTGTGAGAAGAGTGTTTGTGGAGTGCAGTGGCCTAAAGCCATGTTGTGTTGGAGCTAGGGGTAGGTCGGGTGTAATTAGTTGTAATACTAGGCGTTCCATGACTTTGGAGGGGGAGCAAAGGAGTGTGATGGGGCGGTGCGAGGAGGGTAGCGTGGGGTCTTTGTTGGGTTTGGGGAATGTGATGATGATACCATGCTTCCAAATGTCTGGTATTGTGTTGTGTGAATAGCTGTAGTTTGATATGTTAGTGAGTGCTTGTATGCCTTGTGGTCCCAGGTGTCTGAGGTGTATGTTGCTTATGTTGTCTAGGCCACAGGCGGGTGAGTGCTTGAGATTGTTGATGATATGCTTTGTCTGGTGATTGGTGAAGGGTGTATAGTCAGGGTCTGTGGGGAATTGTCTCTTACGTCGGATGACACGTCGGTCGTCTTTGTGAGGTTTTAGGTGGCTGACATGTGAGAAGTGATTGATGAGAGTGTTTGCTTGTTGTTTACATGAAGGAGTAGAGTCTGTTGTTGTGATTGCAGCATGTGATTGTGTTGTGTTGCTGTTGGAAAGTGTGATGCTGTTTAGTGTTTTGTAGAGTTTTTTGGGGTTTGTTTTGTGATCCAGTGTTTGTAGGAAGTTATTCCAATTTAGTTTTTGTTGTTCTTGTATTTTGTTGTTAGTTTGGGTGTTGAGTGCTTGAATTTGTTGTGTGGGGTGCTGGGGAGTGTTTCAGTATGTCGCGTTGTCTGATGAGGTTTTGAATTTCTGGTGTGAAGTTGGGGTTGTCTTTTTCTGTTACCTCTTGGAATGTGTTTCTTGTCAGCATTTTGGATAGTTTTATTGAGTAGGTGTACAGCATTGCTGATGTTAGTGATGGGTGTACTGTTTAGAGTTGTGAAGTGTTGTTCTGTCTCATTTGTGAATGCTTCCCAGTTAGCTCTTTTATAATTGGTGTATGTGTGTTTGTGGCTAGCTGGGGTGAGTCTGGTTTTGGTGGTGATAATGATCGGGAGGTGGTCAGAGCCTAAGGTTCTGACCACTCTCCAGGATGTTGTGGGGGCGAGTTCTGGGGAGCAAAAGGTGATGTCTGGAGATGATGGGTTATAGAGGGCTTGGTGAGGAATATGGGTATGTTGATGGATGTCGTTAAGGATGATGAGGTTATCGGTTTGGTTTTGTAGTACCAGCCCTCTGTCTGTGTCGGGGTTGTCGACAAACCAGGCCGACGTCTTGGTGTTGAAGTCACCACCCAGGATGATGTGTGGGGTGTTTGTGATGTGTTGTAAGTGTGGTCTGTATTCATTTGGTACTGTAGGGGATGTTTGGGGAGGGATGTATGTGTTTATGATGGTTATGTTGGAGTTGTTGCCAGTGCGTATTTTAATTGACTGTATTTCTGTTGTGTTATCATTTGGGGGGAGGAGGGATTTGGTTTGTACACTGGTTACTATGTATGATATTTCTTTGTGTACCAGGGTGATGAGTCCACCGCCCCCGCCGACAGCCCGGTCTTGTCTGATGGTGGTGAAATTATGAAATGTGGGTGTTTTTTGTGTTGTGCGGAGTTTTGTTTCTTGTAAGATGGCAATGTGTATGTTGTGTCGTTTGATGAAGTGTGAGAGTTCGTGTTTCTTTGTGTTGATGCCATCTATGTTCAGTTGAAGAATGTTAATGTTATGTGCACGATGTATGTTGGGTGCTGCTGCACGAGGATGGGCTGGGGGTTGGGATGGGTGAGGTGGGGGTGGGGATTGGGGAGCAGGAGATGGGGGTTGGAATGGATTAGGATGGGGTGTGTTGAGTTGAGGATGTGGATGGTATGGGAAGGTTAGGTGGGTTAGGGAGGAGAGGTGGACGGGTTTTAGGGGGGAGAGTGGATGATATGGGAAGGTTAGGTGGGTTGGGGAGGAGAGGTGGACGGGTTTTAGGTGAGGGATTTGACTGGGAGAGGGAGGGGCATGAGGAACAGGTCCAGGTGTTTGTTTAGTGTTTCTTGGAGGCAAGTGTTGTGCAGGTGAAGTGGGTCCAGTTCCCGCATGAATTGCAGAGAACTTAACCCTTAGTATGGCGACTCGAAGTGATGGGTTTTGAGCAAGATGGACATATGTATGTGTACGTGGGTCCTGGGTTGCTCTCAATGTCTCCGGCTAGAAGAAATCTTCGAGAAATGACAGCCGGAGAGTCATTTCTCGGTGTAGGAAAAACTGTGTCGTGTGTGTGTGTGGTGTGAGAGGTGTGGAAATTCTCGGCACGACCGAAGCCGCTCCAAGGACCTGTGCCCCCAGGGAGGGGGCAGGGGATGGTTGTGACGGTTTGGCTCTCGAAACTGCTCCCCGCGGCCGGCATCCGGTTTTCCTCCACTGGTCGTTGATTTAGTCTTCGATCTGTGGAGGGTCGGCAGCCATCCGCGGTTGGCAGCCTCGGGAGGTGGCCCCACGGTGTAGACGCTGCCACATCAGGACCTTAAGGTTAGGTAAGGTTGTTAGGTTAGGCTAATAGCCTAGAACATTAAAAAAAAAAAAAAAAAAAAAAAAAAGTCTATCCCAACCAGCCGGCGTGTGGGGGCAGCAGCCCCCACCCATAATACAGGTACAGTACTAGGATAGGTTAGGTAAGGTTGTTGGGTTAGGCTAATGTCTTCCCAAAGTTGACTATTTTTATAACATGAGATATTAGGCTACCCACTCCACCCCGTGAAATCCGAGCCAGCTTTCGTCAAAAGTTGGCTCGGGTATTCACAAAATTGGGTTGTATGGGTTTGCAATTTGGGAAAACCCGAGCCAAGTTTTGATACAAAACGCTATATTATTGTATTTTTACGCTTTTAACCCCTCATTTTCCCTGAACTTCATAGCCCTCCCCACTAGTGGGCGTGTTTTTAGATTGTTGGATAATGGGTAAATACTCATTTCCGCTCCTCTTCAGTATAAAACAACACTATATCTGAAGGAAAAAATACAAAAAAAAAGTAGGCCTAAAACTTACTGAAATTGCTGTCGGTCCAAAAAGTCAGGTTTACCCTAAAATCTACCATATGCCGCTCACCTTCCTTCATGATCTCCCTCCTCATCTCTGACATCAGACCCTTGCTTGACTTTGCCTCTCCTGTTTGGAATAGCCTACTGGATTTCAAGGCGATCTTAATCTTCTAGACTCTAGGAGTCTGTTCAACGTCGATCATCGATGGACGAAACAAGTAATGAAGTAACCAACCACTCAAGTCTCACTTATCATGACCGTCCCTCTACCTTAAACCTGTTTTCAATTAGGCTAGGCTAAAGGCAGATTGTTGAGGACCGACCTTAGGCCTATTCAGTGTTACAAAATATTCCATAATCTCTCGCCCATTAAACCCCATGACCTGTTCACTATGTCACCCCACCAAGGACAAGGAGTAAGAGGTCATAAAATTTAAATACAAGATCTTTGTTCCCCACACAGAAACCGAAGCAAGAAAAAGTTTTTTCGGTAAGATTAGGAGTAGGCTAGTGGGCGTACCAGTACCAACATAGGCTATAGCATAACTCATCTATAAAACATTAACCTAACCAAACAACCTAACCTAACCTAACCTAGTATTCATGTAGTAGGTTAGGTTAGGTTAGGTTAGGTTAGGTTAATGTTTTATAGATGAGTTATGCTGTATGTCGGTAGTGGTACGCCCACTACTCCTAATCTTACCGGTTTTTCTCCTGTCGTATAATCCATCAGTGGAACTCCCTACCAGCTGAAATAGTTGATTCCCCCAGGAAGGATGTAGTTACCGGGTGTACCACTACCGACATACAACATAAATCATCTATAAATACTTATAAATCTATAATATTAAGGTTAGGTTGTTTGGTTAGGGTAATGTATTTTTGTATCCAAAGGCAGTTAAAATAGACGGGAACATGATAGGGTACATCCGGTAACTACATTCTTGCCTTTCCCCCTCCCTTGCTCAATTCAAATATAAATTGACCCAACACCTCCACAACTCACTCTTCAACCCATAAAATCCCCTTTTCCATTTTTTAGCAACAATCCCCTTTTCCATTTTTTAGCAACATCTCAATCCCTGATAAACTAGGCTACCCCATCATATTATTGGTCCAACACACACTACCAGTCACCCCATTGTCAAGCTGCTCAAGCATCACCAGTACATTTAAATGTTGCATCTGACTGGCATGTCATGCTATCTCCTGGGCTGCCTAATCCTTAGCCTGTCATGCGCTACCGATTGGCGGCCCTACCAGGTGAGTAAACTGATCTATTTGGGTCCGTGACTTGAAGTTGCTTCAGCCCCTAACTTTCTCTAAACTGCTCATTTATGACATTATATACTTGTCTATAGGCTAGCCTAGGGAGTAGGGTATGTGTGGAATTGTTTTCTGTGAGGAGCAACAGGAATACACAATCCGCTGTGATGACTGTGTACTGTACAGTGGCTCCACTACTATTGCACTGGCCTCCCTACCTTCCAAATACTCAGCTTCGCCAAGACACAACGCAAATTCTCATGTAAAGACTGCTGCCTGGCAAAATATAGTGATGAAGGTGAGTGGGTAGCTAAGGCAGAAACAGCAATGGTAAAACACAAGGAGCTACTAGGAAAATCAGGGGCCATCTCCAAAAGCCACAGCAACCTCCTCACGCCAAAGGAAACAAATAACAGTCAAACACCCAGCCTAGAACATCAACAGAGTAAAGAACAAGCCACAGAACACAGTAAAAATCAAGAAGATGCAGCCAAAACACTGGACCTTGGACTTGGGAGCACCCCTGGGGATATTGAACTTACTCAAGTCAGTGAACCCCAGGATGTGAACCGTGTGCCTACCACTAAAAGTCAGCCCACAACCACACCACCACCAAACTCAGCAGAACAGGTAACAGGAACGGGACACACCAAGGCCACTGCTAAACCCACAACACAAAAGACAAAAGACAACATTGGGAGTGCACACCCCACATGCAACGGATGCAGTCATTATGCTCCTACATGCAGGACTCCAGCAGCAATTGAACCCACAACAACAAGAACAGGTGAGGCTAGTGCTGTAAATTCAAATCCATGGAGACCTAGGCCCAGACCTGAAAACAAGGGCACTTATATTATGAGGAAAAGCATGGAAGTATGCAATTTCTACCTAAGAAATGAATGCCGATATGGAGTAGTTGGCATGGGATGCAAACAAGACCACCCAAAAATATGTGCAGAATTCATGAAGCACGGGCGGGATGAAAGGATCGGTTTCAAGCGTGGATGGAAGTGCATCGACTACCACCCATATGTATGCAGAATCTCGCTCAACAAAAGGGCATGTACTATCAGAGACTGCAATCTTCCACACATCAAGGGAACCAAAACACTGATGCCCAGAAACAATGTCAACAAACCAAGGGAACATGCTACAGGACACATCCAAAGGGAATTTGCCTACACACCAACACATGAGGAAAAACTAGAAAGCCAACGCAATGCCCTCAGAAGCTGGCCAACCATCCAGTAAACTCACAAGGTCAAACCAGCAGCGGTACACACGGCTATGCCCAACCAAGGTGCTTTTTTAGAGGTAATAATGGGACGTCTTCTGGAAGTGGAAAAACTGTCTCAAGTGATAATGGAGAGATTCCTAGCCCAAACCGAGGGGCCAGACATGAACCACAGAGGAAGGTGCAACTACCACTAACTAATTTTTTTGTGGGCAACATCAGAGGACTTTACCCACAAAACAATCAATGTAAAGTCCCCATGTTGGAAGAAATTGCAGAGGAAGATAACTCAATTTTTCTATCCCTCACAGAAACACACTTGAACGGAAAAAAAATGGATGCAGAGATCAATATCCATAATTTCACTCTATTCAGAGCCGACAGAGAGGACAGAAGCCACGGAGGAGTAGCACTCTACCTAAGGGAGGATATGGCTGCAAATACCGAAACTTTAGTTGCATTCTCAAACGGCACAACAGAGCTACTAGCAGTACACATAAGACAAACCGACATGCTCATCATAATTTTGTACCGACCTCCAAACACCACAGGGGAAATTTTCAAGGAGGTCACAGAGAAGATACAATCACTCCTACAAAATCTGCCAACTCCCGATACAGATGTCATCATCACAGGAGATTTCAACCTGCCCATCATCAATTGGACAACCATGAAAATAGACGGAGGAACCAGGGATGAAAAACAGCAAGCCAAGGAGCTAATGACTATCATGGACACTGCATACATGAAGCAATACATCGAGGAACCTACAAGAGGCAACAACAAACTGGACTTACTATTTGGCAACAACTTCGACCTGGTACACTCGTACGAAACTGTAAAAACTATAATGTCCGACCACAGCCTCATCAAAGTTAGAACCCCCACACCAGCCGCCACACCACCAAGAAGATGTCAACAGGAATCAAGCCAAATACCCTGCACCTCTCTGAAAGATCTCAACTTCTACAGCAAAGATATAGACTGGGACAGACTGAGAGCAGAACTGGCAGTAACTGATTGGAGGGCACTATTCGAAGATAAAAACGTCGACGAAACTCTCAGTATCCTCCAGAAACAATGCCTGGAGACCTGTAAAAACACCATACCACCCAAATCAAGCAGGAAGCAGATCAAGCAGATTCCCAGAGATAGAAAAATACTAATGAAGAAAAGGACGTACTTGAGAGCCAAGCAAAGGAAGACCAGCTATGCGCACAATATCACCAAACTACAAGAAGAGCTCGATGAAGTTGAACGTAAACTCATCCAGTCACACCACATGAAGAACTCCAAGCAGTTGCAAACATACGAGTAAATAGCAAATTCTTCTATCTATTTCTTCTATGCATACGCAAAAAGGAGACTCAGGAACACCTCAACAATAGGACCACTTGCAAAACCTACGGGCGAACTTGAGAGTGACCCAACCGAAATGGCCAAGATACTCAAACAGCAGTACGAAAGTGTCTTCAGCCCACCAAATGAAGACAAGAAAATCGATAATGCAACGACCTTCTTTGACAACGCCCCAGGGACACCACATCAACTCTCCTCGGTAACAGTATCAACAGAGGACATAATAGCAGCCATCGACAAGATTGGACCAAACTCTGCGGCAGGACCAGATGGCTTTCATGCCCAACTGCTAAAAAAATGCAAACATCAGCTAGCCTTGCCTCTAAAACTGCTGTGGAGCAAGTCCCTCCAAACTGGATATGTACCACAATCCCTAAAAGAAGGTACTGTCACACCAATACACAAAGGGGGTAGTAAAGGCATAGCCAAAAATTACAGACCAGTGGTGCTGACGTCACATCTTATTAAAATCATAGAAAGAACAATACGAGCTAAGATGGTCAGCTACCTGGAAGATAACGAGGCATTCAACGAGGGTCAACATGGCTTTAGACAAGGCCGCTCCTGCCTTTCACAACTACTATCACACTACGACAAAATCCTACTGGATATCCATGACGGAGAAAATGTAGACGTCATATATCTAGATTTCGCCAAAGCTTTTGACAAGGTGGACCATGGGATCCTTCTACATAAACTCAAATCACTGGGAATAGGGGGAGACCTTGGAAGATGGCTCCACAGCTTCATCACCAACAGAAAACAAAGAGTCACGGTTCAAGGAAGCCTATCAGAAGCAGGTGGGGTCATCAGTGGAGTACCACAAGGATCAGTACTGGGACCTCTCCTATTCCTCATCATGATAGGAGACATCGACAGGGACCTGGAACACTCAACAGCCTCATCGTTTGCAGACTACACCAGACTCATGAAGAAAATCACCTCACAACATGATGCACAGCTACTACAACAAGACTTGGACAAAATCCTGAAGTGGGCAGAAGAAAACAACATGGCCCTAAACGGAGACAAGTTCGAGCTTCTAAGGTACGGGAACAAGAGAGCACTACAAAACGACACCAACTACAAAAGTGGACAGCAAGAAATTACCGCCAAGTACACAGTGAAGGACTTGGGAGTAAATATGAGCAGTGACGCCACTTTTTCCCAGCATATTACCAAAGCCACAACAACAGCAAAACAAATAGCAGGCTGGATCCTGAGAACCTTCCACACAAGAAATGAGAGGTGTATGTTAACACTGTGGAAGTCACTGGTCCTACCACGACTGGAGTACTGCTCTCAGCTCTGGTCTCCCCAAAAAGTAGGAGAAATAACAGAAATTGAAGCCACCCAGAGGACATTCACCAGTAAAATCCATGGGTTTCAACACTTTAACTACTGGGAGAGACTCAAGGAGCTGCAGCTGTACTCACTTCAAAAACGTAGGGAGAGATACATCATCTACGTCTGGAAGATTTTGGAAAAAAAGGTACCAAATCCAAACATCCAAGAGACTCCACACCAAAGGCGAGGGAGGCTGTGCTATGTGAGGACTACACCGGGATCAACACAAAAAATCAAATCCCTGATCCATCACAGCTTTACATACAATGGAACCAGACTGTTCAACTGTATACCAGCCCCTCTCAGGAACATGACCGGGGTGTCTCCAGACACCTTCAAGAAACACTTAGACATGTGGCTGGCCAAAATACCGGGGGACCGGCCACCAACACCAGGATACCCCAGCACCAACTCCAACCGACTTCTGGAATGGAGAGTGGAAGAAAGGGAGCTGCCTGGTCGCAGTGGAGCCCCAGCTCAACTGTGTCACTAATGGACGGAATACAACAAAGTGTAACAAAGTGTATAATCCTGTGTAGCGGGAGGATCTGTGTTTATATCTCAATAATTTGGTAATGTTAGCCTACAATATATTTTTACATTTTACATTCATAAATTATCCACTAATATACTAGGTTAGGTTAGGTTAGGTTAAAGATATTGTTCAATGTTTCTTAGTAAATAGGCATCTGAAAAACAATTCCTCCCGCTACACAGGATCTTACCTAGCCTAGTCCGTTCATTGTTAGTAGGCTGACTATCTTGCCCTCTAACTTCTGTAACTAATATACGACTAACGACTAGCCTAGAGTAGCCTAATCAGCCAAATGTTTCTACCATTATTTGGGAAGGTCGTGGGCCAGGGAATAGCCCTAGGTGTGGACACTGGAAATTTACAGCCCATTTGCTCTAGCCTTTTTTTAAATAGGTCTAGGCCTACAGACTCCAGAGGCGAAGTGGTTAGGGGGTTAAGGTGGGAATGAGTTGTGTAACTTGTGTTACTGGGCGTAGCCTAGCCTACTTACGTGCCTAATCGTATTTAGTGGGGGATTAAGAAGAAGTCTTCTTGTGTGGACCCCCACCTCTATTTATGTATTTCAAATTAGCCTAGTGCATTCCCATATATTTGTCATAGTTTCTCCTGAAATTTGAAATATTGTCCGACACAATCACCCACTCGGGCAAGGAATTCCAATGTTTAATTACTCTTATAGAGAAACTATTGCCTCTCAGGTTGGTTCTCCAGTGGCTTGGCCCTTGGGTGTTCAATTTTTAGACTGTGTGCTCTCAGTGAACTTGAGCTAATTTTGAATAATCTGGTGTAGTCTATGTTATCCAACCCATGTAACGGTTTATAAGTCTGAATCATATCCCCCCGAATTCTTCTTTCTTTCAGAGTGAATTCCTAACTGTCGACATCGTTCCTCATATGCTAAGCCTGCAAGTTCTGGGATCATCCTGGTTCCCCTATGTTAGATTTTCTCTAAGTATTCAATGTCTTTAACTAGAGAAGGCGACCAACACTGCACTGCGTATTCCAATTTCCAACAGTGGTCTGACCAAAGACAGGTAGAGAGCCATGAACATTTCCTTATTCAAAAATTCAAATTTACGCTTGATAATCCCCAATCTACTGTTTGCTTTAGAAACTGCCGTTTATATGCTGCACTGATTTTAAATCCGATGATATGTGTACCCCTAAATCCTTCTCCAAATTTGTCTTTGCCAATGGTTCACCCCTGAGGTTGTAATCGGCTCCAGCATTATTCCTGCCAACATGCATTACTTTGCACTTCTGTACATTAAAAGACAAAAGCCATTTTCTGTCCAATCGTCCATCCTCTTCATGTCTCTACGTAATGCCTCAATGTCACTGTTGTCTTCAATGATTCTATACACCTTCGCATCATCAGCAAACAAGCTACCCTTTGACTCTAACTCAGTGACTAGTGTAGGCTAGGCCTAAACAGTAAACACGGGAGTTAATATCAAACAGCGGGGGTGTGGGGGCGGTAGCCCCCACCCATAATACTAGAATAGGTTAGGTAAGTTTGTTAGGTTAGGCTAATGTCCTTTCAAAGGGGTATAGTAAACACTAGGATATATAGTACCCGGTCAGAGGTAGGTGATACGCCCGATAACACAACTCTTGCCTTAAGGTGTTTGGACCTGTCCTGCTCATTGCTTATACTATTTATAGGCTAATGAATGGACAATGCTAGACGAAGACTAGGCTAGCTTATAGGCTAACTAAACTAAATGCATACCGTACACGTTTTCGTTTCGTAGATGAGGCCTATTGATTATTAGCTCTGAACTTATCTTTGACCTTAGCTTTAAGGGGGGCAACTCTCCTCAAGGCCTCAACCCCCCAGGGCCCAGGGGGCAGGAGTGCCCGGATTATATGCCATCAACTCATCATCATATAGCCTATAATATTACCACCAGGGGGAAAATAACCGCTGGGCGCCGCGGCCAGGCCATGGGAATGGTGGGATAGGCCTAGCCTAATAACCAAAAAAAAGTCAAATTAGACGCGTTGGGTCACTCGAATGTGCCTAGAGGCCTAGGCTATCGCTGGGAAACTAGGCTGAAGTCTTCAAATTCTTCAATATTATCCTAGGCTAATTTTAAATTTTGAATGTAGCCTATATACTGTGCACTGTATACTGTATGTAAATTATCAATTACTTTTAATTTTCAGCACTGTGTTCATCCGCAATCTTAGCGATGGATGGCTCAAGCGGGGTAGAGAGCTCAATCCTGTCCAACAGTTCCGTGGAGAGTTCCCCCGAGTTCATCCCCAACAGTCCCGATGCTGCAGTGAGGAATGTTGGAGATACGCCGAGATCCAGAGGGGGTGCTGGTAATATGTTCATACCTCGCCAACACCACCAACGCGTCTCACCAACAGAGTAAGTATATACCTGGTACTGTAATTGACCATGTGCAAGTTTCAGGCTATAAGGAAGTTGGACCCATATACGTCGCTATTATACAGAAATGCAATAATAATGTAAGTTTGTGATGGATAAAAAGTATGTTGAATTGGGTTTTATATACGGTATCATAGACTACAGTAGATCTGGACTTGACACAAAAATGGAACTTTGCAGTAAGGGACCCAAAATCGGAGAACGAACCCCCATGTTCGAACCTCGAAACCGCGAAAATATCAAATTTTTGTGGTCTCGAGTTTCGAACTTGGGGGTTTGTTTTCCGATTTTGGGTCCCTCACTGCAAAGTTCCATTTTTGTGTCCAGTCCAGATCTACTGTAGTCTATGACGGTATGTATAAATATACTACCTGTACAATTGTATTTAACCCTCCAGCCCCGGCTATGTATTATATATATATTCCCCGAAACCCGGGGGTTTTGGCCGAAAAACATCTACGCCTAGGCTACCGTATCTTTGTTATTCTGACTGCTTCCGCATTCCCGTGCATCCCCAAGTGTAGATGTGTTTCTTACCTGTAGAATGGCGTTAAGTAGAGCTCTCATAGTCAACTGGTTCAGTTGTGATGATGATTTCATTGGAGATAACTTTATGGCAAAAACAGCCACTTTACACTACTTTTCGATACTTAACAACAACATACAGGCACACACGAACAAGCGACGCACTCCTTCTTGTGGCCGGAGATGCGGGGCGTCGGTCCAGCCGGCTGTTGTTTACATGCGTCGGACCGACGCCTCGCACACCAAGCTCACAGGCTTTCAACCACTAGGCGTTCAAGAGCCCTTCCGGGAACGAAGGGTTAAGCTGGTAATTCTGCTATATATTGATATCTACAGCTCCAACTTCCTTATAGAACGAAACTCGCAAGTGGTCAATTGAGTTCCTGTGCCATTTAAACCAGTACAAGCAGTGTGTCAAACCGGGGCCATTTTGTTTGAAGACTTGAATGAATATTTTTGTTTTTGTCTATATACGGTATATGAGAATCATAAACAAATATAATAGTAAAGAGTCAAGACTAAATACTGTACCTGTATAATAGACTTGGCTTATGTTTGACACCCTGTGTAACATGACCAAAAGCAAGAGAATTGGCCACTTTCGAGTTTTGTTCTATAAGGAAGTTGGAGTTGTAGACATCAATATTTAGCAAAATTACCAGCTAAAATATGGTTGTAGTTTATATATAAATACATAAAACTCAATTCAACATACTCTTTAGCCATCAGAAACCTACATTGTTATTGTATTTCTATTTAATATCGATGTCTATAGCTCAACTTCCTTATAGAATGAAACTCGCAAGTGGTCAATTACTAAGAGGGTGTACGAGAGCGAGGTGGAAGGACAGAGGGAGAGGTAAACCGAGTGAGAGGTTGAAGGATGGAGTGATGAAGTATATGAATGAAGGCAGTGCTGTTTGGGAGGAGGGGCGTCGACTGACTGGGGACAGAGGTGCATGGGGGCGTTTCGTTCGTGGCCACACCTTCAGGTATCACAGCGTCAGGCAATAGATAGATACAGTAGATATATTATGGAACACCCCGTTCTTAACATTAATCCTCCAGTACTGTTTGAGATTATATTACCACTTACAATACATAATGTACCGGTATGTAAGCTAAAGTATGTTTAGTGAACAATAAATGTAAGGCATAGTGATTATGATCATTTCTTTTGGCTTCATAATGTGTGGTTCCTGTTCTGGTTTGTGTTTTGCAAGTTTTACATTTCAATTTTTAATTTCAGGGCCGCCCCTCGTGTGTTCTTCGTACCTGATTCAGATGAAGAAGAAGAAGCAATTCACAAATATGTACCGGTACCAGTAAAGAATGCTGTTGTGATGGAATCGGATGAGGACAACTTCGTCATAGACTCGGACGACAACAGCGAATTCATGCGGTCTTCCAATCAGAGCAAAAATCAAACACCACTGGACCCAAAGGAAAAACGATCGAGCAATAAACTAGCCAAGTCACGGCTCCTAGATGAAGAAAGGTCTGTGGATCGAAAGGGGATTCAGTCACACAATAAACGAACCGAAGTACACCAGTCAGTCCTAGAAACACCGGCAGACTATAATAAGATGCCGGTACAGGAAACCCCAGTGCACAGACAGTTGTCCAAGAGCTCGACTAGTACCATCGGCAGTATTCTATCCAGTACTCCGACTAACGAAGACGGCACACCGCTCGGCTCGTGGAGAAAACCCGCTCGCGTTGCCTCGGACAACGACACAGACGAAGAGAGCCCCATACCTAACTCTAGAAACCGTCGTACAAAGGCCTTCGAAAGTGAGTCGGAGTCGAGCCCAGAGATGACCAGCCAAGGGTATGGATCCTGGAGGAAGCCGCAGAAGGAAAAGTCGAGCAGTAAACGACAGGAACGCAAACCCCAGAGCACCCATGATTTAACCAGTGCCTCGGCTGGTGACGACGAAATCATCTATGTCAAGGAGCGAAAAAAATCATCAGTGATTAAGAGCGAAAGTGAGCAAAGCGAGAGTGAGAGTAATGACAGCGAGGAGAGCACTAGTGATGACAGCGAGGAGAGCACTAGTGAAGAGGAATATGCGACTCAAGCTAAGCGAACACACCAGCGGAAGTCTCGCATACCCTCCAAAGACTCCGATACGTCTTCTGATGATTCTGACGAATATGCCGACGAGAAGGATGACACCCTACCAGACCTAAACCGGCCCCACTTGATGGACAGCACTCGGGAGAAGAGCGTGGTTAGCGACGATTCAATACTCGTCTCGTCCCCAGAAGTTACCAAAGCTCTGTCTCCCCAAGAAAAATATGGCCACAAGTTCAAAATCAAGAAGAGGTCGTCGGCCCCGCACTCTCTGGCAAATCTCAGGGTTAGTAATTTTTTCTAGTAAGAAATATTAATTAAAATGCAGCAAAATCGCTCATTTATTATTAATTAAATTTTGAAGAAAAATAATATAGGCCAAATGCTATTAAAGCATAATGCATAACAATCAATCTCTGTGACCTGCTTTTTTTCCTCTCTAAGTTATATCCATTCAGCCATATTTTGGATAATGAGTTAGACAGATGGCTAAATTTGTACTTTTTTTTATAGAAAAATTTCTCCGGCAAAGCCGGATTTCTCCTTAAAAAGCTGGTTCGCTATTGCTCGCCAGGAAAAAATCGAGACCTGGATGGGGATAAATGTCTTAAAACAGTAGGCTGAATAGGGCCGAATGGATACAACCAAAAAAGAGAAAAAAGCAGATCACCCCCCTTAACCACACTCCTCAAATCTTCCCCAGGACTCTACGGCCGGCCATGAGAGTTCCATCAACCAGTCGGGCAGTATCTTGGAAATTTCTGGGTCGTCCACGGCCAACATCAGCGGTCGTAGTCTGGCCTCCAATCTATCTATGACGGACATGACGCCTGCCGAGATGAAGGAGAAGTTGAAACAAAAAAAGGTACGGTATGGAATTTTATTAAGCTTAGTACAGCAGAGTCCATTATTCTTAGGGATTTTAGCCTTTATTATAGTGTATGTAAAGGTAAAATTGGCTTCATAAAGACCTTGGAATATAAATATAAAGGTTGAGCGGTACCGTACTTGAAAAGTAGACATACTGGATAAAAAACACCATCTGAGGAGGAGCACTTTATTGACAACGTTTTGCAGATAGCTTCATCTTACCATATTCAGAAACAGATTAACTTGCTCATGTAGTAATGTACACCCTATGTGGTGGACTGTGTTCTTTTATTTCATAAATTTTATTTTAGTAAGCGTTGTTTCCACATAGCGATTTTGATAAGTTATTTTACCTTGATCTTTTATCGTCCCAGTTTTGGTTTGTTTAGTTTGCAAGTTTTACTTTTTATTAGCTTCATCTTACCATATTCACTATGTAAAAAAAAATCCCTTAACAGCTGGTGGTGAGAACAGCCAACCTCGCCCGACTACCAGACAAGGGAGCCAAGCTGAAACAGCAGATCCACGACTTGGAAGAAGCTTTGTCCCATCTCAGCATGGATACCAGTATTCAGGTACGGAGTGATTGTATTCCTATGGTTTTATTTTGTGAGCTAGATCTTGAAATGTTACTATATGGTAGCCTACCGGTTATCAATTTCTTCTATTTGACCTCCGTATGGAGGTCAGTGGTCTGGTTAATCTGCTCTACATAACTACACTATTTTTTCCCAGCTGATGGTAAATTGAATCCCTTAGTAGCTGATTTCTCGATACTTAATGGAAATATATGAAACTGCTATGGCTGTGGGTCGTATTAATGGCAAGTTTTCATAATTAACATCATATTTCGCTACAAAATCTACCTTATAGCTGAGTAACAGAGATAGAAACATGACAATTTACCCTCAGCTGGAAAAAAATAGACTATAACTAGCTAACTTTGATCCCTTAGCTGTAAATGTCCTCATGTATGTGTATATAATAAGGCATTCTCCAGTCATCTCAATCTTTTTTGTTTACTTTTGACACAATATCACACCTCTGTGCAAATAATATTTAATGCTCCTATGGCTGAAAATTAATACATACTGTATATTAAAAAGTAAATATAAAATATATTTGCAGAGTGCCTCAAGTGAACAAGGCAGCCCCAACTCATCAGGGAACATCTCGGTGATCTCTACGGCCAGCGACGATGTATCCACCAACAGCAGTTCCGGGCAATCAAATCAATCCCAGACCTCATCGTCGTCAGTAGAAGCATTAGAACAAAAACTGAAACAAAAGAAGGTAGGAAAATTATCGTTAGTGAGTGATGTATGTATTTTGTACTATTGTAAATATCTTGCGTTGTTATACTGTATGTGCGATTAGTTTGCTTGGGAAACAGATTAACTTGCTCATGTAGTAATGTACACCCTATGTGGTGGATTGTGTTCTTACTTACTTGTCGTAGTTTCGGCGTTATCACCTCGGTCAACTTGGAAGTCCACCGCCTCCACACCTCTCCTCGATCCGGGCATACAGGAGTTGATCGGGGATCGAGTTTGATCCTGCTCCTCTTGAGGCAGGACCGTGTGGAATGGGAGGCTCGTCTGGCAGTCGCTCCAGGAACTTGTCCAGCCTCCTCTTAAAGGCCTCTGTGGTGCAGTCCGTCAGGTCCCGAATGTCCTTTGGGAGACTATTGAATAGTCTTGGACCGACATTCAGGAAGCTCGTTGAGAGGAGGGTCCTGTGACGCTGGGAGGATGAGTCAAGGACTCGTCTATAGCAAGTCCTCCCCAGTCGTGGCAGACGTTGGCTCTTGATGCCTCCTTTCTCTTCAGGGAGAGGGTTTGGTACTATACCTTCAAGTATTTTCCATGTGTATATACAGTACCGTTCCCTCCTCCTCTGTAGAGAGTACAATTTCAATTTTCTTAACCTCTCCCAATATGAGTCTTGTTGGAGATTTTTCAGTTTTCTGGTGAAGGTCCTTTGGATTTGTTCCAGTTTCTGAATGTCTCCCGTTCTGTCAGGGGACCACAGCTGGCACAAATATTCCAGTTTGGACAGCACTAGGGACTTCCATAATGGGATTAGATGGTCAGGATCTCTTGATTTAAAAGTTCTTAGGATCCAGCCAGCCATTTGCTTAGCAGATTTTGTGATGTTTTCAATGTGTTCCGAGAAAGTACAGTCATTGCTCATGACCACTCCCAGGTCTCTCACAGAGCCTTTTTCGGAAATATTTTGGTTTCCCACTTGATATTCACTGCCTTCGAAGTTTCTCTTTTTTCCATACCGTATTACTTCAAATTTATCACTATTGAATTTCATGTTATTTGATTGGGCCCAGTTGCATACGGTATCCAGATCTTTTTGTAGAAGGTCAGCGTCGACTTTGTGGGTTATTTTACGGCTAATCCTCGTGTCGTCAGCGAAAGATGAAATTCTTGAACTATCAACTTTCTCATCTATGTCCCCAATCATAATTAGAAACAGAAGTGGACCCAACACTGAGCCTTGAGGGACTCCACTAAGCACCTTGGTTACATTGGAGCGTGCTGCGTTCACAGTGACAATCTGTGTACGTCCCACTAGGAAGTTGTGCAGCCATGTCCCAATTTTACCACCAATTCCATGGGCTTTCACTTTATGGAGGAGTATGCTGTGATCTACTTTATCAAATGCTTTGGCAAAATCAAGATAGACCACATCTACATTACCTCCATTTTTGGTGTCTTCGAGGATATTGCCGTAGTGCTCAAGTAATTGTGACAAGCATGATCTCCCCTTCCTAAACCCGTGTTGACCTGGATTTAGTTTGTTCTCATTTTCTAGATAGTTTACTATTTGTTTTCTGAGGACTCGCTCGAAGATTTTTATGATGTGTGAGGTAAGTGTAACTGGTCTATAGTTTTTCGGTAGACCTCTTGAACCTCCTTTGTACACCGGTGTGACTATTCCTTCCTTCAGTTGTTGGGGGATCACTCCTTGGTCCATGGATAATCTCCACAGTTTATAAATTGGCTTCGATAGCTCTTCCTTACAGTTTTTAAGGAGTGCTGATGGGAAATCATCTGGCCCTGATGATGAGTTAAGAGATAGTTCTTCGATGGCTTTCACTATGTCATTTTCGTTGAAATCAATGTCCTGCATCTGTGGCTCCTCTTTTATTTCATGTTTTATTTTAGTAAGCGTTGTTTCCACTTAGCGATTTTGATTAGTTATTTTGCCTTTATATGGTCTTTGTCCCAGTTTTGGTTTGTTTAGTTTGCAAGTTTTACATTTTAAATTACAAATTTGGTTTAATAGCATTTATTTACATAAGTTGTAGTTCTTTATTCATACATAATTTAGTAAGATTTAACAAAAAGTGCTTGTGTGGACTTGCGCACTTATATTATAGGCTAATGTAAAACTTGCAAAATAAACAAACCAGAACTGGGACGACACAAGATAAACGCAAGGGAACTAAATCAAAATCACTGAAAATAACGCTTAATAAAATAAAATTTGAAATAAAAGAACACAATCCACCACATGCAATATTGTGTACTCATAGTATTTCAACTTTACAGATGACGTTGGGTGCGACCAACCCTCAATACCTCCCTGATCGCGGGGCCAAGCTGCGTCAACAGATCAGTGAACTCGAGAAAGAAATAGCCCTCAAGAAAGGTGTCGGCATGTTTAGGTAAGGCATAGTACCCTAATTTATCTCCACAATTTCATTCAGTTTAAATGCAGCATCTTTTTCACACCATTCTATGGGGCATAACTTTGTATTGTATGTATACTGTATACTCAGGCACATACCCCATTGCTGGGGGTGGCCGAAACGAGACTGAGCCTGAACAGAAACGTTTAAAGTTACTATTCTCAGGGTCCGGGACCACTTTTGCGTTCCCTCGCCCGTTTCTCTACCTTGTCGAGTAGGAGAATTATACAAGGGGAGGAGGATTCCTGCCCCCAGAAGGAAAAGTAGACAGTAAAAGAGACAGACAGAAACAGCTAAGGTTGGGCTAGGATGCCATAGGATGGATAGGACCAGGCATAGCTTTAACTTTGTATATTCAATAATCCTTATTATTGAATATACAAACATCATGTCATCACTGTGGGTCAGGGGGCTAGGAATCCTCCTCCCCTTGAATAATTCTCCTACTCGACGAGAAGGAGAAACGGGTGAGAAAACGCTAATGTGGTCCCGAACTCTGAGAATAGGCATTTTAAATTTGTTTTCTGTTCGGGCTCTGTCTCCTGTCAGCCAACCCTAGCAATGGGGTATATGCTTGAGTATTTATACTATATATGTCATCACTGTGGCTGATGTATTAATGTTGGTACTGTATCATACTAATTTGTTGTAAGAATCAATTTTTTTGTCTACCAACAGTTTCGACCAGGGTGCTGCGACTAAGATGCTCTCAGCCCGCACCGCAGTCGTCGCCCCCTTTGAGGTCACCAAGAAGTCCGAGGAGGCGGAACAGGTGGAGAAAAAGAAGAAGAAGCTGCAGGAACTGAAGGTAAATAGTTTTACTCTTGCTTTATTTATGTATAGTAATCAAAGCGCTGACTTAGAGTAGGATATTGTATCGTAGGCTTGTGCATAATTCTTTAACTGTCTTGATAGCGTAATGCATAAATGCGAGGAATTTCGGTGTGAGTATCCTAGGTTCGATTCCTTCGAGTGCTACGTGTATTTGTTGATTTCATTAATTGAGTTTAGAAGTAAAGTTGGTTGGTGAAAAAATATGAACTATAGGTAGCGCCAGCGAACTTTACATTTTAATTTTGACCCCTTAGCTTCTTATAACTCAAAATGAATGAAAGCAACTGGGCTGACGTTTCTATAATTTGGGAGTCCACCAGGAAATAGGTGTGGATATTTTCAGCCAGTTTGCTCTAGGTCCTTTTGAATTACATAGGTCAGGGATCAAGATTGTTGAAAGTTCGTTGGCGCTACCATTAATAAGATTAACTCTTTCAGGCTCCTAAGATGCTGGTTAGTACCGGTATATATAATTCTAATACTTCTTAACTTGAAGTTTCTATTATAACCTCTGCTTACTTTTTGTCTGTATGTATTAATATTTTTTTTTTCTATTGTTATTATTATTCTTTATAATTAATTGTTCTTGTTAAAAGAGTACTCTTTTGTTTAAATCTATTGTGCCTTCCTTCATATTTTCAAATATTTGTATTTATTATATTGTATCTATTCATTGGCGATAGGATCAATTGCTTGCTTTTGCGATTTCCTTAGTTTATTTGTACAATAAATGTAGGTTATTAGTAGGGTTAGTAATTGTTCGGGGTCACTTGAAGCATGCTATGCTTACAGGTACCTACCCGATAGCACTATCGTTAGTGAGTGCTGTACTGTATTTTATATATTATTTTGTAATAGTATAGATATCTTATCAATATTTGTATTTTGTACTATTGTTAATGTCTTGTCATGTTGCAAATTTGATTTTAAATAATATTTTGACATTTAACATGTAGTTTCTTTATTCATGCAGAGTTTAGTAAAATTTGCCAGAACGTCCCGGACTTGACTACTTCCTTTAACGTGACGATAGTGCGTTGTTATATGTGCGATTAGTTTGCTTGGGAAACAGATTAACTTGCTCATGTAGTAATGTACACCCTATGTGGTGGATTGTGTTCTTTTATTTAATAATTTTCATTTTAGTAAGCGTTGTTTCCACATAGCGATTTTGATAATTTAATTTGACTTTATATTGTCCTTGTCCCAATTTTGGTTTGTTTAGTTTGCAAGTTTTACATTTTAATCTTAATTAGCTCTCCAAAACAAAATTTGTGCATGTGCTTGCTCAAAGACAACTGCATGGATTGAAAAAAAACTACTAAAAGTTTCTAAAACTCCCCGGATGGTCACAAAGGCTTTTAACTCAATGACTGCGGGCTCCTATATAAAACAAAAAATAAGGACATCACTGAGGCAATAATTGTCGTATGACATTTGCCGAAAATCCGCGTAGTACAAGGCCTGGAAGGTAAGCAAGTGAGTAAGCAGCGCAGGTTCATCCCATCCATCGCCAGCCGTGTCTGGGCGCGCATTAGTGTCATTGAGAGGCATCTCCAGCTCCCTTAGGGTGGGAGCCCAGTAAGCGGTTGAAAAATAACTCCTCTCTCTCTCTCTCCAGCTCCCTTACAGACTTGGGGATAGCGAAAACCTCTCAACCCTGCTAATTTTTACCGATTTAGCCTCACCTGTGCAATATCGTTGCACAGTAACCAGTGGTCGTACAGACATGATTCAGGTGTCAATGGAAAGGTTTATTCCTCTGCTTTCAAGGATATATCATTGAAATACATTCTAGCTCTTCTTTATACAGTAAAAGTAAACTCGCTAGTAGACGGAAGAAGAAGAAGACGTTTATATCAGCAGATTCCTTTGACCAATGTTTTGAAGTAGTTAATAGGGACAATGGTAAACTTTTGAAGTGATTTCATGAACATATGATATGTGTGTGTGCACCATTGTGGTGGTACATGAAAACACGCAGGGAATGAAGGTAACTTTTAGTCCAAAACCCCCGTATGGTACAGTGCAGGCCAAGAGACTGAAACTGCACATATGTGTGGAGCACTCAGTCTTAAAATGCTATGTATGTGTATGTATGTAAGCAATTGTCATATGATAAGTGCCTGCAGTGATTGTGTTAAAAATCCCAAGAAGTCGCAGGTGCGTCTTCCTGTGCACAAAAGGGTTAAGAGAACCGGTAACATGACTTGATCTTAAACCGGTAGCTATCAGAAATCTATGGTGATTTTTATTAGTTCCTTTGCGTTTTTCTTGTGTCGTCCCAGTTTTGGTTTGTTTATTTTGCAAGTTTTACATTATAACTACAGTAACACCTGAACATAGCTAACCCCACTTCTCCTCTAACCAGATGGTGTTTGCTGCCGCCAACATGAGATCGCTGGAGGACGGAGGTAAGAAACTCCGCCAACGCATCACCGACATAGAGAAGGACATTATGATGACAGAGATCAAGAGCAACATCAACGCTGTCACCTCTCCTAATGAAGTTATTGTGTGTAAGTTATGGGGAGATTTCCACTTGAGGGATTGTTTTCTGGGCCCCCTTCTTCCTCATGTTTAGTCCCATTGCTTTTGAGATTTTAAGACGTTCGCTCCATTAGTTTAGCAATATTAAGACTTTTGCCCTATTTCTGTCAATTTTAAAACCTTTTGTGCTATTTAGATGTAAACAAATTTCTGACGATAGCGAGCCTGTAATTTATGAGGAACCGGCCCATTTTTCTATCGAAAAATTTACAAATTATCTCAAAGGGGGGACTTTGTCGAGTCTTGCTGAGTGTTAGCGCTATACCAACATCGGCCACTGTGATGACGTGATGGGGCTGTGTTGTGGCAAGACTTTATTGTACTGTACTAAAGAGACTAAGGCCACGCAACGGTCTTTAACCCTTTCTGTACTGGGGACGTCTTTTCATTTTGTTGTAGCTATATTTAGACCATTTTATGCAGTTTAAGAAGGATCTGGGGTAGTAAAAAGGGTTAAGTGAGATAGCTCGAAGCCTGTTAATTGATGGAGGCCCTTTTTGAACTGGAAAAAATTTCTAACTTTAGCCAGAATATAGTTAAAAGGACGTCACCGGTAAAGAAGGGGTTAAGCTTGTATTTATGTAGAATACTGGATATCAATCCTAGCATTGTAAGATTTGTTAGGGTGATTTAAGGACAGATGGACTTTAGTATATTAATGTAATTTATTAATTTCACTCCTAGCACCAAACACCTCCCAATGAAATTAATGAAAGCATGTGATTCACCCGGGATTGGAACTTGGGTTACCACATACAGATCTTAATCACTTTAACCATTACACCCTCAAGACAGTATTACCGACATGACTCGGGGCTGTTCGGCCAGGCAGCTTAGGGAACGACAACAACAAATGACAATGCTATGTACAGTAGGGTCCCGCATAAAACGAGTATATGGTCGATAAACGAGGGCGTTTTATGCGATTTTGTTTTATGTGAACACAGCATTTTGGTGGCCCAATATCGTCAATGTTCACTGGAAGCGTAAATTTCCGTCAGGAGCGTACGATATTTCGTACGTTTTGTACGATATTTCGGCGTTCTATATGAAAGCGTACAATATTTCGGCGCTCTATATGAAAACTCCTCGGATTTGCCCCACTTTGGCGGCGGACTCGTTATATGTGATCACATTCGTTCTGATCGAAAATTAAATATTAATATTTTAGGTCGGTCGTTCTAATCGAGACTCGTTTTATGCGGGACCCTACTGTATTTACCTAATTGTAGTTTACAGGAGTTGAGCTAAGCTCGTGTTGTCCCGTCTCTCAGTCTACTTTTTATCCAATTTTTTCTTGAAAATATGGATATTCCTTGCCCCTACCTTGTATGTATATACTCAGGCCCAATCCTCACTTTTACTATATTTTTTATTTTTATTTATAGGCCTACTATAGATGATGCCAAAAATGACTCTGGTAGGCATTGCTAATGACGCTGAGGATAATGAGATCATTCCCAGCATCCTCAACAAGAACCCAAGAATAAAGTCCCTGGTCGACGATGGCTTAGCTATGAATTTGCTATTCACTAAGCAAAAGAGTGATGCACACACTAAGATTGCGGTAGTAAAAATGTCACCTGAAATACGCTCTTCCATTGTGGATGATGGCAATTCTGTGTATGTTGGACTTGTGAGATGTCGTGCATACGATCGCTTCTGGGTAACACAATGTTACCATTGCCAGGGCTTTGGTCATACCAGTGACAGGTGTTATCGGAAAAATGAGGATCCAAAATGCAACTTCTGTGCTGGTACTCATAACTCAAAAGACTGCACCAACAGGACTTCTCCCAAATGTATAAATTGTATGAGCTCCACATCAGTTACGGAGCCGCCAAATCATTTCGCCTCAAGTAGAAATTGTCCTTTAATGACAGCTCAGAGAAATAAAGTGATTGAGAACACCGATTTTGTAGGTTCAAAAAACTGAAAAATGCACATGGGAGCCGGTTGAAACTGGGTCTGTTGAATGTTCGTTCCTTGCGTAACAAAATGGATCATATTTGCGAGATCTTGGATGAACGTAACCTTGATGTATTATGTCTCACTGAGACCTGGTTGTTCGAGTCAGATCTGAATATTATCCAGGCGGCATTGCCTAAAACCCATTCCATAATAAATGTTCCTAGGCCTAGGGGAGATCATCCGGGTGGTGGAGTGGCAGTTGTCTACTCCACATCTCTGGTGAATATCTTGCAAATAAGCCATAACCCAGCCCCTCTTTATTATGAACTGTTGGAAGTGGAAATAAAACTCCATCAACAAATTCTAAGAATGGCAGTTGTCTATAGGCCTGGCCATCGTGGCACAGATAGGGGTTTTATGGAAGAGTTTGGGCAGTTTCTCGAGGAATTTTCTGCTAAAACTGGAAGACTTTTGATGTGTGGAGATTTTAATTACTGGGTTGACAGCCCTCATCTGAAGCCATTCTCTCCTGAGTTCCTTGAGTTGACTGATCAGAACAATTTTGTAAACCATGTGTCCCACCCAACTCATATCTTAGGACACACCCTTGACTTGGTTTTCTCTCCTGTGGGTTGTGGTGGTGTTCTGGATGTTGATGTTGAGAATGCTGACCCTAATACCTCTGATCATGCTTTGATTACTTTCAGCTTTGATTTCCCTAAGCCACTCACACATGAAAAAGTAATCAGATTTAGAAATTATAAAAATGCAGACCTAAATTTGGCTAGCAGTGAAGTAAAACAGTACTTGGGAAGTATTGATACTTCCAACCTTACTTCAGATGAGCTGGTGGAGGTACATGGAAATGCACTTAAATTAGTGTTCGATCATCACTGTCCAGAAGTAGAGAAGAAAATCATAGTACGAGATGATTCGCCCTGGTATAGCACTCGAGTTAAATTTCTTAGAAGAGCGCGTAGAAGAGCTGAACGTGAATGGCGGAAAAATAAAACAGACTCTACATGGTTGCAATACCTGTCAGCCAGAAGAGCTGTGGTCTACAAAATCAAAGATGAAAAGAAAGTGTATTATCAGGGAAAAGTTGACTTGTGTGGTAACGACCAGAGGAGGTTGGCTTCAATTGTAAACAGTTTACTTGGAAAAACAAGAGTCAGCTTAAGACCTTCTGTACCTGATGCCGAGTTGGCTGCCAACTTTGTGGCATTTTTTGCTGGCAAGATAACTCGCATAAGACAGGAATTGGATGATGCTTCTGTTGGTGAAGAACTTTCAGTTGTACTCCAACCCCGACACATTCCTAATAATGTCCTCTCATCCTTTCACTCAGTAGAGGTGGACATGATCTCGTCCTACATAAGAAACCTCAATAAAACATTTTGCCCGTTGGATCCCATAAATGTTTCCAAGCTACCAAGAGTTTATGATCACACAGTTGAGTTTATTTCCAAAATAATTAATAAGTGCTTCTCTGAAGGTAGCTTCCCACATTCTGAAAAGCATGCACTACTCCGACCTACTCTAAAGAAACCTGGACTTGATGTTGAGAACATGTTGAACTATCGTCCTGTCTCCAACCTGTCCTTCATATCAAAGATATTAGAGCGTGCAATACTTGACCAATTACAACCACTACTTCAGCAGAATGAAACTATCCCAATTTTTCAGTCTGCTTACCGACAGCATCATTCAACTGAAACAGCATTGATTAGAGTACATAATGATCTAGTTGAGAACATTTGCAATGGTGTGGCCTCACTATTGGTCTTGCTTGATCTCTCTGCGGCTTTTGACACAGTGGATCACGAGTTGTTATTGAGTGATCTTTATGATTGTGGTGTGCGTGACTCCGCTCTCTTGCTTCTTGGGTCGTACTTGTCAGGTAGATCCCAGAGTGTGATGGTAAATCAAGTGGTCTCGGACTCGACACCCCTGCAGTATGGTGTTCCGCAGGGATCAGTTTTGGGTCCTATCCTATTTATAATTTATATTAGCAGTTTGTCTCTTCTGCTTCGTGCACATAATGTCACCTTTCACTTTTATGCAGATGACACCCAGATTTATGTGAGAATCACAAATATAGTTGATATACGGAGTAAGATGGAATTGTTGATGTCTGATATCAAGAAGTGGATGAGAGCGAGAAAACTTAAACTAAATGATGGTAAAACTGATATTCTCATCATCCGAGGAAATAGAAGAGCTGATGATATGGTAGGTGCCCTCTCCATCAATGTGGGTGGATCTCAGCTGCGACCGGCCAACTCTGTTCGAAATCTGGGTGTATATGTGAACTCCCGATTAGATTTCAAAGAGCATGTAAACCAGATAGTTAAAAGTTGTTACTTGCACATCAGAAATCTCTATTTGGTGAAGCCGTTTATAACCAGACGTTGCCTTCTGACGTTGGTTCACTCATTGGTCTTCTCTCGTGTTGATTATTGCAATGCCCTGTTGGTGGGTCTTCCAAATTATATTTTGAAGAAAGTTCAGTCTGTTCTTAACAGGGCCGCAAGACTAATTTTTGGTGTTCCACCTAGAACTCCTACTACATCTCTTCACATAGAACTGCACTGGCTGCCAGTAAGAGCAAGAATAGAATTTAAGTTGTGTTTGGTGACTTTTAAGGTTCTCAAATTTGGTGAGCCTAGGTACCTTGCGGAGCTGCTCAGGCGCCCACCGGCACACCATGGTGTAGTTGTGCGTCATGACAATGACCCTTTTCGTCTTGATGAACCAAGGGCTTTCCAGCAGTCTTCTTTCTTTGAGAGGTCATTCTCCTACATGGCTCCGAGGTTGTATAACAGGTTGCCGCTGTCCATGAGACAACTGAGTTCTGTTGAATGCTTCAAGAGACAACTTAAGACTTTTCTCTTTGAGAGAAGCTATGATCTTGAGAGAGGTGTCATGACAGATGGCTATAGAGTTTAGGCTATTTTGCCACTGCTGGTGATTGTTAAATGTGTGTTGTATATGAGCCTTCTTTTGATGCATTGATTTTTGTTCTTTTTTCTTTCTCTTTTCGAGCGCTAGTGAATTCTTCGGAAAAATTGGCGCTTATGAGAAATAAGTAACATGCTTATTATTATTATTTATTATTACTTTAATTTTTTTATATATTTTGATTAGTTATTTTGTCTTTTTACTGTGTTCGTATACGTTTTGGTTTGTTTATTTTGCAAGTTTTTCATTATAATTTAAACAAAAAAAATATATATTATTTTTGGGGGGTGGCCGATTCAAGACAGAGCCCGAATAGTGTCCCACAACAGAAAACAATGAACACACAAAAACAAAATACAAATTCACACACATTACTAATTTTCCCTTTTCTCTCCTCCCAGTGTCAGACCCGCAGCAGCAGTACCGACAGACAAAGATCTCGGAATACGGCGTGAATGCTGAAGCAGCCGCCACCATGCTACAACCCCAGTTACCCCGCCAACACCTATCGCAGAACGTACTGGACGCCATGTATTCCACTGCAGAAATCAAAGAACGCAATTATGGTGGCAAGATATCATCAGGTTAGTTCGCTTATATCTTAGAGATATTTTTATTTTGTTGATTACATTATATATATTTTTTTTCATTGTATTTTGCTAAATCTTCAATGTGTTGCTTCCACATAGTGAATTTAATCAGTTCTTTTGTCAGTGTTTTTTATTTTAAAATTTGATTTTGCTAAGTCATTAATTTCACATAGCCTACTGGTGGTGATTTTGATAAGTTCCTTTGTCTTTATATTGTGCCGTTTTTGTATTGGTTTGTTTTGTAAGTTTTATATTTTAATTTATATTTTGCAGGTCCTGTTTTGGTTTGTTTGTTTTGCAGTTTGCATTACAGTGCGGTACTTATTTTTGTTGCATTAATGTTTTTCAGCCCGTGAGCGCCAGTTGGTCCGCGTGACCAGCGAGGCGGTGGAGGATTTACACAAGGCACTAAAGGCGGCCCCGGACGTTGAGGAGTCCAGCAGTACAGAGAACGACCCTGAAGGACTGAAGGTTACTCTGATGGAGCACCAGAAACGAGCCCTAACATGGTTACTGTGGAGAGAGACACAGCTACCACCAGGAGGAATATTAGGTGAGAACATTATATAAACACTTACTATACCCCACTTCATGCTAAAATAAACCCCACTTCCCTAACCCCCTTCATGCTGTTATGGAGAGAGATACAACTACCACCAGGAGGACTGATTAGCATTGTAATTTTAAGCACCAGAGAGTATGATGTCAGAAAATGAATCTTTGAAGCATTGTCTAAATAAACTTCAGGACAAAATCTCACTTAACTTAGTTATTGATAGGGGTCACTTGAGGCATGCTATGCTTACAGGTACCTACCCGATAGCACTATCGTTAGTGAGTGCTGTACTGTATTTTATACATTATTTTGTAATAGTATAGATATCTTATCAATATTTGTATTTTGTACTATTGTTAATGTCTTCTGTTGCAAATTTGATTTTAAATAATATTTTGACATTTAACATGTAGTTTCTTTATTCATGCAGAGTTTAGTAAAAATTTGCCAGAACGTCCCGGACTTCCTAAACTTGACTACTTCCTTTAACGTGACGATAGTGCGTTGTTATATGTGCGATTAGTTTGCTTGGGAAACAGATTAACTTGCTCATGTAGTAATGTACACCCTATGTGGTGGATTGTGTTCTTTTATTCGAATCCACGGACTGCCACATGTGTTTGTAAATTTCATTAATCGATTTTAGGAGTATAGTTGGTTGTTGGAAGGAACATAATAATTGATATTGGTTCAGGGGTAATTTATCGAGAGGACTTCCCTAGTGGTTAAGGCCCCATTAATTGCTCTTTCCATTCACATATGCATAGCCTACGTGAGTTGCAGTTGGGATGTGTGTACATGCTTAGATTGATATGCAGGATTCGAAGTTGCATAATAAATCGTAGGCAGTGTCCACCATTCTTTAACTGTCTACGTGGTGCGATGCATAAGGTGTTGATTTTCGGTGTGAGCATCCTGGATTCGAATCCACGGACTGCCACATGTGTTTGTAAATTTCATTAATCGATTTTAGGAGTATAGTTGGTTGTTGGAAGGAACATAATAATTTAATAATTTTCATTTTAGTAAGCGTTGTTTCCACATAGCGATTTTGATGATTTAATTTGACTTTGTATTGTCCTTGTCCCAATTTTGGTTTGTTTGGTTTGCAAGTTTTACATTTTAATTAATCAAATCTAATCAATACTCTTAATTAGTTTCATTCTTAACATCAATAACCCCCAATTTAATTAATTACAGCAGGTGATCCTCCCTTAATTTGAACTGGACACCACATACAGAACTTAAACGATCTAACCATTACGCCACCAAGACAGTTAATAGCTTAACTTACCTGCAGAAGAAATAGAGACACCAAGAATATTGAGAGAAGATGAAGGATTAATTTGTGTATTGTTGAAGAATAAGGGATAGTCCGCTGGGAGTTCCGGACTGGTAGATAGATGGAGAAATAATGTGTGATACTGTATTTTGGTATTATTCAAGGAGCCTACCTCCGTGGTTCGCACGCTCTGTGTTCGCTTGTTATTTGACCGTTTTTTGGGTTGAAGGACCAATTGTCGTCAGGCCGTAGTGCGGTTGGTAGAACACCCGCCTGCAAACCCTGAGGTTGACGGTTCAAGTTCCGGGTCAACCAGTGTGTGTTATTGGCAGGCCCCAGTGTTGTTGGTGGACGGTGCGGTCTAGCAATCTGTGGCAACTGTTCACTGATGTCCCTGAAACATCAGGGCATCCACCCTAGCTCATCTCTTGAGCAGGGAGTGCATGGTGGTAAAAAGCTGCATCATCATATAATATAAAAGCGTAGTCATGTACTTAACCTTTAACTGTCTTGGTGGTGTAATGGTTAGTGTTTAAGATCTGTACTGTACTGTATGTGGTAACCCAGGTTCGAATCCTGGTAGGATCACATGCTTTCATTAATTTCATTGGGAGGTGTTTGGTGTTGGGGGTGAAATTAATAAATTAGATTATCATACTGCCAGCAGGGGACACTGCGGGTTAATTAACCCTTAAAGAGCGGCTCGCAACATAAGTCGAGTTGAAAAAACTGGCAAAAAACGGGTGAAAAAAGGGTTGAAATCGAGTGAAAATGGGTGGGATAGTAATGATCCATACGTCCGACATCTGTGGCCTCCCGGCCCACACTAACTCCAGTTCCCCCACCGCGCGTGAGGATGACAGTGTAACCAATAGTTCGCTAAAAGTGAGCAAGGTAGCAAAATCAGCTAAACTTCCATCTTCGAGGTAACACTGTCAGTGCTCCACGAGTGCTACGTAGCTGTATGTGGCGTCATTGTGTAGCGATTTCCACCTAGTTTTCGGCGCAATACAGTTCCTTTCATACTGATGGTTGAAATAGCAGTCAGAACGGCCCGGAAAGGCCCAAAACGGCCACAGAGCACCCGCTAAGCAAGGGTTAAAAACAAATAAAAGGTCAAATCCAACATGTAGATCGTGTGAATATAGCCGCAGTACTGTACTCTCCTTTAATACAGTACTATCGATAATTTTTAACAACCCTACAACCCCACTCTTCTCTCCTTTTCAGCCGACGACATGGGTCTCGGTAAAACGCTGACAATGATCGCCCTAATCCTGCGACACCGAGAACTTCTCGAGAGCGGAGACATCGCTGAGGACTTCTCGGCACTGAAGAAGGACGACCAGGACAGTGACCAAGGCGACGGGGACAGTGATCAGGAGAACGGTTGGATGGAGAGAAAAGGTATGGTCATATTTAATACGTATTTTATTTGTCCAGAAATATAAATACTTCTCTTAACCCCTTCTGTACCAGCGACACCTTTTAAACTTTATTCTACCTATATTTAGAAGACTTTGTGCACTTTAAAAAGGATCTGTGGTAGTTAAAAGGGTTAAGTGAGATGGTTTGAAGCCTGTTAATTGCTAGAGGCCCTTTTTTAACTGAATCAAATAATCTAATACCCGGTATTTGCAAGAATATAATATATAAGACGTCGCCGGTACGGAAGGGGTTAACTCCTGTATCTCCGTCCGCCGATGTCTTTTTATTTTATTCTAGCTGTGTTTAGATGATTGTTTGCAGCATAAGAAGGATCTGTGGTAGTAAAATGGGTTGTTGTTGTTGTTCCCTAAGCTGCCTGGCCGAACAGCCCCGAGTCCCTGAGGAAGGCCATGGCCACGATCGGGCCTTCCCACAGAACTCTCATTGAGTGTAGACTGCGTTGCTGGCGCAAGTGGTTGCGTGAAATGCAGCCTTCTATGATGTGTTCAATGGTACAAGGTGCTGTGCCACATCCCGGGCAGGCGTCGACAACCGGGAATTTCCAGTAAAATGGGTTAAGTGAGATAGTTTGATGCCTGTTGATTGCTAGAGGCCCGTTTTAGTAATTTAAATGAGTGTTTTGCCTTTATATTGTGTCGTCCCTGTTTTGGTTTGTTTATTTTGCAAGTTTTACATTATAATAGTAGCCAGAATAAAGTAAAAAGGGCGGCACTGGTATAGTAATGGATAATGTATATACAGTATGTAGTACCGTGAAATGACCTAGCTTCGGACCGTCGGACGGGGGCTATACAGTCAGTCCCCCTAATACACGTAGCCTCAGTCCGCGTTTACCCTATTCCGCGCCGAGGGGTAAAAAAGGTACTCAAAATCCCTAAAACACGTATTGACCCCACAAAACACGAATCACGGTTGAAGAGTTGTGTAAAAATGCTGTTTTTTTGTATTCCGCGCCACCCCCCCTCCCTACTCCGCGCGCACACCCCTCGGTGGCGGGAAGACGGTGACGTCACGATGGCATTGTGGGAGACGCTTCCAGGAAGCGTCTCCCACATCAATACTAATTGGACAACCAAGCATGCACAATTATAGAAACATAAACAAGTCATTCCTTACATTAAAATTAAATGCTATAAGTTGTTGTTGTTGTTCCCTAAGCTGCCTGGCCGAACAGCCCCGAATCCCTGAGGAAGGCCATGGCCACGATCGGGCTTTCCCACAGAGCTCTCATTGAGTGTAGATTGTGTTGTTGGCGTAAGTGGTTGTGTGAAATGCAGTCTTCTATGATGTGTTTAATGGTATGGGGTGCTGTGTTACATCCCGGGCAGGCGTCGACAACGGAGTCATCCAGTCTCTTCTGATAGCTCAGGAGAGCTGGATGGTGTCCGCATCTCAGCCTGGCCAGGTGGACTCTGTCCTCGCGAGGAAGGGAGGATTCGGAAGGATGGATTTCGGGAGGTCGTGCATGCAGCTGCGTGTTGTCTGTGAGTGAGTTACTCAGTTACTTGTTCGTCAAGGGGAATCCACGCAATGCGAGCTAAGCTCATTATTATCGCGCCTCCTTAACTGGGAATGTATTGCGTGAAATGCATGTTAAGTGTTTTATGTACTGTTGGAATGGCTGTGGATGTGTGTGTAGTCTGTATTTAGCCAATTGGCGACATTGGAAACGAAGGCTTAGGGTGGATCTGTATGGTACCATTCTCACTATAGACGGTACCGTCTCGCCCGAAGGCTTAGGTAGCCATCAGCTTAGGTGAACCATATGATACCCATCTCGCCTTGTACCATTTTTGCCAACCCCAGATGGGACGTCACAACGTCGTCCACTTATTCCAGGTACCTATTTACAGCTAGGTGAACTGAGGCTAACACATGAAAGGAGACAAGCCCAATTTGTCTCCGCCCGGTCTGGGATTGAACCCCCGACCTCTCGTGTGTGAGACGAGAGCTCTACCTACTAGGCTACGGGCTGTGGATGGATCGGTGAGAGATATGAGTATGGATGTGCTTCTGGAAGTTGGTTCGGGGTGGGCTGGGAGGGAGAGAGGACAGTAATTGTGTGTGATACCGTGTGCTGGGTGTTGTTTTGATATTTCTTGGTGTCTGTGGGTGTGTTGCCATGTAGTTTAGTGGGTGGTCTTGGTTCGTGGAGGCTGCTGCCAGGAATTGAGTGCCTCTCATGTCCAGATGGTCTTTGACTTTGAGGATTTTGGTTTCTTGATGTAGGTGATCTGTGGGTGCAGTAGCTGTGCAGCCTGTAATGATCTTCAGGGCTTTGTTTTGAATAGTCTGTAAGGTCTTATGATGTGTTTCAGCTAGGTTAGAAGCCCAGGCTGGGCTTGCGTATTCCATCACTGACCTTATGAATTGTTTATATACTGTGGTGGTAGTTTCTTTGTTGTGTCCAAATTTTGTGTGAGCAAGTGACCTGAGGGCGTTAAGTCTGGGTGTCAGTTTCTTTTTAATGTTTGTGGTGTGCTGTTTGAATGTCATATGAGTATCATATGTTACTCCTAGGATTTTGGGTGTGTGTGTGTGTGTTAGGGGTGTGTTGTTTATGGTGAGTTGAGGGATGTATTCGTGTTCTGTCCAGCTTGTGAGCAGGGTTGTGATGGATTTGGCTGGGGCTATATTAAGTCTGTTTGTAATGCACCAGCCATGTAGTGTGTTGAGATAGGGTTGAAGGAGATCTGTTGCTGTTTTTGGGTCATGGTGTGTGCATGTGAGTGTTATGTCATCTGCATAGGAGGCTAAGTTTATTTGGGGCGTATTGGGTGTAGTTATATCGTGCATGTACAGATTGAAGAATGCGGGCGATAGGACGGATCCTTGTGGGACTCCGTTTGGAAAGTTTCTGATTTTAGATGACTGACCGGCAAAAGATACATGTGCACATCTGCCTGCTAGGAAGTTGGCCAGCCACCTTTTTGTGTTGTTGTGCATGTTTGTGTTGTTGTTGTTGTTGTTGTTTTTCCCCAAGCTGCCTGGCCGAACAGCACCAAGGCCCCGAGCAAGGCCAAGGCCATAACCGAGCGCCCCCACAGAATCCTCCCTGCCGACCACAATAAAGCCTGGGTGACCGAAGCCACTCCATGGCGGAGAGCTGAGGAGGGTGCGGAAACGCCCGGGAAACCAAAGCCCCACCCAGGGCCCTGTGCCCCTCAGCAATTATGAAGAGAAAGTTGAGGGGCAAAGGAAAGATGTGACGCTTTGGCTTCCAATCTTGGTAGATTAGGAGGTCAATCCACGCAGGAGACGCCGTCACTTGAGATCTAGAAAATATATAAGTAAAAGGAACAGTCAGAGTAAGCTATGGGTATGGCAGAGATCGCTCAGTTCTCACTCTGATAGACCAGCCCATCACCACATGACTAGAACCCAATCCTCTCAGCATCAGCTAGGAAAGGCCCTAGAAAGCCGCCTTTGGCGGGGGGATAGCTCCCCTATTTCAACCCTTTTCGGGGTTGGGCACCCGCCCTGTTTGTGTTTGTGTTGTAGATTTTGTTTGTTAGGTTGTGGCGGGGGATGGCATCGAAGGCTTTACTAATGTCGAGTGTGGCTAATAGTGATCTGTGTGGTGGTCTAGCTGAGTTGATGCCGTCAAAAGCTCTTTGTGTAAGGTCTGTGAGAAGAGTGTTTGTGGAGTACAGTGGCCTAAAGCCATATTGTGTTGGAGCTAGGGGTAGGTCAGGTGTAATTAGTTGTAATACTAGGCGTTCCATGACTTTGGAGGGGGAGCAAAGGAGTGTGATGGGGCGGTGCGAGGAGGGTAGCGTGGGGTCTTTGTTGGGTTTGGGGAATGTGGTGATGATACCATGCTTCCAAATGTCAAAAAATTCCAAAAATAATCCAAATGCTATAAGTAGGTGAGAAGAGTGGGGGCTCCGAGGAAGACCCCGCGACAAGGCGAGTTCATTATAGCCTAGGCCTAGGCTTCCCCGGCCCCGCCACTGTCACTGGCCCCGTCGCGGCTTCCTTCTCAGTCCCAATATTCTTAAGTGTCCGTGCGCCGAGGCTTGACCCATTTATTGTGTAACAACCGCCTTCCTACACCCTTCAACAACTTCAAAATGCCTAGGAAGAATAAACTGGTGAAGGCGCTACTGCGATCGGGAAATCTATGGGTTTATCCGGGGAGGGGGACGGGGCCGAGGAAGCCTAGGCCTAGGCTATAATGAACTCGCCTTGTCGCTGGGGTCTGCCTCGGAGCCCCCACTCTTCTCAGCTACAGTACTTATAGTATTTAATTTTAATGTAAGGAATGACTTGTTTATTTTTCTATTATTGTGTATGCTTGGTTGTCCAATTAGTATTGATTTTGATCAAAAATTACCGTCAAATGTGTGTGGAAATACGGGCTGCCGCCCATATGTATTTTTCTCCATAAGTTATGTTATCCCCAAAGCGCGAATTCCCAATACACGTCGTGTAATGCCGCCCATATAGGCGCGGATTGGGGGGACTGACTGTACTTCGGACATTTCTGGATAAAACTATGTAAGCTACAGTTATGGAAAAATTACTGCATTATGGAAGAACACCACAGGCATACTTGTTTTTCCATAACATCATGTATTTATCCCATAACTGTGGTTCACTGTATAGTTTTTCTAGAGTGTCCGAAGTTACATCATGTTACCGGTACCTGTATATATTTCTTAATGTGTGTTTATTTTGTTCTATAGGTCCGCGTCGAGCTTCCCTGGTGCCCTCATGCGGTACGTTAGTGGTATGCCCAGCATCACTATTAGGACAGTGGCAGGGGGAGGCACAGCGCAGGGTGTCCGTACGCAAGTTGAAGATCCATGTGTATCACGGCACGGCGCGAGTGTCCCACGTCAGAGAGTTAGTATTAAAAGTCTGAGTTTTGTGTTATTTGTATGTGCTATGGAGGTTTTTTCACTCAAATATTATGATAAATATTATTATTATTCCCAAATTGACTAATTCCTTGAACATGACGATAGTGCGTTGTTATGTGTGCGATTAGTTTGCTTAGGAACCAGATTAACTTGCTCATGTAGTAATGTACACCCTATGTGATGGATTGTGTTCTTTTATTTCATACATTTTATTTTAGTAAGCGTTATTTCCACATAGCGATTTTGATAAGTTATTTTACCTTTATCTTGTATCATCCCAGTTTTGGTTTGTTCAGTTTGCAGGTTTTACATTTTAACTACTACTTGATCATTTTGTCACTGCTTCTGCTGTGCTACTAACCAATATCCAGTTTCCGGTGGGACAATAAATCACTAACGTTAATTTTTGTTTTATTCCAGCTTGGCCAAGTATGACATAGTGGTCACCTCCTACCAGATTGTATTGAGAGAAGCTTTTCCTGACAACCGTGAAAAAATTCAAATGAAAGGCAAAGATGCTGTACCTAAGGTAAATATTATACATTTTAGCTCGAATATCCCTTGATTTTGGCCTTGTCATTCTTGTCAACTGTCTTGATAGCGTAGTGCATAGTGCGCGGAATTTCGATGTGAGTATCCTGGGTTCGAGTCCTAGGAGTGCCACATGTATTTGTTGATTTAATTAATTGAGTTTAGATATGAAGTTGGTTGGTATAAAAAACATAATAATACAGTATTTCAACTCTGGGGGAGGCACACGTCACAGGCAGTTCTGCCTTTTGTCTCCCTCACTCACATAAAAAAAACAAAAAAAACAAAAAACAGTATGTTTGTATTAATGTAGGAGCTACACAGAGGGGTGGCCTTAGAATTACCAAAGAATTTAATTATGAGTTATAGTGATGTGTACCCTATGTGGTGGATTGTGTTCTTTTATTTCAAATTTTATTTTATTGAGCGTTCTTTCCACATAGCGATTTTGATTAGTTCCTTTGCGTTTATCTTGTGTCGTCCCAGTTTTGGTTTGTTTATTTTGCAAGTTTTACATTTTAATTATGGGTTATGAAGCACAAAGTAAAGGCCGTAGTGCGGTTGGTTGAGGGTTGGAGGCTCGGGTCAGCCAGTGTGTTATTGGCAGACAACAGCGTGGTTTAGAAATCTGTGGTAACTGTCCACTGAAGTCCCTGAAATATTATTATGTTTTTTACACCAACCAACTTCACGTCTAAACTCAATTAATGAAATCAACCAATACATGTGGCACTCCGAGGACTCGAACCCAGGATACTCACATCGAAATTCCGCGCACTATGCATTACGCTATCAAGACAGTTATATCAGGGCACCCACCTAGCCCCACTCTTGAGTAGGGAGTGCATGGTCGTAAAAGAATGTATCATCATCGTTAATTCAGCAAGACTACATCAAAACAACCATGTAAATTAAATACACATACTTTTTACATATACGGTATCCACAGCAATTTGTATTAGTTGTCTTGTCTTTTTACTGTGTTCGTATTAGTTTTGGTATGTTTATTTTGCAAGTTTTACATTATAATACATAATACAGAAAAACTTTAGCCATTTAGATAAAATGAGGGCTTACTTTAATATAAAACTTATGAAAACTCTACAGAATCTGTAACCTCTTTCATTGCAGGTGAAAGCCAAGAACCAGGGCTGTCTGTTCCGAGTGGGATGGACACGGATCATCCTGGACGAAGCCCACGTCGTCCGCAATCACAAGAGCAAGACATCCCAGGCCGTGTGTCTGCTGAGGGGCGGAAGAAGGTGGGTGCTCACCGGGACGCCCGTGCAGAATAAGGAGATGGATTTGTTTTCGCTAGTCCGGTTCCTTAGAGTTACACCGTTTGATGAGTACACTGTGAGTCTACCTTGATGTTTTTACTTAAATTATTTATTTATATATTTGTTATCCTGTTTTTATTAGAGATACCTGTACTCTCCATGGAGCTTTGTGCTGGTCATGTGGCGGCCTGAGTTAAAAAACAAAATTTGTTATAATTCTAATTTTTATATTAGTGTTAAATTGATTGTAATTTTTCACATTGCAATTCAGTTTTGCTGTTTTTGTTGTTGTTGAGAGTTTAGTTAAATTTTTGTTTGCTGCGTTCAGCATGCATTTGAGTTGAGTTACATCATACATACATAAAATTTTAAGACCGAGTGCACCACACATATGTGCAGTTTCAGTCTCTTGTCCTAATGGCGGCATTGCAGGGCGAGGGACTGCTCGGGGTCTGCTCCTTCAGTGTTAATGGTCTTTATCCCTTCGGTGGAGTGGGACAGTGGGGGTATGTCTGTGAGTCTGAAGGCAGTTTCTGCCATGGCCAGCCCTTTCTGGGGTGCTTTCTCTGGAAGCAAGACGTCTGATTTATGTATGTATGTATGGGTATGTGCCTGAGTACAGTATATAGATAGAGAGATAGATGTAATACAGTCCATTCTACAGTTACATTGGGTATATTTAACATCGTTCTTAACACCAATAACACTATAAGTGACATTACTGAAAGCATGTGATGCTCACAGAATTTCGAACCCAGGATATCACATACAGAACTTCCACGCTCTAACCATTACACCATCAAGACCGTAAAAGAGTTATATTAGCCAGAACAATAGAAATATATGTGTGAATTTGTATTTTGTTTTTGTGTGTTCATTATTTTCTATTGTGTAGTCCCTATGCAGGCTCTGTCTCGAGTCAGCCACCCCCAGATTAAAAAAAAAAAAAAAAAAGGAAAGAAAAAATGGGGAATGTGTCTGAGTAAATAGATAGATAGATAAAATGAATCACAATCTATCTATCTATCTATTGCCTGACGCCGTGATCCCCGAAGGGGTGGCCACGAACGAACCGCCCCATGCACCTCTGTCCCCAGTCAGTCGACGCCTCTCCTCCCAGCCAGCACCGCCTTCATCCATATACTTCCTCACTCCATCCTTTCACTTCTCCTTCAGTGCACCTTTCCCTCTCTGTCCTTCCACCTTGCTCTCATACACCCTCTTAGTCATTCTCTCACTTTCCATACTGATAGGATTTACATATATTCTCCCAACAGTGCTGGAAACTACAAGTATCCAACAACAGCGTTCAAGGACAGAGACGTCTCGGACTACTGGTCAAAGTACTCATGTTACGAAGAACCAAAGATCAAGTAAGTCCTAGCATCTATACTTTTGTTTTTTAATTATTAAATATTATATTAAGTAAATAAAATGATATGTCAAGTTTTAGGCAGTCTGTAATTTAGGAGGACCCGGCCAAATTTTTCTACCATTAAATGTACAAATTTTTCTTGAAGTAGGATATTGGGGGTATTTTTTTAAGCTTGATGGAGGTCTAGGGAGGACACTAAAAATCTTCCCTTAATTGTCCGTCCCAGGTGGATGCAACGACAGGCAAGAAGATCGTTGACTTGCCGGAGAAGACCACCATTCAGCACACACTCTCTCTCTCCCAGCAGGAAAGAGAGGTCTATGACCGCGTCTTTACTTTCTCAAGGTAAAATGAGATTTGTATTAAGTAACACCCCATTCTTAACATTAATCATCAGTTGCAAACCCCAATTCACTTGTATAAACTAATGAAAGCATATGGTCCTCCCGGGATTCGAACTACTATCCCATAAATTGTTCTTTCCTCTCACATTAACATTACGCTATTCAGTGTGCAGTTGGATCTAAGTGAATCTATCTATCTATCTATTTACTCAGGCCCAATCTCCACTTTTCCTATTATCTGAGTGAATGATTAGATTAATGTCCAGTATTTGATAAATGGATATCAATGGTATTCATGTCTTGGTGGTGTAATATTTAGTGTTTAAAATCTGTGGTTCGAATACCGGTGGATCACATGCTTTCATTAATTTCATTGGGAGGTGTTTCGTGTTGGAGTGAAATTAATAAACATATATTATATAGTTGGTATGTTTGTTTTGAAAGTTATTCATTATAATTTTGTGTCCCAGGTCAACATTGATCCAATACATGAAGACCAACGAAGAGAAGGAGAAGGAGAAACTGGAGAAATGGGGTGAAAAAAACCATGTTCCTGCCACCAACCAGGCCCAGTTCCAACAGAAGAAAGCGGACGGTAAGTAAGCAATGGTACTTGGCAATCTTACTTTTCTTCTTGAGACTATGTTTATGTATAAACTGTGTACATATAGATGTCACGAGCCGTGACATAGTCCGTAGAGAGTCAGCTGCTGATCAAAGGGTCGGGAGGTCAAACTCGCTCTGTCAAAATGTTATTGGTAGATAGATGTCAAGCCCGGGCAACTTGACCTAGCAATTAGTGACAAACGCCTAATGTTGATGGCCACCCCTTCCCGGGAATTACGGCGTCTAGCAAAAAAAAAATATATATATACAGTACAGGTATACAGGTCTCTTACAGTAGATCCTCTGGAAAAAGGCAAACTAGGCCTGTGTATCCAGCTCAGTGCCAGTACTTGCACTACTGCGGTCTCCCTCACTATCCGATGCCCCGATTTACGATATTAACCCTTCCTACCCGGGCTGTCTTACCCAATGACGGTCGCCCCTACCCGGGCGAAATGGCTGAAAAACGTCTAGGCCTAGGCTACCGTATTTATGTTTATTTTCACTGCTAGAACTTTCCCACTCATCTATAATCGTAGTGCGGTTTTCAATCTGTATTTTGGCATTGAGTAGAGCTCTGTAAGTCAACTGGTTCAGTTGTGATGACGATTTCAGTGGAGCCAATATTGCAGAGATGTTGCCAATATGGGGGCTTTTCAGACACTAATTTCGTCTGACGTCAGAACAATAACATTGAAGAGTCTTCTCCTTCTTGTTTTCGGAGGTGCGGTGACGCAACGCTTCGGTTTGTTGACATACGTCGTACGCACGGCGTTCAGACCAAGCTTAATTAGGCTATTAAGCTGCTGCCATAGGTAAGGCATACCGGGTAGCGGCCCTTCTTTCGAGCTGTCCTTACCTAAGGCAGACCGGGTAGGAAGGGTTAATGTAGGTGTATTTTAGGTGTTTTTGTTTGGGTTTTGGCTGGTCCGAGAATGCATCCCCATTTACCATGGGTTCGCTATACGATTTTTCTATATTTCGGTTTTTCGAGTAGTTGGGAGCCAGGGGAGTGCTGGAGGGACCTTGATGACCCTAGTCTCTGGGTCTTCTCCGGGGTGACCTAGATTTGTGTGAATTTGTGTTTTGTCTGTGTGTTCGTTGTTTTCTGTTGTGCTTTGTGTTCGTTGTTTTCTGTTGTGCTTTGTGTTTTCCCTGTTATTGCTCTGTCTTGAGTCGGCCATCCCCCCCCCCCAAAAAAAATAAAGGAAAAGAGGTGAAAAAAACGAAAAACAACAAAATAGGAAAAGTGGGGATTGGGCCTGAGTAAATAGATAGATAGATAGGAACGTAACCAAATTGTATATCGAGGGAGACCTGTACTGTAAACATATACATATTGTATACTGATACAATCTCACCTAGAGTTCTAAAGGAAGCTAAGGATGAGCTCTCCAAACCACTGACATTACTATTCAATAAATCCTTGCAGTCTGGAACTATGCCCGATCAGTGGAAGCTAGCCAACGTAACACCGATATTCAAAAAAGGCAGCAAATCCCTACCCAGTAACTATCGTCCAATTAGCTTAACCTCAGTTGTATGTAAAATGCTAGAAACGGTCATACGAGACCGACTCGTAAATCACTTAGAGGAAAATAACATACTTAAAGATACTCAACACGGCTTTCGTAAAAAACGTTCCTGTTTAACAAACCTCTTAGACTTCTTCCACGATATCCTCAACCTCTACGATGAGAGTAAAGCTGTAGATATTATATACCTTGATTTTCAAAAGGCCTTTGACAAAGTTCCCCACAAACGTTTACTGCTAAAACTAAAAGCGCATGGAATACAAGACGGTGTGTTGAAATGGATAGAAAATTGGCTCAGCGACAGAAAGCAAAGAGTAGTCATAAACGGTAAGGCATCTAAATGGACCAATGTAAGTAGCGGGGTACCCCAGGGATCGGTACTAGGACCAATTCTCTTTCTAATTTACATCAACGACATAGATGAGGGTCTCACCTGTACAATCTCAAAATTTGCTGACGATACAAAAATTGCAAATAGCGTACTCTCAAAAGAACAAGTTGACGATATGCAACACAATCTAGATAAATTGTCATGTTGGGCCCAAATTTGGCAAATGAGTTTCAATGCGGATAAATGTAAAGTACTACATATCGGATACCTAAATGAGAAAGCAAACTATTCGATGAATGGCACTCAGCTTAAGAATGTAAACAGAGAAACCGATCTGGGAGTAACAATATCGAGTAACCTAAAACCGAGTCAACAATGTTCAGAAGTTGTTAAGAAGGCAAACAAAATAATTGGCTTTATAGGCAGGTCATTTGAGCATAAATCCAAAGAAGTTATCCTAACCCTTTACAATTCCTTAGTCCGCCCTCTTCTGGAATACTGCGTTCAATCCTGGTGCCCTTATTACCAAAAAGATATAAACAAGCTAGAACGAGTTCAACGTAGAGTTACCAAAATGATACCTAGCCTAAAGAACAAACCATACGAAGAGCGTCTTAGAGAATTAAATCTATTTCCTTTAACCCAGCGCAGATTAAGAGGACTTAATTCAAGTGTTCAAAATCATCAAAGGCATCGACAATATGAACTCTAGTAAGTACTTCACTATCGACCAATCTAATTACACGCGGGGAAACGGTTGCAAAATTATTGGTAAATCTTTTAACTCACACGAATCTAAGAATTTCTTCTTCAATCGAGTTGTCAACTTGTGGAATGGGCTTCCCCGAAACGTTATAGACTGCATCACCGTTGATTCATTTAAACTCCGCCTAGACAAATATCTCGCATCAAACCCGCGACTGACTGCGTTTGTAAATGAATAACTTTATTTTATCCCCCCCTCAGTTACTAACCCATCTGTCCCCTACTAACTTCCTAATCCTGCCACGGACATTAGTTCCAGGGCAGTAATTCCCTTTCCAATGTTCCCTTACCCACTCTAAACCACTATTTGGACACATGATCCTCAGTGTTTTGGAGGACAAGCAACCTAGAAGGGTCACTAGATCTGTTGTTGCTTGATTTCCTTTGTACTCCTTTGTATACATAATTTCGAAGATGAGTGGTGTAGGCTACACAAGACGAGGTTTCAGTCTCGTGTTCTTATGGCGGCAATCCAGGCAGCCTCCCGGGATGATCACATGCTATCATTAATTTCATTGGGAGGTGTTTGGTGTTGGGAGTAAAATTTATAAATTAGATTATTGTACCAATATTATAGTACAGTATTTTGGCTCGAACGTTCCTTGATTTTGGCCCTGTCACTCTTTCAACTCTGGGGAAGACACTCATCACGGGCAATTTTGCCTTTTGTGACCCTCATCCACATAGAAAACAAAAATGTGTGAGTGTACAGAATTTGTTTGTTTTGCTTTTCAGATCACAAATACACCCCAACCCTATCAAAGGACCTGGTGATCCCCGAGGATGTCAAGTCCCATCACCTGCTGGTCCTCTTGCTACGACTCCGCCAGATCTGCTGCCACCCGGCCCTCATTCAGACCGTAAGTATACTCATTCTTTTTTTTACATACACTGGTATGTAAAAGTATTTTCATTATATGTACACATACATATATATATATAAAAGTTTAAAGACTGCTTCATCCTCAGAGAGCGTGGTTTTAGTCTACTGTAGTACAGTACAATAAAGACTTGCCACAACACAGCCCCATTATGTCATCACAGTGGTCGATGTTGGTATAGTGCTAACCGTGTCTCAGCAAGACTCGACAAAGTTCCCATGCAGCACTTGCACCTGGTGAAATCGCACCAGACCAGCCTTAACCGTGCTATAATAAGGCAGTAACAAAACACATATACAGTATGATTGTAAGACTTTTAAACTTAAACATTTTAGGTGGTTAGATCATGTAATAAGGATGGCTGCACAAAATCTGGGTGAAGAAAACTATGATTGAATGCCCACAGTACTGTACTTCTACCATATTCTTCACTTGAAAGGGAAGGTGTTCTTTTATTTCATAAATTTTATTTTAATAAGCGTTGTTTCCACATAGCGATTTTGATAAGTTATTTTGCCTTTATATTGTCTTTGTCCCTGTTTTGGTTTGTTTAGTTTGCAAGTTTTATATTTTAATGTAAAACTTGCAAAATAAACAAACCAAAATTGGGACGTCACAAGATAAAGGCAAAAGAACTTATCAAAATTGCTATGTTGAAATAATGTTTAACAATACTTTATATGCCAATCACACTCACAAAGCTCTTCTATTGTTTCCTTCACCAGATGTTAGATAAAGAATCCGCAAAGGAAAGACTAAAAGGCGACGACGACGAAGACGGAGGCGACGAGAGCACGGATCTCGTGGCTCAACTGGGCAACCTCTCTATCAACAGTGATAGAGGAGAGGCGGACACTGATGAATCGGCCCCCGACACCATCCTCAATATAAACAACCCCATCTTCAAACACTCCAAGAAGAGCTCTAAGGTTAGCATTTTATAGTCTATTCGTTGTAAAGGGGCCTTCACACAGTCAGGAGTGCGAGCTAGTGGGAGTCTAACAGGAGTCGCTAGAGTCACTAGGAGTCATCGATTTTCACCCCGAGCGAGTGGGAGTCTAACAGAAGTCGCTAGAGTCACTACAAGTCATCGATTTTCACCGCGAATAGGCCCGTGAGTCCGAATTGTCCCCTACTCCTACTGACTCTAGCTCGCACTCCTGACTGATGTACCCTTTAGTAGGCGAGAAATCATGACCTGTATCCTCTGTAACTCAAAAAGGGCTAGAGCAAATTGGCTGTAAAGTTCCACATATATTCCCTGACTGACTCTTCCCAAATGGTAGAAATAATTGTTCGATTACTCTAGTCGTTTTTGAGTTTTGAGTTTTTGAGTTGAACATGACGATGGTGCATTGTTATATGTGCGATCAGTTTGCTTGGGAACCAAATTGACTTGCTCATGTAGTAATGTACACCCTATGTGGTGGATTGTGTTCTTTTATTTCATAAATTTTATTTTAGTAAGCGTTGTTTCCGCATAGCGATTTTGATAAGTTAATTTGACTTTATATTGTCTTTGTCCCAGTTTTGGTTTGTTTAGTTGCAAGTGTTACATTTTAATAGTCTATTCGTTGTAAGTAGGCGAGAAATCATGACCTGTATCCTCTGTAACTCAAAAAGGGCTAGAGCGAATTGACCACTTGCGAGTTTCATTCTATAAGGAAGTTGGAGTTGTAGACATCGATATTTAGCAGAATTACTACCTAAAATATGGTTATACTTAATTTATAAATACATAAATCCCAATTCAACATACTCTTTAGCCATCAGAAACCTACATTATTATTGTATTTCTATTTACTATCGATGTCTACAGCTCCAACTTCCTTATAGCCTGAAACTCGCAAGTGGTCAATTGGCTGTAAATTTCCACATATATTCCCTGATTGACTCTTCCCAAATGGTAGAAATATTTGTTCAATTACTCTAGATAGTTGTTTTTGAGTTACAGAGGTTAGAGGTCATGATTTCTAGCAAATTGGCTGTAAATTTCCACATATATTCCCTGATTGACTCTTCCCAAATGGTAGAAATATTTGTTCAATTACTCTAGATAGTCGTTTTTGAGTTACAGAGGTTAGAAGTCATGATTTCTTGCCTACTTACAGCATTACTGTGCAGTTGGGTCCAGTACATGATTAGATTGATATCCAGTATTCGATAAATGGATGTTAATCGTGGTGATGTGCTGTACCTTTAACTGTCTTGTTGGTGTAATGGTTAGAGTGTGTAAGTTCTGTATGATATCTCAGATTAAATTAAAGTTGCATAAGAAAGTAAATTAACTACTGCAAAGCAATAATTCAATAATACTATTTTCTATCTATTCATATTTGTTTTCACAAACTCGCCAATTAATTTACAAATAAACCTAACTAGTGAAATCAATGAAAGTAATGAATACATGTAGTACTCCAAGGACTCAGGAACATACCCCATAGATGACTTTCATAAATATAATCTCAAAGGTGGACGGATCTTGTGTAGGGAACTGTAAACGTGTATTTTTGTACTTTCAATATATTCTTTGTGTACAGTATGCATAAATACACCTATTTCATGTTTTAGGTATTGAATAGGAATAAATGGTGAATGCTTGTGAATAGATGAGTGATAATGCGGTCGTTGGGAGAGGGGGTCGGGCGCCAGTTGGACTAGATAATAAATAGTCCGTCAGGCGCGTGCCCCAGGGAGCCAGTGTATATTAAGGGTCATGCCTGGATGTGTGGTGGGCAGGCTTGTGGTAGTAAAGCTTCGCTGTCCAACTGGTGCCAGACCCCCTCTCCCAACGACCGCGTTATCACCAATCTATTCAAAAGCATTATCAATTCATTCCAATTCATTACCATTTCTCTTGCGTGTTCTACAGTCATCTCTCTATCTTCCAATGCTTGTACTACACCATCTCCCTATCTCAACCGAGGTCTTCTCTCTCTACCTCACCTTGTATCTGACTTATATACTCTACTACCAGACCTATGAGAGTTCCGTATGGAGCTCAGTGGTCTGGTTAATCTGCTCTACATAATTAACTAACTCTACTACTACTGAAAGGCAACCCCATCTGAGCCGTTACAATGCATGTAATGGAAAAATGACGTTAAACCATTGTATGTATGTATGTATGTACTCATATACTGTCTTTGTAAGCCTTTCGGCTCCCATTATACTCAGCATATCAATGTTGGAAGAGATAGCTCCAAATATAAATAATTATAATGTAAAACTTGCAAAATAAACAAACCAAAACTGGGACGATACAAGATAAATGCAAAAGAACTAATCAAAATCGCTATGTGGAAATAACGCTTAATAAAATTTAATAATTTCAGATACGGCGGTTGATCGAGGAGCTTGAGAAGATAAAATCACTGGAGACTCACGAGAAGTGCGTCGTTGTGTCGCAGTGGACCTCCATGTTGGACCTCGTCACCGGACACCTGAAATACGCAGGCATCAAGTGCGACACCATCTCCGGGAAAGTGCCAGTTAAGGACCGGCCAGGCATTGTTGATGACTTCAACCAAAACCCCCGCGGCACTCAGGTGAGATATCGTTGTTGGTTGGTTTACAGAGTGCTTCAAAACCACCGCTGCACTCAGGTGAGATATCGTTGTTGGTTTGTTTACAGAGAGCTTCAAAAAACCCGCGGCACTCAGGTGAGATATCGTTGTTGGTTGGTTTACAGAGTGCTTCAAAACCACTGCTGCACTCAGGTGAGATATCGTTGTTGGTTTGTTTACAGAGAGCTTAAAAAAAAACGTGGCACTCAGGTGAGATATCTTTGTTGGTTTGTTTACAGCGTGCTTCAAAAAACCCGCGGAACTCAGGTGAGATATTGTTGGTGGTTTGTTATTAATTAATAAAGCCTACGATTTATTATGCAGTTTCGAATCCTGCATATCAATCTAAGCATGTACACACTTTCCAACTGCGCTATCATAGGCTATGTATAGATGTTTACAGATTGCTTCAACATCCATCCTTCCAACATTTTGATTCTGGGTTTAGGTTTTTGTTTATTTTATTTATGCCTGTTATATGTGCGAATTAATTTACTTAGGAAAGTACATGATTAGATTTGATAACCAGAATTCGAAAATGGATATTAATCGTGATCGTGTACTTAACCTTTAACTGTGTTGGTGGTGTAATGGTTTAGATGCTTATGTTCTGGGTGTTCGAATCCCGGGAGGACCATATGCTTTCATTAGTTTATTTAAGTGCATTAGGGTTTGTAGTTGATGATTAATATTAAGAACGGGGTGTTACTTAACTTTATTTATTAATTATTATTTTGCTAAAGCGTTTCCACATAGCGATTTTGATAAGTTGTTTTGTCTTTTTACTGTGTTCGTCCAAGTTTTGGTTTGTTTATTTTGTAAGTTTTGCATAAATAGATATACTGTAGGTGAAGTCCACAAATATTTATGAATGGGCTAGAGACTATGGCACCAGAGTGTACATACATAAATATTAACATATATCCTTATCTTCCTTGTAGGTATTACTGCTATCACTGGGAGCTGGCGGTGTAGGACTGAACCTTGTCGGGGCCAACCATCTCTTCTTACTGGACATGCATTGGAATCCGCAACTTGAAGCCCAAGCCTGTGACCGGATCTACCGGGTGGGACAGACCAAACCAGTCACCATACACAGGTAAACTATAAACGGTTTTTCATTCAAAGTTGTAGCCATTTACTTAACCTTTAACTGTCTTGATGGTGTAATGGTTTGAGTGTTGTTGTTGTTGTCGTCGTTTTCTAAGCTGCCTGGCCGAAGAAGCCCAGAGTCCCTAAGGCTACGGTCGGGCTTTCTCACAGAGCTCTCAAGGAGTGTAGATTATGTTGTTGGCGTAAGTGATTGTGTGATACCGGTATGCAGTCTTCTATGTTGTGCTTAATAGTATGGGGTGCTGTGTTACATCCTGGGCAGGTGTCAATGACGGAGTCATCCAGTCTCTTTTGATAGCTCAGAAGAGCTGGGATGGTGCCCACATCTCAGCCTGGCCAGGTGGACTCTGTCCTCGCGAGGAAGGGAAGATTCAGAAGGATGGATTTCGGGAGGCCGTGCCTGCAGCTGCGTGTTGTCTATGAGTGGTTGGATGGAACGGCGAGAGATATGAGTATGGATGTGCTACTGGAAGCTGGCTTGGGGTGGGAAGGGAGGGAGAGAAGATAATATTTGTATGTGATACCGTGTGCTGGGTGTTGTTTTGATATTTCTTGGTGTCTGTGGGTGTTGGCTGTGGATCAAGGTACAGTAGTCCCTCGTTATCGACGGGGGTTACGTTCTTAAGACTGCCGTCGATAGCAAAAACCGTCGATACCGCATTACCGTACATACACGTACAGTATCCGTGGTACCTATCCTATGTACTTTTAAGTGTTTCCTTTACACATAACCTTACATATTAGAGTATATTGCAAATAAAATTATCCTATGTACTTTTAAGTTTTTCCTTTACACATAACCTCGTCAGACAAGGCACTTGACTTGACTGTTTTGATGGTCCTGGGGATTCAATTCCTTCATTATTACCACCAGGCACACCGTCTATCACTGAATACATTAGAGGCCATAATAAACGCAAGAGATACAAGGTTCAGGCATAAATAAGCAAGTAAAAGGCGGGTGGACTTAGAGCTTCTGCCTGGTTTTGACAACATTAAAAATGGAGGTCAAAAGTGACGCTCCGATCGTCGGTGAATCCGGATTCACTCAAAATCTAAAGTCTTTAGGCTAATTATTTTTGCTCTCGTTTTCGGTGTATTTTCTTATTATTGTATGTCTTATTGTTCATCATTTAATCCACTTTTGGTTGGTATATTAGAGAAATATAAATAAACAATTAATCTGTCGATATAACATTAAAAATGGAGGTCGAAAGTGACGCTCCGATCGTCGGTGAATCCGGATTCACTCAAAACCTAGTCTTTAGGCTAATTATTTTTGCTCTCGTTTTCGGTGTATTTTCTTATTATTGTATGTCTTATTGTTCATCATTTAATCCACTTTTGGTTGGTATATTAGAGTAATATAAATAAACAATTAATCCGTCGATATATCAGTCGATACTCGAATCAGTCTAAAGTCAGTCGATAGTCGAATCCGTCTATGATAAAGCAATCAGTCTATAATCAAATCTGTCTATAAAAAAGCCGTCGATAACGAGGGACTACTGTACCATAATAAATAAGTTAACCCCTTCAGCACCATGACGTAATTTTCATCGCATTTGGGCTACCATTAAGGGCTTTATTTTAGCTTATAATCTACCTCTAGGACTCAAAGGGCTAAGTGCAATCTCAATAAACCCTCTAAATCATATTTTTTCACCAACCAACATTACTTCTAAACTTAGTTAACCCTTTCACGCATTTATGACGCAGAGGTTGCCAGATTAGCAATAAGAAATAGAGTTCTCTCACTCTTATAATTACCTCTCCAAAATTAGTATTCTGCCCACATCTAACTCAAAGACAACTGCAGAGGTTGAAGTAACTAAACTAAAGGTTTCTAAATACCCCTGATGGTAACAAAGGCTTTAAAGTATCCCCAATAGGCTCAAAATTGCTTCATATGTTGGAGAGGGTTAATGAAATCAATGAATACATGAGGCACTCCAAGGACTCGAACCTAGGATACTCGCATCCAAATTCCGTGCATATATGCATTACGCTATCAAGAGATCCTTCTTAACCCCTTCTGTACCTGTGACGTCTATTTAATTTTATTCTAGCTATATTTAGACTATTTTGTGCAGTATAAGATGACCTAGATGTGTGTGAATTTGTGTTTGTGTATTCATTGTTTTCTGTTGTGTTGTCCCTATTCTGGCTCTGTCTTGAGCCCCACCCACCTAAATAAATAAAATAAATAAATAAATAAATAGGAAAAGTGGGGATTGGGCCTGAGTACTGGGTATATAAATAGATAGATAGATAAGAAGGCATCACGGTGCTGGAGGGGTTAATACAGTAAAAGTCCTGTAATCCGGAAGGCAGGGGACCGCGGGACTTCCGGATTAGCAGATTTTCCGAGGTATCAGATTTATACATAAAAATGGCCCTAAAACACATACAAATTAATAATTAATTAGAATAGAGGTAGTGCGGTGAAGTTCCGGTGGTGTAGAGGTGTAAATCCAAAACACTCGATTAATTGACTTAAGATAGACATGAATCTTATTTTAGGGGAAAAATAATATATTTTTGGGGCATTCCGAGGTTTCAGCCTCCGGATTAGCGGAATTTCACTGTAATATGAATAATTTCCTCTTCCCTAGGTTTGTGGTAGATAACACCATTGAGCAGAAAATTGTGGACCTGCAGTTGAAGAAACTTCAACTAGCAACCGATGTTCTGTCCGGAGCCAAGCGATCTCGCCACGACAAACTCACCCTCGAAGATATGAAAACTCTCTTTAGTGTTGTTTAGCACCCTCACACACTCGTAGCTGTACAGGGTTTTTTGTTAATTTACTCGTATTCATTGAAAGCTTGTAACATAATTGCTCCGGTATGAACAGTATAACACCCTGGTCTACAATACAAAACAATATAATTTTAACCCTCCGAACTCGGCTGTCCTCTTATACTCCACACCGAACTTTCACCGTGGAACTCGGGTGTACTCACCTAATTGTACTCACCTAATTGTACTCACCTAATTGTAGTATACAGGATTTGAGCCTAAGCTCGTGTTGTCCTGTCTCTCTCTCTACATTTATCCAATTTTGCTTTAAAAGTTTGGATATTTCTTGCTCCCACCACCTCCCCATCCAACTTATTCCAACACTCAATGCTTCTATACGGGAAGCTGAACTTTCTTACATCAGACTTACATATAACTTTCCTCAACTTACAATCATGACCCCTGGTTCTTCCCTCGTCCCTCACCACAAAATCTCCCTTGTCGATCTTCTCAAAACCTTTCACACACTTAAACATCATGATCATGTCACCTCTCCCTCAGCGTTGGCAGCTTTAGCCTCTCCAATCTCTCCTCATAAGGCAGGTCTCTAAGGCTAGCTATCATCTTAGTGGCAACTCTCTGAACTCTTTCCAGTTTTTTATTATGTTTTATAAGGTGTGGAGACCACACCACTGCTGCATACTCCAGTCTTGGTCGTATTATTGTCCCTATTATTTTTGCTAACATCTCTTCATCTAAATAATTCAGAGCTATTCTCATGTTAGTCAACACTGCATAGGTTTCACCAGTTATTTTATTTATATGCTGTTCAGGTGACAAGCTGTCTGCCACAACTACCCCTAGGTCTTTTGCTTTCACAGCTTTACTAATTATTTCATCTCCTATTTTATATCCCCAAGAAGGTCTATATTTACTTTTTCCCATCTCAAGAACCTGACACTTACTCGTGTTGAATTCCATTTTCCAAGTTTGACTCCACTCATATAACTTATCTAGGTCTCTCTGTAATTCTTCACAACTACTCCTACTTGTAATATGCTTCATTAATTTTGCATCATCAGCAAACATAGATATATATGAGCCTATTCCCATTTGAAGGTCGTTGATGAAAACCAAAAACATGATTGGGGCCAACACCGATCCTTGAGGCACTCCGCTTTTTACCCTTTTCCACGAGGAGAACATTCCCCACACACATGGAGTGTGTGGGGAAATGTTGAGGTATGGTGGTGAGATAGTGATAGAATGGGTATGGAAAATGTGCAAACTAGCATGGGAGAAGGGGAGTGCACCCGATGACTGGAAGACTGGCATAATAGTCCCCCTATATAAGGGCAAAGGGGAAAGAGGAGTGTGTGGTAACCACCGAGGAATATGTCTTCTAAGCGTAGTAGGGAAGGTATACAGTAGGGTAGTGATTGAGAGAGTGAGAGTGAGAACGGAGAAATGGATAGGCGACGAGCAGGGAGGTTTTAGGAAGGGAAGAGGATGTGTAGATCAGATTTTTACCCTGAATTGTGTTGTGGAGAAGTATCTGGAGAAGAAACAAAAGGTGTATGTTGCCTTTATGGACTTGGAGAAGGCCTATGACAGAGTGGATAGAGAAGGTTTGTGGAAAGTACTTAGAATATACGGAGTAGAGGGCAAGTTGCTGAAAGCAGTGAAGAGCATGTATGAGGGTGCAAAGGCGGCAGTACGTGTGGAGAGTGAGCAGAGCGAGTTCTTTGACCTGAATGTTGGTTTGAAACAGGGGTGTGTGATGTCCCCGTGGTTGTTTACTGTATATATGGATGGAGTTATGAAAGAAATACTATCAAGAGCAGTGGATGTTGGTGTATCGCTGAAAAGGGAGGGAATTGAGTGGAAGCTACCTATACTGCTGTTTGCGGATGATACAGTTCTGATGAGTGATAATGAATGGGAGTTGCAGGGTCTGGTAAATGAGTTTGGAACAGTGTGCGAAAAACGGAATTTGAAGGTAAATACGGGGAAGAGCAAGGTTATGGTCTTCGAAAGGGGTGAAGTCACAGAGTGTGAGGTGAAGCTGAACGGTCAGGCTATGGAGATCGTCAACTCTTTTAAGTATCTGGGCAGTGTGTTGAGTAAAGATGGGACTATGGATGAAGAGGTGCGGGAGAGGGTACAACAGGGGAAGAGGGTTGTAGGAACGCTAAAAGCAGTAACAAGAAATAGGGTGGTCAGTATGGAAGTGAAGAAGTCCTTGCATGACAGTGTGGTAATCCCGACACTGACTTACGGAAGCGAAGCATGGACGTTGGTTGAGAGACTCAGACCAAGAGTGAGAGCAGTGGAAATGAATTACTTATGGAGTGCGTGCGGAGTTACATGGAGGGATAGACAGACTAATGAGGAAGTAAGAAGGAGGTGTGGTGTGGAGGTAGATGTGCTGGAAAGTGTGAAAAGGAACAACTTGAGATGGTTCGGCCATATGGAACGTATGGAAAGCGAGAGAATGACTAAGAGGGTGTACGAGAGCGAGGTGGAGGGACAGAGGGGGAGAGGTAGACCGAATATGAGGTGGAAGGATGGAGTGAGGAAGTACATGAACGAAGGCGGTGCTGGTTGGGGGGAGGGGCGTCGACTGACTGGGGACAGAGGTGCATGGGGGCGGTTCGTTCGTGGCCACCCCTTCGGGGATCACGGCGTCAGGCAATAGATAGATAGATAGATAGAACATTCCTTTTATTACTGTTCGCATTTCCCTCCCAATTAAATAGTTTTCCATCCACTTTAATAATACTCCCTCAACCCGCCCCACAGTCCTGAGCTTCCACAACAATCTCTTATGAGGCACCTTATCAAATGCCTTCTTGAAATCTAAGTAAATACAATCTACCCACCCTTCCCTCCCTTGTACAATGTCAATTACCCTATCATAGTAACTCAACAAATTTGTGGTACACGAATGACCTTTTCTAAACCCGAACTGCTTGCTTGAAATTATTTCCCTCTCCTCCAACATACCCACCCATCTTTTTCTAATAATCTTTTCACAAAGCTTGCATATAACACTCGTTAAGGATACCGGTCGATAATTTAGCGGGTCTTCTTTATTTCCACTTTTATATATTGGAGTTATATTTGCTTGTTTCCATTCTAAGGGAAGTTCCCCCTTGTTTAATGAGTGTTGAACAATATTAAAAATAGGTCTCACTAGTTGTTCAGAACATTCTCTTAATACCCATCCAGCAATGTTATCTGGGCCCATAGATTTTCTCACGTCCAATTCTTCCAACAATGATTTTAGTTCATCCTTGTTGACTTAGGTTAGGTAAGTTAGGTTAGGTTAGGTAGGTAAGGTTAGGTTAGGTAGGGGGAGGGGGGGGGGGAAGGTTGGGAAGCAAGGAGGGGTAGGGAGGGTTACCCCCCAAATATTTTTTGTAGGGTAGGGGGAGGGGGGGTGTCCTCTTGTACTCCCGCACGCATAATTTTCACAACCTCACAACACAACAACCAGACGACATAGCGATGTCCGGTCAATGCAAGATCAAGACAACAGTTCCCATAAGCTCTTCTTTCTACCTATTACCATGGCTAAGCTATTAACCCCTTCAGCACGATGATGCCTTTTAACATTTGATTCTGGCTAAAATTAGAGAGCTTAAGACGGACCTATGTTATTCAGAGGGTTTATGGAGATCATATTTATCCCTTTTGAATCCTAGAGGCAGAGTATAAGTTAAAGAAAATCGTCTAATGGTAACCAGATTATGATGAAAGTTACGTCATCGTGATGAAGGGGTTAAGGTTATAAGGCCATTAGGTCCGGTATGGGCCAATTCTAGGGGTATAGAGCGTAAGAGGACAGCCGAGTTAGAGGGGTTAAACTTCACTGATAACACGTACAGTAATTCCTCATTTAAAGTTGTATTTACGTTTATGGAAATCAAGCTTATAATTTTGCCATGGCATGGTTGGTAGCTCGTCTGACTGCTGATGGAAGGGTCTGCAGTTCGATCCCACACCGTGCAATTGGTAGACGGCAAAAGTTTGGACATTCATGTCTATTGATTCACAGCAAATGCCCAGTAAAGTCCCTGTAACAAGGACACCCCCTAGCCCTGTCAATCAAGGAAGTGTATGGTGTGAAAAACTATTCCATTCCAATTTTTAACCATTAACACTATGAGCAGTAAACCAAGTCACATCTGAGCCTTCGGATGGCAAAAGCTCAGTGCCCCAAGGAACAGTGCTAGCGCCCCTTCTGTTCCTCATACTAATTTGTGACGTATAGTTTATATTTTTTTTTTACATATGGTAGTTTTGAACAAATATAATTATTTATTTAATAGTAAGGTGTATAATATAAATTGCACAATCACACACATTTCCAGCATAATTGAACTTTAATTAACCCTATCGGTACTGGTGACGTCCTTTTCATTACAGTATATCCCGGCAATTGACCACTTGCGAGTTTCGGTCTATAAGGAAGTTGGAGCTGTGTCCATCAATATTTAGCAGAATTATCAACTAAAATACGGTCATAATATATTATATGAATACACGAAACCAAATTTATCATACTTTTAATCCATTAGAAACCCTCATTATTATTGCATTTCTCTTTTATATCGATATTCACGGCTCCAACTTCCTTATAGCCTGAAACTTGCAAGTGGTCAATTGTTAGACGATTTTATTCAGTTAAGGAAGGACTTGTAGCAATGAAGAGGCCACAGACCATCTCAATTAACCCTTTTAACTAACACAGATCCTTCCTAACCTGCTTAAAATCGTCTACATATAGGTATCCTACAGTGCGCGAAATGGTTAATTGGTGGACGACCTTCCTAAGCTGAACATAATAGACTCCGAGAATTAGTGAAGATAGTCTGTAGCATTTTAATAGGTAGACGTCCCTCCTAAGCTAAATAAAACCGTCCAAAAGTTGGCAGAATATAATGAAAAGGATGTCACCGGTACAGAAAGGGTTAAATTTAAAACTGATCAAAATGCACACATCAGTTTTATTACAAAATGTACTCTTCTTTTCTTTCTTTTTTCCCTGTTTTTTAGATCCATATTCTTCTGTTACTCTGTCGTTTTTTTATAAGAATAAAAATTTATTATATTTTCATGTAATTTGTTTATGTTCCCTCTTTGTGAAAACTATGCTGGAGATGGGTTGGGTGTGAGAGGGTTTTGCCTTGTATGGGTCAATCGGCTTTCTGCAGACTCCCATTTTCTTATGTTCATTTCAGTTACCAGAAAAGTTTTTGTAGCGTGTCTTGACTGCTGATCGAAGGGTCTCAAAACTATTATGGGGGTTCTGGGACCAGCCAAAACCCAAACTCAAACACCTAAAAACCTAGAATAATATCGTAAATCGGGGCATCTGATAGTGAGGGAGATGCCGGTACTAAATAATCAGGATAGTATAACTGTGTGATGGAGGAAGTTAACCAAGAGCAGGGTGGGAATACTAAGGTACGGTCGTACTAATAAGTCATGTCCCTGCTGTCATTACGTTTGGCTCACTCTGTACTGTATTAATGTCTGACAGATGTTGAATAGGGTGGGCAAGTGAAGGAACATTTTTGTATATTTCACTCGATATGAAGAAATGAAGCTTAGATATTGCTGATACCAATTATTGATCAAAACATACTTGGTGCCGAGACATCACTTATTAGCGCGACTGTACTAAATAATCAGGATAGTGTAACTGAGTGAGACAACTGTGAGAGGGAGGAAGTTAACCAAGAGCAGGGTGGGAATACTAAGATACCTACCCCTAGAGGAATATCTGCCACTACCCCTGGAGTACAGTCGCGCTAATAAGTGATGTCTCGGCACCAAGTATGTTTTGATCAATAATTGGTATCGGTAACATCGAAGCTTCATTTCTTCATATTAAGTGAAATATACACACGTTCCTACACTTACCCACCGTCAGTGGCGGATCCAGCTCAGGCTTAAGGAGGGGGCTGATATACATGAGGGGCGCCATAATTCACACAATATTCATTATATGTATTGTATTTCAGATAAAATGCAGTATATATATATATATGCAGTATGGAGAGGTGTGGTGGAGTGGTCTTGCCACTGACTGGCCTGGTAATCCAAAGGTCCCGGGTTCAAATCCCGATGTATCAATGGGAAGATATTATTGGGATGGAATTTGTGCTGTACCTAGTATCAGTGCATTACCACAAGCCCACCGAAACGTCAATAAAATACCCTCATTGTTCCCTGATTAAATAGCACTGTATGAATATTCCCATATTCAAAATATGCTATAGGGGTGCAATGCCTGATGAGTTATCTGCTCAACAGGTGGCGTTGTGTAAGTGTGAGAGTCCGAGTGTAGGGGGTGAGACAGTGAAGCACGGGAACGAGGTGGCTTCAGAGATGGGGTCGTTTCGGGCCATGAGTGAGCACCGTGCCTCATGTGAAGGCAAGATGGCAGGTGCTCGTTGTACTCTACGTGCTTCACGTCTCACTCCCTAGACTGGAACAAGACCTCACAGGCTTCACTGTTCATTGTAAAGCGGTGAATGTTAAGGCTCTCAGCCTACGCCCGAGAGGAAGTAAGTTGGGGAGAAAAAAAAAAATATAGGCCTATATCAGATGAAAGGGCGCAATTTTGGTCATTAAGGGTCATAAGGGGGCCGCCAAAGGAGTAGGCTACCTACTATAGTGCCAATGAAGTAGGCTACTTGTCAATACCACAGGAACTTCTTTTGCCACTGCTGGAACACCTACCATCAAAGGGTTAGAGCAAATGGGCTGTTAATTCCCACACCTAATCCCTGGCAGACTCATCCCAAATGGTAGCAATTTTAGTTTGATTTTTTATCTGCAACCTTATTCTCACAAAAATTTTGAGACTGTGTTTGGTTTGGAATTGACAACTATAATGAGCATAGACTCAGAGTATTGCAGATGGCTGAATTCTTGTAAACCCTGTCAAACTAGAATCATCCAATATTGCTGGGAAAAGCGCGCCAATTTATCGCCAATAATATCTTGAAATTCCCGGGGCTTGACATTGGCAACTATAGACTAAATGTAGAATAATATAGTTAGTTGAATTACTGTATATCTTTAATTCATACACCGACAGACCAAAATTGCCGAAAAAGGCGGGAAAACGACCGCTTGAGAGAGCGTTTATTTAAGGGACTATATTCTATTTTACACAATTATAGAGAATTGTAGACTGTAAAATAGATTGTAGTAGATCGCTGGATCCTCATAACTTTTAATTGCTAAGCGGCCAGGTTAAAATTGCCGGGAAAAGCGCTCGTGTGACTCGGTTTATCTCTCGCAGTCACCGACCCCCTCGATTGTAAACAAAAAAATTATCAGTTCGAGTTTGACTACCGTCGTAAGTCGACGTACGCCGCCCTCCTCTCCACGCCTCTTCCAGTCCCGCCCATTCCTCCGATTATTTTAGTTGTTTTTATCATTCTGTCACATTTAACGTTAATTTAATTGGGATTTCGAGATCCTTTAGTGTTTGATACATTACTTGTGCGCTATTTGGTGAAGCTATAATGTATTTTTATTGTTGCTAAGGCGTTCTAAAAAGTTGTTCGTGTCTTTGATGTTCTACGAGAGACTCCGGCATCCTGCCCTGAAGTCGGAGAGGTGAGATATTTGGTTTGTTTATTTCTGTTTTATATGGTTAGAGTGTTTACAAATCTGTGTGTGACAACTCGGGTTCGAATCCCGGTGGCTCACATAATTGCTCGAATTATAGCCTATGCTTTCATTAAGCTAATTTCATTGGAGGTGTTTGGTGTTGGGGTGAAATAAATAAGATAGGCCTATAGATTATTGAGTTGATTATTTACAGCGTATATATATATATATATATATATATATATATATATAGATATATATATATATATAGCCTAGCCTAGGCCTTTTATTTACTATTATTTGTTGTGTGTTTTGGTGTTTTCTCTACATTTTGGTTAGGCCTATATTTTGCATGTATGGTAACTAGCCTAGACTAAAATTAGATAGGCTAGGCTAGTTATTTTAGATGCATTAGGCCCTATTATAATTTTTATATTGTAGGCCTAGGCCTATAAGTTGCCTTGAAAATAATGCTGGAATTTCTGGAAAAGTTGCTCGAACCATCAAGTATGACTTTAAGGGGGGGATGAGCGTATTTATTTGCTCATTTATGTATCATTATTATTATTTTAGTGTCCCACCTCTCTAGACCTCCATCAAGCTTTAAACCCCCCCCCCCCCTTCAAGATAAATTTGTACATTTTTCGATAGAAAAATATCCCAGCCCAAGGCCGGTTTCTCTTAAATTACAGGAAAACATCGACACTTAATTAAGTAACACTTAAAATCTTAATAGGCCTAGATTTATTGAGCGAAAGGTCTTAAAATCGCCAAACTAATAGGCCGAACGTCCTAAAATGTCAAAACTAATGGGACTAAACTCTAAACATGAGGGAGAAGGGTATCAAGAAAAATCAGCCCATCCCCCCTTAACCCCTTCCGTACCGACATCGTCTTCTTTATTATATGCTGGCTGAATTTAGACGATTTTATGAAGCTTACGAAGGATTTATGGTAGCAACAAAAAATAATTAAGATAGTTGGTTGCCTTTTGACTGGTAGACATCCTTCCTAAGCTGCACAAAATCGTCTAAATATAGCTAGATTAATACAAATAAGACGTCGCCGGTACAGAAGGGGTTAAGTGAGGAAATGAGTAAGAAACATCATCGTGTCTCTTGAGTCTTAACCTATGATTATAACTAACAACAAAGGATACATCACGATACATATAACTCGATAACTGGGTTGGCTGTAAGAGGGATCTGCCTTTGTGAATAAACCTATAATTATAACTAACAAGAAAAGATATATCACGAGAATCATATACCTCAATAACTGGAGATAACAAGGGCTGGCTGTAAGAGGGATCTGCCTTTTGTGAATTACCTTTTGCAGGTTACCGTACATTTTAGACATGGGCTGGATGGGGATCTGCCTTTTGTGAATGGCCTTTTGCAGGTTATCGTACATTTCAGACATGGGCTGGGTAACCTGGGTGTAAGAGGGATCTGCCTTTTGTGAATGGCCTTTTGCAGGTTACAGTACATTTTATACATGGGCTGGATGTAAGAGGAACCTGCCTTTGTGAATGGCCTCATGCAGGTTACCGTACATTTTTAGCATAGGCCTATGTTAATTTACTATGTGCGAGAATGCAATATTTCCTGAATTTTAGTTGTATGTTATTTAACTTGAGGTTTATTTGGTATGCAAAATATATTGATTGGGTGGATGTAAAAGGGACCTGCCTCGTACGAGTTTCTGTCTTTTATTGCTTTTAGGTACCGGTATATGTTTTTGCAGCTAATAAGAATGTTAGTGTTAGGTGAATTTTTGTGAATTGTGTACGTGTGGAAAGTACGTATGGTGTGTGTGAGATATATTTCTTTGTATTTATGGAAAGATACCGGTACGTATTTTTTGTTTTTCTATGTTAATGATGGAGACAAAAGGCATAACTGCCTGCAGCGAGTGCCTCCCCCAGAGTTGAAAGAGTGACAGGGCCAAAATGGTGCGTGTGCTTGCGAGATATCCTGTGTGTGTATGGAACGATACCGGTACGTATGGTGTGTGTGTGTGAGAGAGAGAGAGAGTGTGCGAGATATTCTTTGTGTGGATAATGGAAAGATACCGGTACGTATGGTGTGTGTGTGTGTGCGCCTGTCTTTGTGTGTGTGTGCCTGTTTTGTGTGTGTGTACCTGTTTTGTGTGTGTGTACCCATGACTCACACACACACACACCCCTTCCCTTCAATTACTGACCCTTAAATAATAAAATAACCCTTCCTTTTCAGTACGGTAACCATTTATATTTATACAATCTCAACCCGTTGAGAATCATGACGCGTTTTAGCAACCCTCTGACTTCCACATACCATTCTTGATATAAATATAATCGTGTAATATGTATTCGTCTTTCCTATCTACCAAGATTACATTAGGCCTATTGCATATAGTCTTTTATTAGTTTTACTATTCACTATTCCATCAGATTCTATTCTCTCTCTCTCTCTCTCTCTCTCTCTCTCTCTCTCTCTCTCTCTCTCTCTCTCTCTCTCTCTCTCTCTCTCTCTCTCTCTCTCTCAAGAATATCGGTGGAGTTAATCCTCTGTTCCTATTCGGTTAATTGTTTCTCTTTCTCTATCTCTCTCTCTCATATTCGTTAGCTTCCCTGTCTATCTATTTCCGTTTCCTTCTATTTTACGACTATCCATATTACGATACTCTGTTTCATTTCATCTGAATGTAAATTGAATCCCTTGGCAGCAAATTTCTCGATATCTAATGGAAAAATATGAAACCACTATGTCTCTGCATCATATTAACACCAAGTTTATATAATTAGCACCGTACTTCACTACAAAATCTTCAAAATAACTGAGAAATATTGATGGGAACTTTGCAATTCACCGTCAATTGAAAAGAAACAGACTATCACTTCATTAGAACCAAATACCGTAACAAGTCTAGAAACCCTACAAAATGGACTGGAACAAACTAGCCTTGATGGTGTAATGGTTAGAGTGTTTAAAAATTATGTATGTGGTAACCCAGGTTCGAATCCCGGCGATCACATGCTTGCTTTCTACTTCATTGTGAGGTGTTTGGTGTTGGATATAGATTATACTATAGGCTATCTACCCATTTGGGAAGGGTCAAACAGTAAATAGGTATGGACATTTACAATTAATTTTCTCTAACCCTTCCTAATTTACAAAAAAAATCTGAGTCACAAATTCTAGACTCACTATAATGAACAAATTGCAGGTATATATTTTGCGAGCTATCTCCAGGTGTTTCAGATGAAGTTTTAAGGGGGGTCACCGGTTTTGTTTTATATATATCTCCTTTTCTCTATTTCCCTGGCTTGTATCCATTCAGCCAACTGTTTGAAGACGTTTTTCCCCATCCAGGTGTCGATTTCTTCCTGGCGAGCGATAGCGAGCCAGCCTTGTATGGAGAAATCCGGCTTTGCCTGAGACATATTTCTATCGAAAAATGTAAAAAATTAGCTTGCTGTCAAAACAAAAAAATATGCTGTATATGCTGGGAAAATATTGACACCTGGATGGGGGTAAACGTCCTAAACCAGTAGGCTGAATGGAGCCGAATGGATACAACCCAAAGAGAGAGGGAGAGAAAGATAAAAAAGCTAGGTGGGCTCCCTTAATGAACAAACATCAGGTATACATTTTACGATCTCTCTCTAGGTGTTTCAGATGAGGTTTTAAACATTTGTGCGTTGAAGTTAATCCTTTGTTCCCATTCAGATAATTGCTGTGTGTGTGTGTGTATGTGTGTGTGTGTGTGTGTGAAAGAGAGAGAGAGAGAGCGAGATAGAGGAAGGAAGGGAAGGAGTAGGTTGTAGTGAAACGTTGGTCACACCCGCTGGTGTGTCTCTCTCTCTCTCTCTCTCTCTCTCTCTCTCTCTCTCTCTCTCTCTCTCTCTCTCTCTCTCTCTCTCTCTCTCTCTCTCTCTCTCTCTCTCTCTCTCTCTCTCTCTCTCTCTCTCAACACTCACCTATATATAACTATCCTTTAACTATTAAGTAACACCCCGTTCTTAACATTAATCCTATATTACAAACCCCAATGTACTTACATAAACTAATGAAAGCATATGGTCCTCCCTATAGCGTATTTAGTTATCTATATCTATCAATTACTAAGCTAACTATCACTGACTAAACCCTACCTATCCTTTATCAACCACTAACTCTTAACTATCCCTTATACTATCCAAACCTTTCCAATTCTATACTAATCTTACCCTAACTATCCGATAGTCTGTAGCTTTTTAATTGATAGAGGTCCTTCCTAAGCTAAATACAATCATATAATAGTTCCCAGAGTAGGATCAATAATAATAGAGCTTTAAAATACAATCAAAGATGTTCAATTATGTTCTTAAAGAGGCATATGAGCGAGCTGGGTTGGGTGTGAGAGGGATCTGCCTTGTGAGGGCCAATCGGTTCTCTCCAGACTTTCGTTTTCTTATGAGTGATGGATATGGTTAAGTTAGTGATAGTTAGCAGGGTGTCAAACCGGAGCAATTTTGTTTGAAGACTTGAATGATTATGAGAAGTACTGGAAAATTAACAAATAGTATTATTTTGGGAAAGTAGCCTACAACTCAAATGTACGTTAAACCGGTATCACACGAGCGCTTTTTCCCTCAACACTGGTCTGGCAGCTTATGAGGTACACATTTACAATATATCGGTCACCTAAATTCATCCACCATCAGTCTAGTTTCCGATACCAGTGCAAAAAAAGTCCAGAAATGTTGCCAGAATTTTTTTTATGATCGAATGTTAGACTGTAAAATAGTGTGACACCGGCTTTATTTACATGTACCGGTGCTTTGATTAAATTAGGCCTATCTTGTCATCAATTGACATCCGGAATTTAGTAGGCTATCGAACTTAGCGACTTTAATATGGTGCTAGGTACAAAGATAAGATAATAAGATAATAGTGCTTTCCACGAACCTGATATCACATTATCTTTATGACATAAGAATAACGGCTGGGGTTTAACATGAGGGAGAAGGGGGCCATAAAAAAAACATTCCACTTTAACTTATGGCATTTATTGAAGGAGGGTCTTGGTATTTTTTTTTTTTTTTTTTTATTTCTTTCCACGAACCTGTCTGTCCTCTTATTATATCTATAACCTAAGAATAACTGCTGGGGCTTAACATGAGGGAGAAGGGGATACTACGATAATATCGCCTTCCACGAACCTGTTAGCATATCTTTATAACCTAAGAATAACTATTGGGGCTTAACATGAGGGAGAAGGGGGTACTAAGATATTATCGCTTTCCACGAACCTGTCCTCTTATATCTTTATAACTTAAGAATAACGGCTGAGATAGTTAGAGTTTTATCTTATGGTCGGTAAAGGCAAGTCTGACATCATTCCATCAATATACAGTAGTCATGCATATTACGGGTACCTGTATGGCTCTCTCTCCCTCTCTCTTCTTCTTCTTCTTCTTTTTTGCTATCCTTTCCTTCCACTGTACCTTACTCTCGGGCTAGCTATCTCTACTAAAATTAAGCCCTGACCACCTCGTTTGGATCGCAAGGTCTGTGTGGCCAGTATATATATGTAAATCTATGTAACTCTCACTGTAGACTCTTTTCTGGTTATTTAGTGTTTATCATATTCTCTCTCTCTCTCTCTCTCTCTCTCTCTCTCTCTCTCTCTCTCTCTCTCTCTCTCTCTCTCTCTCTCTCTCTCTCTCTCTCTCTCTCTCTCTCTCTCTCTCTCTCTCTCTCTCTCCTGAAATTAAATATAATTACAGTCTTCAGGTGTGCTACCTCAACAGTAATATTTAGCAGGATAAATTACATAGCTTACTCACCTCAAGTTAAGAACATATGAAACAGGATTCTCGGGTTCATCTCGAGGGGTGTATCAGAACTGCTGATGTTAGGCTATCTTAAAACTTTACTTGTCATTAGTGAGACCCCATATGGATTATGCTGTTCAATTTTGGTGTCCTTATTACAGAATGGACATTGATTCATTGGAGAGAGTACAACGTAGAATGACAAAAATGATCCATAATATTAGAAACCTTTCGTATGAAGAAAGGTTGAAGAAATTAGGCTTACATTCGTTAGAAAGACGCAGAGTTAGAGGGGATATGATAGAGGTGTTCAAGTGGGTTAGTGGGATTAATAAAGGGGACATGAAAAATGTACTAAAGCTCAGTGATAGAGATAGACACCAATATCAACAAAAGAATATACGGTACCGGTACCAAAAACTTAACAGAGAGAGAGAGAGAGAGAGAGAGAGAGAGAGAGAGAGAGATTAAAACACCAATATCAACAAAGGCATATACCACACAAATTAACAAAGAGAGAGAGAGAGAGATGATGTGATGATCACTAAACAAACAGAAAAGAGAGAGAGAAAAAACACCAATATCAACAAAGGAATATATCACAAATTTAACAGAGAGAGAGAGATAGATGATGTGATGAACACCTAAACACACAGCAAAGAGGGAGAAAGAGAATTTGATAAACAATAAATAATCAGAAGAGTTAAGAGAGAGAGAGCACCAATATCAACAAAGGAATAGACCACAAACTTAACAGAGAGAGAGATAAAGAAAAATACAAGAGAGAGAAAGACAAAAAAGAGAGAGAGTGAGAAAGAAAGAGATATTAAACACAACATCAACAAAGGAACAAACCACACACACACACATAATCACAACCTGAGTCAGACTTGTGATGGAATTTTCCGGTTTAGATTTAAGGGGGTAGGCTACCGTAGTGCTTGGTGAGCTGTAAATAATCTAGTGTGAACGGAATGAACTGGGTGAAACATACGTCTGTGAGGTATTATCATAAGATTTCGACCCACTTCCAGAATGTTTAGAACTTTAGAGCGTTAGTGTAAAGATTGTTTTTTTGGTCGAGCGTACATTAATTTTGAAATGTTATGACGTTTTGCACATTAGTTTGTAGATTTTAAGCCCTTTCGCCCCATTTCTGAATCAATATCAAGACCTTTTGAGCCATTTAGGTGCCGATTATTTCTTGGCGAGCGATAGCAAGCAAGATAGAGGAACAGGCCTTCGGCCAAGATATTTTTCTACCGAAAAATGTATAAATTTATCTAGAAGGGTGATCTTGAGGTTAATTTCGTAAGCTTGGTGGAGGTCTAGGGAGGAAACAAACTATTTAATATATAAATAACCTAATTGATAAAGTCTACCCCCTTAACCCCTTCTGCCACGGACATTAGTTCCAGGGCAGTAATTCCCTTTCCAATGTTCCCTTACCCACTCTAACCCACTGTTTGGACACTTGATCCTCAGTGTTTTGGAGGACAAGCAACCTAGAAGGGTCACTAGATATGTTGTTGCTTGATTTCCTTTGTACTCCTTTGTACCGGTGACGTCTTGGTAATTTTATTGCAGCTATATATACTGTATTTAGATGATTTTGTGCAGTTTAAGAAGGGTTAAGTGAGATAGTTCGAAGCCTATTAACTGCTGGAGTCCCTTGTTCAACTGAATAAATCGTTTAATAGTAGCCTTCGTAGAGCACTTAGCACCCGTCTTGCAACACAATCCCACCCCTACTCTGCAACTCTCCAACCCGAGTGAAACTTTATTTTCACTCGTTCTTCTATTCAACAGCTGAGCTCTGGAACTCTCCCAGAATCTTTCCCTCTTCCTATGACTTAAATTGCTTCAAACTCCGTGTATCCAGGCAATCTGGCTCGAACGTCCCTTGATTTTGGCCCTACCATTTTGTCAATTCTGGGGGAGGCACTCGCAACAGACATTTCTGCCTTTTGTCTCCCTCACTCACATAGAACAAAAGACGATGTATTCAGTTTAAGAATTATCTGTGGTAGTAAGAAGGGTTTAGTGAGATAGTTCGAAGCCTATTAATTGCTGGAGGCCCTTGTTCAACTGAATAAATCGTCTAATAGTAGCCAGAATCCAGATAAGAATACATCACCGGTACAGAAGGGGTAAATATGACAGAGACAGTAATTTCACATACTCCCAGTATGGTTCACTTTTTGGTAGATTTTTTTTTTTTTTTTTTCATTTACTGTATATACTGTATTTATTTGTCTAGTTTCCTCCCTAGACCTCCATCACATTTAAAAAAATAAATAAATGACAGGATCCCCTTCAAGATATATTCGTACATTTTTCGGTAGACAAATTTTCCGGCCAAAGGCCGGTTCCTCCTAAATTACAGGCTCGCTCTAGCTCGCCAGGAAACAACTATTACCTAAATGACACGAACATTCTTAATATTGACATAAAATGGGGCGAAAGGTCTTAAAATCGCCAAACTAATGATCTGAGCATCTTAAAATCTCAAACTATTGGGGCTAAGCATGAGGAAGAAGGGGGACCGGAAAAACGGCCCATTTCCCCTTAATATGACTCAGAAACATAGCGGTAGTAATTTCACATACCGTACTCATTAATTATCGAGGATTCCATTGCTAATGGCTTTAAATCAATGTATAATTTAGGTGGACTCATTTCTTATGCAGCTGTCATTCCTGCAGTATCTGGTATATTGACGAAATAGGTTGGGTGTGAGGGATCTGCCTTGTATGGGCCAATCGGCTTTATGCGGACTCCCATTAGTTTTAAGAAGATTTTAAGACGTTCGCCCCATTAGTTTGTCGATTTTAAACGATAAACACTAAACCAGAAAAGAGTTAACAGAGAGAAAGCGATTTACATATATATATACTGGCCACACATATCTTACGATCCCTGAGAGGTGGCCAGGACTTAATTCTAATAGAGATAGCAACCCAAAGAGAAAGTTGAAGGAAAGGATAGCAAAGATGAAGAGAGAGAGAGAATAATGATAAACACTAAATAACCAGAAAAGAGTTGAGAGAGAGAGAGAGATATGAGGGAGGATATACTGATCGCTTATAAAGACAAAGATGGTTAAGGCAGATTATGAAAACAAATAAACGAATTATGGTATACAGTCCAATACGGATATGAATCATCACCATATGCTTTCTGGTTCCATGTCATCTCAACCAGTAGCTCTCAACCAGTGCCAAATGAACCCAAACCAACCAAACCAGTGCCAAAATATAGTACTAAACTAATCTAACCTAACCTAACCGTATTGGTTGGTTTGGAACTGGTTGAGAGCTACTGGTTGAAATGGTCTGGTTGAGTTGACCGGTCACCGCTTTGTACCGGTACCCTTAACATGTGTGTGTGTGTGAGTGTTAGTTATACTGTATATGTGTGTGTGTGTGACTGTGTTTTATACTGTATGCGCGTGTGTGTGTGTGTGTGTATTCACCTAGTTGGTATCAATTCTATGTTTATTCAGTTTTATTATACAATCATGGATATTCATTGATCTCACCACCTCCTCCTCTAGTGTGTGTGTGTGTTTGGTATACTGAATGTGTGTGCGTGTGTGTGTGTGGTATAATGTGTATTTGGGGTATAGGGCCTACTGTATGTGTGTGTGTGGTGTTGTGTGTATGTATATGCGTGGTATTCTATTTATGTGTGTGTGTGTGTGTGTGTGTGTGTGTGTGTGTGTGTGTGTGTGTGTGTGTGTAATTCCTTCCTCTACAAGCTAGCATGTGTGTGTACTTACTCTAGTTGTACTTACTCTAGTTGTATTGCGGGAGTGAGCATGCTCGTTATTTCCCGCCTCCTATATGTGTAGGTGTTATATGTATCGTTGGAATGGCTGTGGATGTGTATGTAGTTTGTATTTTGTTTAGCCAATTGGCGACATCGGAAACGAAGGCTTAGGGTGGATCTGTATGGTACCATTCTCACTATAGACGGTACCGTCTCGCCCGAAGGCTTAGGTGAACCATATGATACCCATCTCGCCTTGTACCATTTTTGCCAACCCCAGATGGGACGTCACAACGTCGTCCACTTATTCCAGGTACCTATTTACAGCTAGGTGAACTGAGGCTAACACATGAAAGGAGACAAGCCCAATTTGTCTCCGCCCGGCCGGGGATTGAACCCCCGACCCCTCGTGTGTGAGACGAGAGCTCTACCTAAGTAGGCTACGGGCTGTGTGTGTGATATAATGTGTAGGCCTATGTGGGGTATTCTGTATGTGTGCGTGTGGTGTTGTGTGTATGTATATGTAGGCTATGTGTGTGTGTAATCCCTTCCACTACAAGTTCGTGAGAGAGAGAGAGAGAGAGAGAGAAAAAAAAACTTGCACCAGTATTGATATCGCTTGCTATTTTAAGTGTAGGGCCAGCACTAGCTTGTGAATATCATGTTTACGTGTGTGTGTGTTTGTGCCTGTGTGTGTGTGTGTATGCCTGTGCCTGTGTGTGATTACTAGCATGCCCGTGTGTGTGTGTTTGATACGGTGGATTAGGTTTACTCATGGCATAAAAACATGTTAATTGTGTTTATATTATATTTCTACGAGAGAGAGAGTGTGTGTGTGTGATATGCGGATTATTAGGTTTACTCATGAAAAACAAAACAATCAATAAACATGTTAATCGTCTAAATATTATGTTTTTTACTACTCACTACTTTCTCTCTCTCTCTCTCTCTCTCTCTCTCTCTCTCTCTCTCTCTCTCTCTCTCTCTGTATGCTATAGTCTATTCGCTGTAAGTAAGCGAGAAATCATGACCTCTAACCTCTGTAACTCAAAAACGACTAGAATAATCGAGCTAATATTTCTACCATTTGGGAAGAGTCAACCAGGGAATAGGTGTGGATATTTACAGCCAATTTGCTCTAGGCCCTTTAGTGTTACAGGGAGGTCAGGGATCAATATTATTGTCAAGTTCGTTGGCACTACCTACAGTATAGGCTAGTAGTGTACGGTGGCGCTAATAAGTCATGTATCAGCTGTCATTACGTTTGGCTCTCTCTGTTCTGTATTAATGTTTGTCAGATGTTAAATAAGGTGGGTAATTGTAGGAACACGTGTGTATATTTCACTCATAAAGAAAAAAACGTGTAAATATTGCTGATACCAACCAATTTGTTTTATGTTTTTATGTTCAAATATTGATCAAAACACAATTGGTGCCGAGACATCACTTATTAGGCCGATTATACGTACTAAACAAGTCAGTACAGTCGTCGCACTAATAAGTAATGTCTCGGCACCAAGTATGTTTTGATCAATAATTGGTATCAGCAATATCGAAGCTTCATTTGTTCATATCAAGTGAAATATACAAACATGTTCCTACACTTACCCACCCTATTCAACATTTGGCAGACATAAATACAGTACAGAGCAAGCCAAACGTAATGACAGCTGGGACATGACTTGTTAGCGCGACCGTACTTACATAACAAGTCAGTACATAATTATATAGGCTATATATACCGGTAATTATCCAACTAATCCTCACCCCATTGGCATTTCCTCTCAGTAATTTCTCCCTGAGGACTTGACCTTTCAGCTTAAATCCTACTGTACCGGTGACTTCCTTTTCAGCTTAAATCCTACTGTACCGGTGACTTCCTTTTCAGCTTAAATCCTACTGTACCGGTGACTTCCTTTTCATAATATTCTGGCAACTATTAGACGATTTTATTCAGCTTAGGAAGGATGTCTACCAAATAAGAGGCTACAAACTATCTGAATTAATTTTGTCGTTTAGCTACCATACGGTAAATCCTTCCTAAGCGATTACAATGGGAGGAGGATTCCTAGCTCCTGCCCCCAGAAGTAAAAAGTAGGATAGTAAATTAAATAGACAGACAGAAACGGATGCCAAACCTCATTCTGGATAGGACCCTTATATGGGAAGGTATTTTTCTGAATAAGTCATTCTATTTTACTGACGAGATGGGTTGGGTGTGAGTGGGCCAATTGACTCTGCAGGCCACGTTTTCTATTCATATGTTGACCTCGACCGTTTTGGTGAGCTCAGCTCTCATGGTGTTAGTGAGTTGGGCCTATAATTAGGATTGGGTGTGAGAGGTATCTGCCTCGTTTGGGCCAATTGGCTTTCTGCAGACTCCCATTTTCTTATGTTATGTTCTTGAGTAAATGTCAATTATCTCGAGTTCTTAGACAAACCCAATATTGATGGGAAAGCTCGTGGAAGAGATAGCCCAGATTAGCCTAAGGATCAAAGAATAAACATTACAATATTAACATTAGATTACATTATTTACAATATTAATATTTGATAACTTAGATAGGGGGATAACTGACTTTGACTTGTGGAAATGTACAGAGAATGAATGGGAGGAGATAACCGACTTTGGCTTGTGGAAATTTACAGAGAATGAATGGGTACCTTTCCGTGATTGACCAGGTGTTTCCTAAATATTCCAGGATGGTCATTAAATCATATATTTTTTGTTTTAGTGATTCCCAATCATTTTGCTACACACACACACACACACACACACACATACATACATATATATACCGGTACTGTATATATATATATACAGTAGATGCGAGTATTCAAGGTATAGAGTTCAAGTCCAAGATTTTGGCAGGGTTAAATTTAGATAGGCCTATGTGGAATACTTTGCCTATACTCTGTTCCAAGTAGGTAGGTCAGAAGTTGTGAATCCTAACCCGTACTGTATCTCAAAAAGGGCTAGAGCAAATGGGATGTTAATATCCACACCTATTCCCTGAATGACCCTTCCAAAATAGTAGGCCTATACATTTTAGCTCGATTTTTAGTTCAGTGGTTACCTCATATAGATTTTAAACACTAACCATTACACCATCAATATATATATATAATGAAATACATGGGAAATTCCTATGGGCAATTGTTTCAGGTTCTCTCTCTCTCTCTCTCTCTCTCTCTCTATATATATATATATATATATATATATATATATATATATATATATATATATATATATATATATTATACATTGATAGGCGCAGAACAATACATTCTTTAGAGTAGAATGCACCGAACTGAACGAATAGTAAACAAAATATTTTATTTTCGCGTTTTTCTTCATTCATCGAGATCGCCAATGTTTACGTTCAGTGGTCGAGGTCCTGTGACACCGCGTCCGAATGCGTTGACGTATATTTTGGGCCGTTTTTTCTGTCTCCGTTCTCCCTCATGTTTAGCCCCATTAGTTTTTCAAATTTTAAGAGGTTTGACCCATTAGTTTTTCGATTTTAAGAATTTTCACCCAATTTCGTTGTCAATTTTAAGTCCTATCGTGCCATTTAGTGTCGATATTTTCCTGGCGAGCGATAGCAAGCCTGATATTTTAAAATCGGCCTTTGGCCGGGATTCTTTTCTACCGAAAAATGTACAAATTTATCTTGAAGGAGGGTCTAGTTTTTGTTTTCCTTTTTCTAAGTTTGATGGAGGTCTAGCGAGGGAACTAATAAAATAAATGAATTAATATATAAATAGTACATAAGCCTACATACTAAATATCTGTTCCCAGTAGATAATATGTAGAAGTTTAAATTAGTGTATATATGTATTTTTATGGATTTTAATAAACCGAAGTCATTGTCCAAAGTTCGAACATAGACCAAGACCGTACAAGAACGTCAACAATATAAATGACGTAAATAAAACCTCGAAAATCTCCACATATTTGCAATTTTAAGGTAAGATCCCTTCATATATCAACAAATAAAGACCCTTGCATAAATATATATAAATAAATGTTTATTTAGAAGACTGTAGATAGGTTAAATCAATGGGAATTATAAGGGAGGGAGAGCTGGTTAGAGAGACAGATTGTGTTACTCGTAGCATGAATGAACTGTAGAACACAAAAGAGGGAGTAGGGCCTATGACGGTGATATCTTAGGCCTATGAGTATTTGCAGATACCTCAACCTAATCACATTTACTTTAACTGGGTGGTTCTGCAAAATTGTGTCACATATTACCGCAAATTGTCCATTGAAAAACTGCAACATGCTAATTGGTAGGCCCTAGGTCTAAAACTTTTGTCAAAGATGTAATATTTGGGTGGGTCAATATTTACGAGTCACACCACAGCTGGGATCTCATTTTTAACGGTAGTTTTGGATTCCTATCATTCTATGCTTCATTGCTATATACTTTTTATCCACCGGAAAATAGGCCTATTTTTTTTTTCTTGGGTTTTTTTTTTTTTTTTTTAGCATTAGCCTAACCTAACCAAAAAACCTAACCTAACCTAATAGCCCCCAAATACATTTAGGTTAGGTTAGGTTAGGTTTTTCTATCTATCTATCTATTGCCTGACGCCGTGATCCCCGAAGGGGTGGCCACGAACGAACCGCCCCCATGCACCTCTGTCCCCAGTCAGTCGACGCCCCTCCCCCCAACCAGCACCGCCTTCGTTCATGTAGTTCCTCACTCCATCCTTCCACCTCATATTCGGTCTACCTCTCCACCTCGCTCTCGTACACCCTCTTAGTCATTCTCTCGCTTTCCATACGTTCCATATGGCCGAACCATCTCAAGTTGTTCCTTTTCACACTTTCCAGCACATCTACCTCCACACCACACCTCCTTCTTACTTCCTCATTAGTCTGTCTATCCCTCCATGTAACTCCGCACGCACTCCTTAAGTAATTCATTTCCACTGCTCTCACTCTTGGTCTGAGTCTCTCAACCAACGTCCATGCTTCGCTTCCGTAAGTCAGTGTCGGGATTACCACACTGTCATGCAAGGACTTCTTCACTTCCATACTGACCACCCTATTTCTTGTTACTGCTTTTAGCGTTCCTACAACCCTCTTCCCCTGTTGTACCCTCTCCCTTTAGGTTTTTAGGTTAGGTTAATGCTAAAAAAAAAAAAAAAAAAAGGCCTGGCCTAGGCCTAAAAAAAAAAAAAAAAAAAAAAAAAGGCTATTTTCCGGTGGATAAAAATTATATAGCAATGAAGCATAGAATGATAGGAACCCAAAACTACCCTTAGAAATGAGATTCCAGCTGTGGTGTGACTCGTAAATATTGACCTTTGGGTGTACCGCCTGCCTTGTTTACACTACGCGGAGGATCATGTTCCTGTCTATTTTGACTGCCGTGGGATACAATAATAGGCCCTCTTCCCCCTATGTCCATGACTTATTGTTATCATCATATACATTGCATGATTGCCAGCAGGGGGCAAATAACTGAAAAAATAGTAGTGAAAATAGACGGGAACTTAATCACAAGCGATCGACCTATGTAAACATGACGTATTGACGACCGTACGCACGACTACCACATCCTTCCCGCGGTTGCTCTTGAATAATACTAGCCTAGGCTAGTTTCATTGTTTTGGTCATGGAATTAGGTTTTTCTTATGGTTTTTGTTGTTTAATTTGATTTTGACTTACTGTAGACTGTGGAGATATTGTAGGGTAAGATCCTGTGTAGCGGGGAGAACTGTTTTTCAGATGCGATTTACTAAGAAACATTGAACAATATCTTTAACCTAACCTAACCTAATCTAGTATATTTGTGGACTAGGCCTATTTATGAATGTAAAATGTAAAAATATATTGTAACATTACCAAATTATTGAGATACAGTATACTGTATATACAGATCTCCCCGCTACACAGGATTATAACGATTGTAGGCCCAATCGAGCAGGGCAGTACCCTTGGGAGGCCACATATACATATGATAAGGAGTTTCTTGAACTCCTGTTTTATTTGTCTGGCTTCCCCCACTGTTTCAATTTGTGGCTCACCTACACAGAGAGTAATCCAGCTAACTCTCACAAACACCTCCTCCTCCTATTTATTTCACTACGGTACATTTAACAAGCACGGTACACATCTAAATTACCGGTACCGGTACCTCTAACCTAGCTTGATTTCAATGATTTGTGCTGTCTATCATTCTTTCAATCTTGTGGGGACACTTGTTACAGGCAGTTTTGCCTTTTGTCTCCTTCATGCACATAGAAAAAACAAAAAAACAAAAACAGGTAGAATGTAGAGTTCAGGCGTACCGCCAGCCTTGTTTACACTACGCGGAAGCGACGTCGAACGCTTGCCATCATGTTCCCTATTTTGACTGCCTTTGGATACAATAATATGACATATTGTCATCATCATATATATTGCCAGCAGGGGGAAAATAACCGAGAAAAAAAATCGCCGTCAAAATAGACGCGGTTAACTGCGGCGATCGCCCTATGTAAACATGACGACCGTGCGCCCGGAATCTACATACAGTACATCCCCAAAAAATTCTACTGAAATTTACCGGTACAGTACTAGTTTTCAATATAACTTGGAAAATATTAAGGAAACCACCCACCAATTATTTTCATTATTTTCTTTTTAGATTTAGTTTATTTGCATCAATATATAGTGATTGACATTAGTTTCAACTTCCGCAAAAATCTTTTTCCCCTTTATCCAACGATCTTAAGACACGGCGCCCGATAGTAGGGAGGGCTATGAAGATCAGGGAAAATGTGGGGTTAAAGACATAAAAAGGCGATATAATGGCTTTTATGATGAAAGTTGGCTCGGGTTTTGTTGTTTTTCAACTTGAGAAAACCCCAAAATGAAAAAACCCGAGCCAAGTTTTGGCAAAAGTTGGCTCGGATTTTAAGATTTTTCAGCTGCATAAAAGACAGCAAGTGCAAAAAAGAAGTTGGCTTCGGTTTTCTTGTTTTCAACTTAAGAAACCCCCAAAATGAAAAAAAAAACAAAAAATCAAGTTTTGGCAAAAGTTGTTGGATGATACATGGGATAGAAAATGAACTTACCCAGTAAGCTCATCCAACAATTAAGCAACATTAAAGATTTTAGCCTAACCTACCAACCTTACCTAACCTAACCTAGTATTATGGGTGGGGGCTGCCGCCCCCACACCCCCGCTGGTTGGATAGTACATTGGATAGAAAATTAGGTAAATTCCTAGAGTTAATTAGACTGAAAGGCAGGGAGAAAGAGGTCGGCCAAATCGTGTTGTGTGCTGTCTATGGGGAGGTGAACCCTGGACAAATATCGTTACAGGTTACAGGTTCTAGGTTCTGTATCTCCCTTAATTAGAATTTTTCGAGGGTTGACACTTATTTTAACATGGAGTATACTGTAGGTTATATTACATCCTAAATGAAATTTAAAATATCTGTGAAAATTATTGGGTTGTTTATATAATAGAAGGTACTGTGAGACACGTAATATGTTGAAGGGGGAGTTCTGCCCCCTCTAAACACCCGTCACTTATGTCATCATAATCTGTTGTACTTCATAGGGGGTCCAATTAAGGAGAAAGTGAATTAACAGACGAAATTAGGCCGCAAATTACAATAACATAGCGGGCCGCCGTTTATGGGAGACTTTTTACACATCATTTTCAATGTTAATTTTCTCCCTTAATCGATTTTTCCAAATTATCAAACTTACATAAAAATTAAGTACAGTTTATAGGGATTCCAACATGCATTTCAAAATTGTCAGGAAAATTGGTGGGTGGTTTGCTTAATATATACCTATAACGGAACCTTACTTCACTGGTGTAATCTAACTTAACCAAACCAGGACCTAACCTAACCTAATTTATGTAAATTAACCTGTTATAGCTTTTTCTATTATTATTCAGCTTAGGAAGAATCTTTGAAATTCTGTGTAGTAAGACTGTCTCATATGACCCTTTGACTAAAAGAGGTTCTGACCAAGTTTAATAAAATCATCAGCTGTAACCGGAATTTCATTTATCTCTTTTCTTTTCCATTTATCTCACTTTGTTTCAGCCATGCCAGACATGACCCAAGAAAGTCGACCCCTGTTGTATAAACAGTCCTCAAGCTGACTCTCATTATATATTACAGTATATACCCTTTCAAACAGAAAATGCCGTATTTCTTTTACTTAACATTAAAGAACACTTAACATTAACATTATTCATCCATTACAAACCCCAATGTACCGGGTACCGGTACTTGAATAAACTAATGAAAGCATATGGTCCTCCCGAGATTCCAATTCGGGACACCACACCCAGAACATAAGCATTTAAACCATTACACCACCAACACAGCAATTCTATTCAGCTTAGGAACAATCTTTTGGCCCTTTTGCTACAAGATGTTCTAAATTGAATACAGTAATCTGGGTTACTGGGTATAGCTAGTTGGAATACAGTACAGTATATTAAAAAAAAAACGTAAGACTTAATTTTTCTTCCTGTTTTGTTTCAGCCATGCCGGCCAAGACCCAAGAAAATCGGCCCCTGCTGTCAGGGAACGACCCTTTGCCCGACCCCGAGGCAGCACGGCCGCCGCCAACACTACCCCACGGTGACGACCATAACGATGATGATGATGATGATTATGATGATACTGTAGACCAAGCGGGACTCACAGCTTCCGGTCACCATATTGATGACTCACACCAGCAAACTACGTAAGGATTTGTTTGAGGATTTATGTTTTATTAAGCGTTATTTCCACATAGCGATTTTATTAGTTCTTTTGCATTTATCTTGTGTCGTCCCAGTTTTGGTTTGTTTATTTTGCAAGTTTTACAGTTTAAACATTATAGGTAGTGAAAAGGAACAACTTGAGATGGTTCAGCCATATGGAACATATGGGAAGCGAGAGAATGACTAAGAAGGTGTACGAGAGCGAGGTGGAAGGACAGAGAGGGAGAGGTAGACCGAAAGAGAGGTGGAAGGATGGAGTGAGAAAGTACAGTACAGTAGGGTCCCGCATAAAACGTGTTCGCATAAAACGAGTCTCGATTAAAACGACCGACCTAAAATTCGCTTTGTACGAAATATCGTCGCTTTGTATGAAATGGCGTTCGCTTTGTACGAAATATAGTTCGCTTTGTATGAAATATCGTTCGCTTTGTACAAAAATTTTCGCTTACAGTGAAAATTGACGATATTGCGCCACCAAAATGCTGTGTTCACATAAAACAAAATCGCATAAAACGCCCTCGTTTATCGACCATAAACTCGTTTTATGTGAGACCCTACTGTATATGGATGAAAGCGTTGCTGGTTGGGGGGAAGGGCGTCGACTGACTGGGGACAGAGGTGCATGGAGCAGTTCGTTTGTGGCCACCCCTTCGGGGATCACGGCGTCAGGCAATAGATATTAAGCGTTATTTCCACAGCGATTTTTATTAGTTCTCTTACATTTATCTTGTGTCGTCCCAGTTTTGGTTTGTTTATTTTGCAAGTTTTACAATTTAAACACTATAGGTACCCCATAACTTCTCATAACTCAAAAGGGCCTAAAGCACTCTGGCTGTAAATATCCACACATATTTCCTGGTAGGCTCTTCCCAAATGATAGAAATGTCAGCTCGATTGTTTTCATTAATTTTGAGTTATGAGACGTTAAGGGGTCAAGATTATTGTCAAGTTCGTTGGCGCTACCTATAGTCGTTTTTATTTCGGCTGTCGGTAAATTGAATCTCTGGTTAATATACAGGAGACGCAACAACGTGTTTTTCAGGTATTTATTTTTGGAATTTTGATTTTGTTTTTGGTGTTTTAGTCGAATCTAGTGATGAAATTGAATGGGAATTAAGCATTTACCCATTATCCATCAATCTAAAGACACGCCCCCCAATAGTGGGGAGGGCTATGAAGATCAGGGAAATTGAGGGGTAAAAAGCGTATAGAACACTATAGAACACGATAATACACATTTGTAACCCAAATTTGGCTCGGGTTTGTTCAATTTCCAGACCCATAAAACCTGATTTTTTGAAAACCCGAGCCAAGTTTTGACGAAACTTGGCTCGGATTTAACAAATGTAAAAATGAAAAAAACACAGTAACCTTGGTAAAATATTGGCTCGGGTTTTGTCAATTTCCAGACCCATAAAACCTGACTTTTTGAAAACCCGAGCCAAGTTTTGACGAAACTTGGCTCGGATTTAACTAATTTAAAAATTAAAATAACGCAGTAACCTTATTAACATGTTGGCTCGGGTTTGTAAATTTCCATACCCATATAACCCGACATTTCGAAAACACGAGCCAAGTTTTGACGAAACTTGGCTCGGACTTTACTAATGTTCATGTTAAAATTACACAGTAACCCTAATAAAATCTTTGTTTGGGTTTTCATAAGGTTAACATTACCCTAACCTAACGAAGTAAGAATGGGGTTAACATTAGCCTAACCTAACCTAACCTAGTAAGAATGGGGTTAACATTGGCCTAACCTAGTAAGAATGGGGTTAACATTGGCCTAACCTAACAACCTTACCTAACCTAACCTAGTAAGAATGGGGTTAACATTAGCCTAACCTAACAACCTTACCTAACCTAACCTAGTAAGAATGGGGTTAACATTAGCCTAACCTAACAACCTTACCTAACCTAACCTAGTAAGAATGGGGTTAACATTAGCCTAACCTAACAACCTTACCTAACCTAACCTAGTATTATTGGTGGGGGCTGCCGCCCCCACACCCCCGCTGGTTGGGTACTGGCTGAAAAACTTGTTGTTTTACAGTAGGCCTATGTATTTTATGTTATTTTTGTTCTCCCTTATAATACATTTCAGCTCTTAATGACATATATAGCAATGATGTATAGCCTATGCTCTACCGGACCTATTAGGCCTAAAAAGATCGATGGGCTAACTGTCGGTCCAAAACATCAGTATGGTAACCAACTAGCCCTTGCATGCCAGTTTAATCCTATGCGAAAAAATCTTTTACTTTATGTTACTTTGCGATGACCCATTAAGATGCCCTAGCTAGCTGTGGTCCGGCTCCTTTATGTTGTCCCAACCAACCAACTAACCTTAATGAACAGAGGAGGTACTGGGCTGCCTGGCTGGCCGCTGGAGGCTCGATCACCACTCATCTTGGTCAACAGCTGGTGGATTTTTGTTTCAAATTTTTTCATGTAAAACAAGTGTATGTGCATTTCAAAACCAGCTGTCCTCGTCAGCCGTATTTGGAACACTGGTTATTGCACTTTGGACAGTTTACACTTATTGGAAGGCGAAAAGGTCTTAAGCAGCCTCAGTGTTTTTAAAGACGGTGGAAAAAGCTTTGATCGGCTCACACCCTCTACACAAGCTGGCCAGAGTCAAACTGACAGCTTATATCCTGGGCCACCTGTTTTCCAAATCATGGCATCACCTGATTGGTCGATAGACATCACGTGTCAGTGAACTCGAGTACTCTTGGCATGAATTAGGTAGGGTGATTACTTTGGCTACGACGCCACCAGTATAGTTCATTGCATTCGCCACCAGATGTCTCAGTTGTTGACTGACAGTCACGCAAAAGAAGTCTCCCAGATGAAGACGAAAAAGAAGAAGTGTAAACAAACCCTTAAAACGTAAATATCCATATAATATGTATTATGTTAGTTTCCCGGGAATGACACCTACATCAACAATTTGGAGAAAAATCGCTTAATCACATGCTATTGAGCTTAATTTGTTACCAATATTGTACCGCCTCCTGTATATTGACCGAATCTCTTAACAACTGATTTTTCGCTACTTGATGGAAAAATATGAAACTACTATGTATCTGCATCATATTAAGGCCAAGTTTCCACAATTGACCACTTGCAAGTTTCGTTCTATAAGGAAGTTGGAGCTGTAGATATCGATATTCAGCAGATTTACCTGCTAAAATACGGTTGTAGTACATTTGTCAATACATAAAACCCAATTCAACATACTCCTTAGCCATCAGAAACCTACATAGGCCTAATTATTGTACAGTATTTCTATTTACTATCGATGTCTACGCCTCCAACTTCCTTATAGCCTGAAACTCGCAAGTGGTCAATTAACAACACATTTCGCTATATACAAATGCGTCAAATGAAGGGCGAGTTCTTAATTTGTTGTCTTTATTTTGTATATGTAAAGGTAAAATTGTGGTTTATAGTTCAAATTATGTCTGGAAATTATTAAACAGCCGAAACAATGCTATATCATGTTAATTTTCTTGTATTCCTGCTCATATTCATTAAAGTCTTCAAACAAAATTGCTCCGGTTTGACACCCTGCGCTACAAAATCTTAACCCCTTCTGCAGGGAAAACAACATGCAATTCAATGAAGAAAAATTCCAATTAATACGGTACGGAGATAATAATGGCGTTAAAGAAAATACAAATTACTTAACAGAAGCTAACCACTTAATAGAACGGAAAGACAGTGTGAAAGGCCTTGGGGTGTTAATGTCTGAAAATATGGGTTTCAAAGTACATAACCAGGTCAAAGTTGCGGCTGCGAAACGTCTTAACGGGTTGGATTCTGCGTACATTTAAAACATGCGGTGAATTACCTATGATACCGCTCTTCAAATCTCTAGTGCTACCGCGGCTTGAATACTGTAGCGTATTAACATCCCCATACAAAGCATGTGAAATAAATGACTTGGAGAGTGTACAAAGAAATTTCACTTCGCAGATAAGTTCGGTAAAACAGCTACACTATTGGGAGCGTTTAAGAGCACTGAAACTGTACTCGCTGGAACGTAGAAGAGAACGTTACCTAATAATATACACGTGGAAAATCGCAGAGGGTTTAGTACCAAACCTACATACTCCGATAGTCCTGAAATTCAGTGATAGGAGAGGCTGGGAATGCAATATCCCCCGGATGAATAATAGGGGTGCTATGGGCTCTCTGCAAGAGGGCTGGTTATCACACAGAGGCCCACGTCTCTTCAACAAACTCCCACGGCGAGTAAAAGACATGAGGGGCGTCTCTTTAGACAACTTCAAAAGAGCCCTCGATGTCGAACTGCAAAAAGTGCCAGACGAGCCCATCTTCGCAAGGGAGCGTGCTGTCTCTTCAAACAGTCTGCTGCACCAAAACACAACCCACAACGATGGGCGACGCGCTCCTCGGTGCTGCTAGGAGAGTGGCGAACACAACCTTAGGTGACCTTAGGTAGGTGTACCGGTGACGTCTTTTTCATTATTTTCTAGCTATATTTAGATGATTTTGTGCAGTTTTAGAAGGATCTGTGGTAGTAAAGAGGGTTGAGTGTGATATTTCTAAGCCTGTTCATTGCTGGAGGCCCTTTTGAAACTGAATATAATTGTCTAATACTAGCCAGAATAAAGTTAAAAAGACGTCGCCGGTACAGAAAGGGTTAATTACCGAATAATCAAGATAGCAAGAGCCACACTTGCATGTTCAGGTATTATCACATCAATCCTGGTTTGGCAATGAATTTTAGTTACGGTACTGATATATACTGTACTGTATACTGTATACTATTAGAAAGTGTGAAAAGGAACAACTTGAGATGGTTCGGCCATATGGAACGTATGGAAAGCGAGAGGATGAATGACTTAAGAGGGTGTACGAGAGCGAGGTGGAAGGACAGAGAGGGAGAGGTAAACCAAAGGAGAGGTGGAAGGATGGAGTGAGGAAGTATATAGATCAAGGCGGTACTGGTTGGGAGGAGGGGCATCGACTGACTGGGGACAGAGGTGCATGGGGGCGGTTCGTTCGTCGCCACCCCTTCGGGGATCACGGCGTCAGGCAATAGATAGATAGATAGATATTGTAGTACTTGCCCGGGTGACCGAAGCCACTCTCGTTGTCGTGCCCCCATGAGAGGGCAGGGGTTTGTTGTGGCGGTTTGGCTTCCAGGACTGCTCTCCATGGTCGGCAGTCGGCTGTCTCCCATCAGTCGGCGATTTTGGCCCCGGCCAGGAGGGTCGGCAGCCACCCATGGTCATACTATTAAACACATCATAGAAGACTGCATTCCACACAATCACTTATGCCAACAACATAATCTACACTCCTTGAGAGCCTTCTGGGAAAGCCCGATCGTGTCCATGGCCTTCCTTATGGACTCGGTGCTGTTCGGCCAGGCAGCTTAGGGAACGACAACAACAACTGTATACTGTATAATGCATGTTATACAATTTAATTACACTCTACTTACCTGATCTTATAGCTAACCCAAAACCCCCATCTTCTTCCAGGAACTGTGATACGTTAATCCATCTAATAAAGGGAAACATAGGTACCGGTATCCTGGCCATGCCCGACGGTCTCAAACACTCCGGCCTCTACACCGGTACCTTCATCCTCCCCTTCATCGCTACTATATGTATACACTGCATGCATTTATTGGTGAGTAAATCATTTTATTATATTATATATGTACACTCTAAGACAACAATCCTGGCCCAATGTGAATAATTTAACCTGTTCAGTATTAGTTCTGTCCTTTTCCTTTTATAATGGCATTCATCCTGCAATTGACCACTTGCAAGTTTCAGGCTGTAAGGAAGTTGGAGTTTTGTACATCAATATTTAGCAGAATGGCCAACAAAAATATGGTCTTAGTACATTTATAAATACCTAAAACCAAATTCATCACACTGTCTATCTATCTATACATTATTATTGCATACATGTTTGATTTCGATGTTTACTGCTCCAACTTCCTTGTAGCCTGAAACTCGCAAGTGGCCAATTAACAGGCTTTGAACTACTGTAAGCATGAGGGAGAAAGGGGTCCAAAATAAAAAAAATATAACTTAACCAACTCAACTTTATGCCCTCAGGTACAATGCGCCCACGAGTTAAAAGAGCGTCTGGGGGTGGGAGGGTTGGGCTACGCCGAAGTTGGGTACCACGCCTTCGCAACGGGACCCGAACCCCTCCGAAGATTCGCTCCGCTGGCCCGGGCGGTCCTCAACACCTTCCTCACCATCACGCAGCTTGGGTTCTGTTGTGTCTACGTCGTTTTTATTGCCGCTAATGTTAAACAGGTAATATTAAAACTACTACATGTTGTATTCATGTTATTTTAGGTTGTAATCCATGGAGTACCACATGTATACATTAGTTTCATTGATTTCATTAGGTTAAGTGCCCCAGTTAATTACTCCTTCCATTCGTCTATACATTAGGCTACCATACCACAATTAGAATGTATGTACATGCTCAGAGTAATATGCAGTGTTCGAGAATACATAATATATTGTAGGTTTGTGCATAAACCATTAACTGTCTTGATAGCCTAATTCTTTGTGTGGGGGATTTCGGTGTGAGTATCCTAGGTTGGAATCCTTGAAGTACCACATGTATTGATTAGTTTCATTGGTTACATAAATTAGGTTTATTTGTAAGTTAATTGGTGGGTTGGTGATAATGTGAATTTATATACTGTATGTATATTTTTTGTATTGTATTTAACCCTTTCAAGATCGATCTATCTATATGCTCAGGCCCAATCCCCACTTTTCCTATTTTTGTTTATTTTTATTTTCTATGTTATTCTATTTTATTATTTTTTTGTTTTAATTTTCTTGGGGGTGGCCGACTCAAGACAGAGCAAGAACAGGGAAAACAAAACACAAGACAAAACAACGAAAAAACACAGACAAAACACAAAAATTCACACACAAGATCTGATAATGCATTTATTTTCTGTTTTCTGGATATTATTAGACTATAAAGTGCTCCTCCTCATATGGTGTTTATGTGTATTGTTAGCCAGATATAATAAGACAATGTCAACAAAAATATCATGTACAGTATTGTATTTTTTTCTTTCTATGTGGATGAGGGAAACAAAGGGCAAAACTGCCTGTGATGAGTGCCTCCCCCAGAGTTGAAATGTATGTACCGGTGCTGTATATACTCAGGCACATACTCCATAGCTGGGGGTGGCCGACTCGAGACAGAGTCCTCAGCCCGAACAGAAACAACATCTTAAGTTCCAATTCTTAGGGTTCGAGACCACTTTCGCATTCCCTTTACCCTTTCTTTGTCTCATCTAGTAGATTAATTTTACAAAGGGAGCAGGATTCCTAAATTTCCTAGCCTCCTGCCCTCGAAGTAGGAAAATTAGTGCAGAAAAAGAGACAGACAGAAACAGCTAAGGTTGGGTAGAGGATGCCAAACCTCACTCTGGACAGGAGCACCCTTCGCCCAAATAGTCTATCTATCTATCTACTGTACTCAGGCGCATACCAAATTTGATCTTGTTTTTATTATAGTTTCTGGGGGTGGGTTACTCGAGACAGAGCCCGAATAGGGACAACACAACACCATACAAGTAAAAAAATAAAATAAATAAAGCCCGTATCACACGAGAGGTTTTATAGTCAACATTCGATGATCAACATTTTTGGATTATATTGCACTGGTACCGGAAACTAGACTGATGGTAGATGAACTTAGGTGGCAGAACAATTTTATATGTTGTTGTTGTTGTTGTTGTTGTTGTTCCCCAAGCTGCCTGGCCGAATAGCCCCAAGACCCCGAGCAAGGCCAAGGCTATAACCGAGCGCCCCAACAGAACTCTTCCTGCCGACGACGGTAAAGCCTGGGTGACCGAAGCCACTCCATGGCGGGGAGCTGAGGAGGGTGCGGAAATGCCCGGGAAACCAAAGCCCCACCCAGGGCCCTGTGCCCCTCAGCAATTATGAAGAGAAAGTTAAGGTGCAAAGGAAAAGAGTGACGCTTTGGCTTCCAATCTTGGTAGATTGGAAGGTCAATCCAATTTTATATGTTGACTTCATAAGCTGTCAGACCAGTGTTGAGGATAAATGTTGAGTGAAAAAGCGCTCGTGTGATACCGGCTTTACAAAACATAAACTCCCACACATATAGTAAAATAACACTCGACTAAATCTCTCTTTCAGGTTGTGGATTGTAAGTTGCCTGGTAACGAAATAGACATCCACGGGTATATGGGCATACTAATCATCCCTCTACTGGGTATCTCCATGATCCGCTCTCTCAAGGTGGGTCCAATCAAGGTTTATTATAATGTAAAATGTAAAACTTGGAAAAAAATAAAAAATAAAAAAAATAAAATAAAACTTGCAAAAATAGTAATATCGATAGTAAAATAACTTATAATTGTTTTTATTCCCAGTTAATAAGATTTTGTAAAATTTGCACTAAAGTAGATGACTTTTGGGCTAGAGCTAGGTTACTATACAGACTCTTAGTAGACAGAGGTTTTCTATCTATCTATCTATTGCCTGACGCCGCGATCCCCGAAGGGGTGGCCACGAACGAACCGCCCCCATGCACCTCTGTCCCCAGTCAGTCGACGCCCCTCCCCCCAACCAGCACCGCCTTCGTTCATGTAGTTCCTCACTCCATCCTTCCACCTCATATTCGGTCTACCTCTCCCCCTCTGTCCCTCCACCTCGCTCTCGTACACCCTCTTAGTCATTCTCTCGCTTTCCATACGTTCCATATGGCCGAACCATCTCAAGTTGTTCCTTTTCACACTTTCCAGCACATCTACCTCCACACCACACCTCCTTCTTACTTCCTCATTAGTCTGTCTATCCCTCCATGTAACTCCGCACGCACTCCTTAAGTAATTCATTTCCACTGCTCTCACTCTTGGTCTGAGTCTCTCAACCAACGTCCATGCTTCGCTTCCGTAAGTCAGTGTCGGGATTACCACACTGTCATGCAAGGACTTCTTCACTTCCATACTGACCACCCTATTTCTTGTTACTGCTTTTAGCGTTCCTACAACCCTCTTCCCCTGTTGTACCCTCTCCCGCACCTCTTCATCCATAGTCCCATCTTTACTCAACACACTGCCCAGATACTTAAAAGAGTTGACGATCTCCATAGCCTGACCGTTCAGCTTCACCTCACACTCTGTGACTTCACCCCTTTCGAAGACCATAACCTTGCTCTTCCCCGTATTTACCTTCAAATTCCGTTTTTCGCACACTGTTCCAAACTCATTTACCAGACCCTGCAACTCCCATTCATTATCACTCATCAGAACTGTATCATCCGCAAACAGCAGTATAGGTAGCTTCCACTCAATTCCCTCCCTTTTCAGCGATACACCAACATTCACTGCTCTTGATAGTATTTCTTTCATGACTCCATCCATATATACAGTAAACAACCATGGGGACATCACACACCCCTGTTTCAAACCAACATTCAGGTCAAAGAACTCGCTCTGCTCACTCTCCACACATACTGCCGCCTTTGCACCCTCATACATGCTCTTCACTGCTTTCAGCAACTTGCCCTCTACTCCGTATATTCTAAGTACTTTCCACAAACCTTCTCTATCCCCACTCTGTCATAGGCCTTCTCCATGTCCATAAAGGCAACATACACCTTTTGTTTCTTCTCCAGATACTTCTCCACAACACAATTCAGGGTAAAAATCTGATCTACACATCCTCTTCCCTTCCTAAAACCTCCCTGCTCGTCGCCTATCCATTTCTCCGTTCTCACTCTCACTCTCTCAATCACTACCCTACTGTATACCTTCCCTACTACGCTTAGAAGACATATTCCTCGGTGGTTACCACACACTCCTCTTTCCCCTTTGCCCTTATATAGGGGGACTATTATGCCAGTCTTCCAGTCATCGGGTGCACTCCCCTTCCCATGCTAGTTTGCACATTTTCCATACCCATTCTATCACTATCTCACCACCATACCTCAACATTTCCCCACACACTCCATCTGTTCCTGGTGCTTTCCCCAACTTCACTCTTTTCATGGCTTCCCACACTTCTGACCTCCTGATCCCCACCTCCTCCTCCACTACTTCTCTTCTTCTCCCTCCCATACCATATCCAGCTATGTTTGCTGGCTCTTCATTCCTTTCATTTAGCAACTCACTGAAGTACTCCCTCCATCTTTCGACTCTCTCTTGCTTCTCGGCTAGCATTCTCCCATTCTTATCTTTCACACCCTTACTGTTTCCCTTGCTACCTTCCCTAACTTTCTTGACTTCTTTCCAGAACAGTTTCTTACTCTCCCTCCATTTTACACTCAGATTCCTTCCAAATTCCTCATCTACTCTTCTCTTACTTTCCTTCACTACTCTCTTCACCACCCTCTTACTCTCCACGTACCTCGCTCGTTTCTGTCTCTCGGAATCTTCATTCCCTCTACTACCCAACCACACTCTATATGCTTTCTTCTTTTCTTCCACAGCTATTCTTACCTCTTCTGTCCACCATGCTGTACCTTTCACTCCCCTCCCTCTTCTCCTCACTCCACACACCTCACATGCTGCACAGATCTCATCCTTAAACACCTTGCTCATCTCCTCCACTTCCTCCATAACTTCCAGGTCGAACCCACCTAGTCGTCTTTCCACTGCTCTCCTGTACTCCTCCCTGACTTCCTCCTCCTGCAACCTCTCCACCCTCCTCACCATTCCACCCTCCTCTCGCCTCCCTCCCGCTCTCCTCACCCACTTCTTTTGTATCCTAACCTTAGCTACCACTACATAATGATCAGACAGACCCCCTCCAATACCCCTATACACCCTAGCATCCATCACAGATTTCTTCATTCGTTCATCCACACATACATAATCAATCAATGACTTTCGTTCCACCACTGTCTTATCTTTCATTGTCAACATCCGTTTCCACGTGTACCTGTGGATCATTCTGTGTCGGAAGAAGGTGTTGGCTATCCACAGCCTCCTTCCCACACATACGTCCACAAGTGCACTACCATTCCCATTCACCTCTGATGGTACCCCCCACCCTCCCACCACTCCCTCAACTTTCCTATCACCCACCTTACCATTCATATCCCCAATCAGAAATATTCTTTCGTTCTTGTCAAACTTCTCCAGGCACGCCTCCACATTCATCCAGAACTCCTCTTTCTTTCTTTCTCAAGGTTTTGAGGCAAGTAAATTGTTCCATAAATTTAATCTTTTTAGGGTCAATTATTGTGACTATTCTAAAATTTGCCATCAATAATTTTAATCAAGCATTTTTAACTTGAAGTTTCTTATATTAACCTCTGCTTACTTTTTGTCTGTATTTATTGTTTATCTTTTTCTATTATTAATATTAATATTGATGATTTTTTAAAAATTGATTGTTCTTGTTAAAAGAGTACTCTTTGTTTAAATCTGTTGTTACTTCATATTTTGCAATTATTTGTCTTTATATTATATGTATTCATTGTCGATAGTATCAATTGCTTGCTTTTGCGATTTCCTTAGTTTATTTGTGCGATAAATGTAGGTTATTTGTAGGGTAGTTATTGATAGGGGTCACTTGAGGCATGGTATGCTTACAGGTACCTACCCGATAGCACTATCGTTCGTGAGTGCTGTACTGTATTTTATATATTATTTTGTAATAATATAGATATCTTATCAATATTTGTATTTTGTACTATTGTTAACCCTGCAGCCCCGGCTATGTATTATATATATATTCCCCGAAATCCGGGAGTTTTGGCCGAAAAACGTCTACGCCTAGGCTACCGCATCTTTGTTATTTGGCTTGCTTCTGCATTCCCGCGCATCCCCAAGCATAGATGTGTTTCGTACCTGTAGAATGGCGTTAAGTAGAGCTCTCTAAGTCAACTGGTTCAGTTGTGATGATGATTTCATTGGAGATAACTTTATGGCAAAAACAGCCACTTTACACTACTTTTCGATACTTAACAATAACATACAGGCACACACGAACAAGCGACGCACTCCTTCTTGTGGCCGGAGATGCGGGGCGTCGGTCCAGCCGGCTGTTGTTTACATGCGTCGGACGTACGCCTCGCACACCAAGCTTACAGGCTTTGAGCTCATGGGTGTTTAAGAGCCCTTCCGGGTCTGGAGGGTTAATGTCTTGTCATGTTGCAAATTTGATTTTAAATGAATATTTTGACATTTAACATGTAGTTTCTTTATTCATGCAGAGTTTAGTAAAAATTGACCGGAACGTCCCGGACTTCCCAAATTTGACTAATTCCTTGAACGTAATAATAATAATAATAATAGTTCTTAAAGCTAGCGCATGCTAAGCTAGCTAAGGATAGCTCAATAAGGCCGATTAGGCGTATTTCCATTGGAGTCCTGTACTACTACCCCATCCATTTGCTCATGAGGGATGGTAACGACTCAGTGCTTGTGAAAAATCTTTAATGCGCCGAGCGTGGGCGCGAACCCGGGCCTTCTGGGTGGAAGTCCGAGACGCTAGTCACTACACCAAGCGAGCCGCTTGTGACGATAGTGTGTTGTTATGTGTGCGATTAGTTTTCTTAGGAAACAGATTAACTTGCTCATGTAGTAGTGTACACCCTATGTGGTGGATTGTGTTCTTTTATTTCATAGATTTCATTTTAGTAAGCATTGTTTCCACATAGCGATTTTGATAATTTAATTTGACTTTATATTGTCCTTGTCCCAATTTTGGTTTGTTTAGTTTGCAAGTTTTACATTTTAAAATAAACAAACCAAAACTGGGACGACACAAGATAAAAGCAAAAGAACTCATCAAAATCGCAAAATTTGGAAATAACGCTTACTAAAATAAAATTTATGAAATAAAAGAACACAATCCACCACATAGGGTGTACATCACTACATGAGCAAGTTAATCTGGTTCCTAAGCAAACTAATCGCACGCATAACAACGCACTATCGTCACGTTCAAGGAATTAGTCAATTTGGGAAGTCCGGGATGTTCTGGTAAATTTTACTAAACTCTGCATGAATATAGAAACTACAATTAAAATCAAATTTGCAACATGATGAGACAAACAATAGTACATGAAACAAAAAAACAAACATTACAATACGATAACAGTTATTATTTTCTTCTCTCCACAGATCCTCGCCCCGTTTTCTTTGATCAGCAATGTATTCCTTGGTTTGGGTCTAGCAATAACCTTCCACTACCTCCTCACCGACGTCCCCTCCTCCTACGACCGCCCGGAGTTCAAGACGTGGGACCAGCTGCCTCTCTTCCTTGGAACATCTATATATGCCTTTGAGGGCATTGGTGTGGTGAGTTGTTGTTGTTGTTGTTGTTATTGTTGTTGTTGTTGTTGTTGTTGTTGTTGTTGTTGTTGTTGTTGTTGTTGTTGTTGTTCCCCAGACTGTCTGACCGAGCAGCCCCAAGGCTAAGGCCATAACCGAGTGCCCCCACAGAACCCTCCCAGCTTTGCCACTACCATCCAGGTGACCGAAGCCGCTCCCAGGCGAGGAGCTGAGGAGAGTGCGGATACGCCCGGGTCACCAAAGCCCCACCCAAGGCCCTGTGCCCCTTAACAATTATGAAAAGAAAGTTATATGGCTTGGTTAGGTTACTGATGATGATTAGATGATAGTACTGTTGGTGGACGGTGTGGTCTAGCAATCTGTGGCAACTATACATTGAAGTCCCTGAAACATCAGGGCATCCACCCTAGCCCAGCTCTTGAGCAGGGAGTGCGCAGTGGTAAAAGCTGCATCAGTACTTTTTTTTTTTTTTTTTTAATATTAGTTTAACCAGACCACTGAGCTCTACAAAAGAACTCTCATAGGGCTGGCCCGAAGGATTCGATCAAGATATATAACTAAACGAGTCAAGATAGAGAGGGAAGGGCAGTAGGGGAACAAATCGAGGAAGGTGAAGACACGCAGACATTTCTCGCCATTTCACCAGTTCAGCCGGACCACATGAGCTCCACATCAGAGCTCTTATAGGGCAGGGCCGAAGGATGAGGCAAGAACTGCTACACCGCAACACCAACCAAGAAGTGATCAGGGCGAAGAATGAAAGATCAGGTCGAAGGTAGAAAAAATCACACTGAGAAGCAAAACATGCATTACCGAAGGGAATCAAGTCAGTCCGGCCACATCAGCAACCGAAGAGACAAATCAGGTCAGGAGTCTGCTACCTAGCCAGGCCAGGGAGACATGAGATATAGGCTGCCTGAGGACAGCCAAATGGGACAGAATAAGAATAGAAGGGGAAAAACATAGAAAGAGAAATGGAAAAACTACTCAAAATTAGTCAAGCTGAGGACGAAAGCTCGAGGGGAGATAGGAAGGGTAAGTACCACAACCATCCCCTATCAAGCTCCAGTCGCCGGCCCCGAAGCCCCCCAACCGCGTCAAGGAGAGTAGTATCAGGGGGGCGCATCAGTACTGGTGCAAACAATGATTATGGCTCTGATGTTTATGATGAAAATTATGATGTTGATAATAGTAAATATAATATTATCGTGATAGCGTAATGGTTAGTGCGCGGAATTTTGGTGTGAGTATCCTAGGTTCGAATCCATGGAGTACCACATGTATTCATTAGTTTCATTTACTTCATTAATTAGGTTTATTTGTAAGTTAATTGGTGGGTTGGTGAGAATATGAATTAATAATTACGATGAATTAAATTTTCCCCTTATAGGTTCTGCCCTTGGAGAGAAAGATGACGCACCCCGAGGACCTCCGTGGTTGTAACGGCGTACTGAACACCGGAATGATCTTGGTGACTTGTGGGTATATTGCTGTGGGCTTCTTTGGTTACCTCAAGTACGGGGACACTATCCAGGGATCCATTACTCTAAACCTGCCTCCTGGTGACAAGTAAGTTTATTAAAAAAAAAAATATTGTATTTACTCTTTCAGTACCGTGTCATCCTTTTAACTTTATTCTAGCTACTATTAGACAATTTTATTAAATTTCAAAAGGGTCGCAAGCCGTGGCATAGTCATTAGAGCGTGAGCTGCTGATCAAAGGGTTGGCAGATCGAGCTCGCACTGTCAAAATGTTATTGGTAGATGTCAAGCCCAGGCAACTTGACCTAGCGATTCGTGACAAACGCCTAATATAAGTGGTGAGTTGGTGATAATATGAATTTATCCTATTTGCTAACCCAATTGTTAATACAAAATGAATGTACAGTACAGTACCTACAGTATGTTTCTGTTCTTCCCTCCAGCCTGGCCCAGATGGTGAAGATCCTGATGGCCGTGGCGATCTACCTAACCTACTCCCTCATGTTATACGTACCAGCAGAGATCATGTGGCCCCATCTAAAACACCGCTTCCATTCCTCCCGCGCCCGTAGATTTGGGGAGTACACCTTCAGAGCATTCCTGGTTCTATTGACATGTAAGTTGGGTGCGGATTAACATGCTTAACTCAAGTGTCCAGGATACGCAGTGTTTATTGCGTATCCTAGACACTTGCTTAGCATTTAATTTTAAGGTAAATATAATACCTTGTACCCGCAAAAATCTCGCAACCACAAAACTACCCGAGTTGACGTCTGGGATAGCTTAAAATAGTCGTTGGTGGCGAAGTCTAATAAACCCATCACTTGAATCACCACGAGACTATCACCTGGTTCTTTCAAGAAGTAAGGTTGCTATCCTATTTATTGTATGTCCGTGGTAGTACAGTGGGTTAGCGCGCCAGTCTGGTAAAAACCTACTGAGGTCCCTGACCAGGGTTCGAAACCGCGCCAGTCTGGTAAAACCTACTGAGGTCCCTAACCAGGGTTCGAACCCGCGCCAGGCACCACCACTGGGCCTGGGGATTTTTTGGAGGGTTAAATTCCCTTCGCACCCAGCATTTCAGTAACTAGTGGTCTTTGTTTATGTTTCTATTATTGTAGGACTCTTATAGCCTTTCTTTACAATTAATTATTGATTTTGATCGAAAATTGCCGAAAAAGTGTGTGTCGTGCGGGCTCCGCCCATATGTATTCTTCTCCATAAGTTATGATGTGCGAATTCCCAATACGTGCCACGCTTCACCGCCCTCCCTCACTATCCGATGCCCCCGATTTATGCTATTTTTATAGGTTTTTAGGAGTTTGTGTTTTGGCTGGTCCGAGAACGCATCCCCATTTACCCCAATAATTTTAGGGTTTGCCATACGATTTTTCTATTATAATGTAAAACTTGCAAAATAAATAAACCAAAACTTGGACGAACACAGCAAAATAATAATTCTTTATAAATAAAAGAACACAATCCACCACATAGGGTGTACATTACTACATGACCAAGTTAATCTGTTTCCCAAGCAAACTAAATCGCATATATAACAACGCACTATCGTCACGTTCAAGGAATTAGTCAATTTGGGAAGTCCAGGACGTTCTGGTAAATTTTACTAAATTCTGTATGAATAAAGAAACTACAATTAATATTTAACTAAATTTGCAATTTGACAAGATATCAACAATAGTACAAAGTACAAACAGCACTCACTAACGATAGTGGCATCGGGTAGGTAGGTACAGTAGGTAGATTGGGTTTTCAGGAACGTAACTCAATCGTAAATCCCAAACTTGACTACAATACTTCCTTTAACGTGACGATAGTGCGTTGTTATATGTGCGATTAGTTTGCTTGGGAAACAGATTAACTTGCTCATGTAGTAATGTACACCCTATGTGGTGGATTGTGTTCTTTTATTTAATAATTTTCATTTTAGTAAGCGTTGTTTCCACATAGCGATTTTGATAATTTAATTTGACTTTATATTGTCCTTGTCCCAGTTTTGGTTTGTTTAGTTTGCAAGTTTTACATTTTAATGTAGGGAGACCTGTACTAGATATCAATCTAATCATGTACTCAAACCCAACTGCACACTGAATAGTCTAATGTGAGGAATTATTATAACCTATGTTTCTTTTCTCCCTCCAACAGTTATATTAGCAGCAGCCATCCCCAACATTGGACTGTTTATCTCACTGGTTGGTGCTATGTCATCGTCTACACTCGCCATCATCTTCCCTCCCATCATACAAATGGTTACTCTATGGTCAAGGTTAGTACCCTACAGATTTATGAATTACATTTATGTACGTATGTACAGTATGTGTATACTCTGGCACTTACCCCAGTTTTCTTTTTTGTTTTTTTCCTTATTATCAAGTTCGCACTATCAAAATATTATTGGTAGAGTCTTGCTGAGGCATGGTTAGCACTATACCAACATCAGCCACAGTGATGACTTGGTGGGGCAGTGCTGTGGCGGGACTTTATTGTACTACAGTACACTCCAACTACTGAAAGGCAACCCCGTCTGAGCCATTACAATGCATGTAATGGAAAAATGACAGATGTATGTACAGTATGTATGGTAGATGTCAAGCCCGGGCAACTTGACCTAGCGATTTGTGACAAACGCCTAATGTTCATGGCCACCCCTTCTCGGGAATTACGGCGTCTGGCCAAAAAAAAAAACCCCAAAAAACAAAAAAACGTAAATCCATACAGTATATTGCAATTCTGTTTTGCTATTGTTTGTGTTGAGACTTTAGTTAATGTTTTGTTTTGCTGTGTTCAGTATGCATTTCAGTTAAGTTGTCAAGTTTCATATACTGTACTGTATAGGTCTCCCTCGATTTGCGTTTGGGTTACGTCCCTGACCCAAACCCGATCTTAACTAGAAAAATAATATAGCAAACCCTAAAATTACTGGGGTAAATGGGGATGCGTTCTGGGACCAGCCCAAACCCAAACCCAAACACCTAAAAACCTATAATAATATCGTAAATCGGGGCATCGGATAGTGAGGGAAACCTGTAATTTATCGAAGGCTTTTGATATGTCTAGCGCTATAGGTTTCGCCAAAGTCACGAAAGAATTATTACAAAGAGAAGGATCCACAAGCTGTGTTGGTGGTGTAATGGTTTAGATGCTTATGTTCTGGGTGTGGTGTCCCGAGTTCGAATCCCGGGAGGACCGTATGCTTTCATTAATTTATTCAAGTGCATTGGGGTTTGTAATTGAGGATTAATATTAAGAACGGGGTGTTCCTTAACCTCTTCAGCACCATGACCCTTTTTAACTTTCATTGTGGCTAAACTTAGACAATTTTATGCAGTTTCAGAAGGTCTATGTTATTCAGAGGGTTTATTGAGATTGTATATTCATATTTTTTCACCAACCAACTTTACTTCGTAACTCAATTAATGAAATCAACAAATACATGTGGCACTCCAAGGACTCTAACCTAGGATACTCACACTGAAGTTCCACTCATTTATGCATTACGCTATCAAGACAGTTACCAATTTGAGTCATAGAGGTAGATTATAAACTATGGAAAAGCGTCTAATGGTAACCAGAATACGATGAAAATTATGTAATGGTGAAGGGGTTAACCATTTCCGTACCGGTGTCGTCCTTTTAACTATATTTTGGCTACTAGTAGACGATTTTATTCAGTTTAAAAACGGCTTCCAGCTATTATCAGGCTTCGAACTATTTCACTTAACCCTTTTTACTACCTCAGATCCTTCTTAAACTGTACAAAATCGTCTTGGATCTTGATTGTGTTCTTTTATTTAATTATTATTTTTTTAGTAAGCGTTATTTCCACATAGCCATTTTGATAAGTTATTTTACCTTTAGCTTGTATCGTCCCAGTTTTGGTTTGTTTAGTTTGCAAGTTTTATATTTTAAAACATCGCCAGAATAAAATTAAAAAGTTGGCGCCGGTACAGTAGGGGTTAATTATCTTTTCCCCCTTTTCAGAATATCGAGGGCTACCATATGCAAGTGTGTGTTGATATCGCTCTTCGGCGTGGGTTGCTTCGTGACGGGGACCTACTCCAGCATCGTGGCCATCGTGGATTACTTCCAGAGGGCCGACGAACCCCAGCCTAAGTTTGTCTGCTGAGGAGGAGGCGTAATCTGTATTTAGAGTCTTAATATCAGTATTGCTAAGGTCGTCCATGCATATTTTTTAAAAATTAATTTTATTTTTTCCTCCCTAAACCTCCATCAAATTTAGAAAAACACCCCCTAGACTCCCCTTCAAGATAAATTTGTACATTTTTCGGTAGAAAAATGTCTTGGCCGAAGGCCAGTTCCTCTTAAAAATACAGGCTCGCTATTGCTCGCCAGGAAAAAATCAACACCTAAATGACACAAAAAATCTTAATATTGACCACCAAAATGGGGGCGAAACGTCTCAAAATCGCCAAGTAATGGGCCGGACGTCTCATAACTGATGGGTCTAAGCATGAGGGAGAAAAAGACTCCTAACGGGGACCTGCTCCATCGTCGTGGTTATCGTGGATTACTTCCAGAGCGCCGACGAGCCCCAGCCTAAATTTGTCTGCTGAGGAGGTGTAAGCTGTATTTAGGGTCTTAATATTGCTAAGGTCGTCCCTGCATTCACTCCTTCTACTGCGTGTCGTAAGAGGCGATGTTTTAACATTTTATTCTAGCTATATTTTGACATTTTTGTGCAGTTTAAGAAAGCCGTCATAGTATAAAGTGTTAAGTGAGATAGTTTGGAGCCTATCAATTGTTGGAGGCCCTTTTTAAACCGAATAAACTCTTCTAATAGTAGCCAGAATAAAGTTAAAATTACATCGCGATAAAGAAGGGGTTAATGTCAGTATTGCTAAGTCCGTCACTGCATTAACTCATTCAGAAATAACTTACAGTATCTTACGTTAGATCCTCTGGGAAAAAGGCAAACTATAGTCTATTCGCTGTAAGTAGGCGAGAAATGACCTCTAACCTCTGTAACTCAAAAACGACTAGAGTAATCAAGCTAATATTTCTACCATTTGGGAAGAGTCAGCCAAGGAATAGATATGGAAATTTACAGCCAATTTGCTTGAGTCCTTTTTGAGTGACAGAGGATAGAGGTCATGATTTTTCGCCTACTTACAGAGAATAGACTATAGTACTTGCACTGCTGCGGATGTTTACGGTGTTGGCGGCGGCGGCAGCAGACGCAAAATTTTTACTATTCTGTATTTTCGCTTTATAATTATACTTCAAATCTTGTCTTCCCCATGCTTTATCAAGATTACTTTCAAACTTCTTTACTGATTCGGAATCGACTACATACTGGGGCAGTGCGTTCCACTCATTTACCACTCTATCACAAAAAAGAGTAAAAAAGTAAAAAGAACAGTCCGAGTAAGCTATGGGTATGGCAGAGAACGCTCAACTCTCACTCTAATAGACCAGCCCATCACCACATGATGTTCTTAAGTGATACCACCTCGTGTTGTGAGAGTGTAAAATAATTAATTAATTTAATGTTAATATTTATACTGGATCAGGAAGGATAAAGTGCTCACATAAGAGTACAGGAATTAATTATTATCAAGAATTAGTATTACCTGTATTAAAAACTATTAGCCAACAGCTGGATTATAAGGGCATAGCATTTTAATAATTTTAATTTAGTTTGTTCAGTTTGTAGATAGTTTTATTATATTGTATTCAGCAATATTTAGGCACACTAGACCCTTTTATTTTCACCCTTAATTTTAGCCAGTCAATATTTTAATTGTATAGCATTATGCCCTAGAACCCTAACCAAATTACATAGCCAAGCTAAAATTCGATAAATTTTTCTATAAAAAAATGTACAAATTTAGCCTGCTGTCAATTTTTTTTTTTTTAAATATGCTGGCTCGCGGTAGACACCTGGATGGGAATAAACGTCTTAAGGCAGTAGGCTAAATGGGGCCAAATGGATACAACCCAGGGAGAGAAAGATAATCGAGGTGGGCCCCTTAAAACTTCCCCCTGGTTTGTATTGAGTACAATCGGCCTAATAAGTTATGTCTCGGCACCAATGATGTTTTGATCAATAATTGGTATCAGCAATATTTACACATGATTTCTTCTTTTTGAGTGAGAAATACAACCATGTTCATACACTTACCACCCTATTCAACATCTGATAGACATTAATACAGCACAGAGCGAGCCAAACGTAATGACAGCTGAGACATGACTTATTAACGCCACCGTAGAGTGTGTAAAGAATGTTTTAAACTATATATACTGTAGCTTTTATATATACAATATATTTAATGATAATTATTATGTTTTTTACACCAACCAACTTCACATCTAAACTCAATTAATGAAATCAACAAATACACGTGGCACTCCGAGGACTCGAATCCAGGATACTCACATCAAAATTCCGCGCATTATGCATTACGCTATCAAGACAGTTTATTGAAAGAGGAGTGTTAATGTATCATAAATCAGTATTTAAACGTCTGGAAGTGCCCATTTGTTATTTCCGTCTATTCGGTTTCCATGGAACGAACGCATAGCCTATACAGGAACCATTTTACTAGCCACTAGTAAAGGCACACTATTTATTCAATCTTAATTCCTCTCGGGCGTACGACGTGAATCTCATATTCATTGGCTTATTAAAATTTAAATTTAAAACTTGCAAACTAAACAAACCAAAATTCGGACAAAGACAATATAAAGGCAAAATAACTAATCAAAATCGCAATGTGGAAACAACGCTTACTAAAAAAACGGAAATTACCCCCAGGAAAGTTTGGAAAGTTTTCTTTAATTATCCTTAACCCACTGAGCACCAACTGATATATAATAAATGTACAACGAGGGACCAGCAAGTTGTAATTTTTGTTGTTTTTCCTGAAAACACACGGGATGGGTTAGTAATGAAGGAAAAAAAAAAACGCTCACCTAGGTCATTTACGGGTCCTGTGGGGCAGTGGAAAGTCACAGTTAACCTGGGGAAATGGGTAGGCAAAATACTGGAAAATCACACCCACGCGCACCCACACGCACGCGGCTGGACTTGGAGGGTTTCCAACCATCGGTATTGTTGCGTGGGATACTAAAGCAGTTCCCATACAAATCTGAACCCTCTAGGTGCCATAGGACAAGAGTAATTAACGCTGACGCACCATATGCTATGGTGCGTCGCTGAGTTTTAGCGTTACGTACGTGGGTGACGCATACATGCGTCACTGCTACTCAAGGGGTTAAACTCCTGAAGTTTTCCATGGGCTGTGCAGTGAGGTAAAAGGATTTTAGAAGGCTAACTTAGCTATTGTTTTACATATTTGAATTGATAAATTTGCTCGATAGTACCAGGGACCTGTGAGCCTGAGAGGGTTAGCGTCGTGAAAACACCACCAGCGAAAAATAACTGGGCAAGTTATTTTGAAGTAAGTATATTATAATAGTAAGTATAGGTCTCCCTCGATTTACGATTGGGTTACGTTCCTGAAAACCCAATCATAAATAGAAAAATCTTATAGCGAACCCTTTGTGTTCTCTATTACCAGCATCATCATCATCATTCACACACACACACACACACACGGCTCTCTAAGGGCATATCACTAGCCATTCATCCAAGGTCTTTAGGCCGTAGATTGTAGAGACATACCGTATACATTAAACATTATTGGACATTTTCATACGATTAAGGAATATACACACCATTTGATTTTTTTTTTTAACTATGTGCAAAATGTTATCAATAAAGTGCTCCTTTTCAAATGGTGTTTATATTCATTTTGTTAACTTTTCGGAGTTCATTTTCATTATAGGGGCCTATGGTTAATGGATTGAAACAAGGCACAGGCCCATCACTGCCCATTCTAGCCATATATCCACAATTGTGAAAGCCCCAATTGACCACTTGCGAGTTTTGTTCTATAAGGAAGTTGGAGCTATAGGCATCGATATTTAACAGATTTACTTACTTAAATACGGTTGTAGTGCATCTATAAATACATACAATAAAGTTCACTATAATTTCTAACCATAACCCGGGATGTAACACAGCACCCCATACCATTAAACACATCATAGAAGACTGCATTTCACACAACCACTTACGCCAACAACACAATCTACACTCAATGAGAGCTCTGTGGGAAAGCCCGATCGTGGCCATGGCCTTCCTCAGGGCTGTTCGGCCAGGCAGCTTAGGGAACAACAACAACCATAAAAAAATACTTTATTATTGCATTTTTGTTTTATATCTATGTTTAGGGCTACAACTTTCTTATAGCCTGAAACTCGCAAGTGGTCAATTGAGGTGCCTTGGCTTAGATACTCAAAATCAAAATAGTTGAATACTATACTCTGTTTTTTTTCCAGCCGATGCTAAATTGAATCCCATAGCAATTGATTTCTTAATAGTTAATGGAGAAATATGAATCTATGGGAGCAGGTGGCCAGGAATCCTCCTCCCCTTGTAAACTTCTCCTACTCAACGAGACAGAGAAAGGGACGAGGGAACGAAAAGTGTTCCCGGACCCTGAGAATAGGAACTTTAAACGTTGTTTCTGTTCGGGCTCTCGTCTCGTGTCGGCCATATACATACATACATACAATGTCTCTGCGTCGTATTAATGCCAAGTTTTCAAATTAGCAACACATTTCCCTACAAAATCAACATATTAGCTGAGTAACCAAGATAGTAATGTGGCAATTTACCCTCAGCTGGAAAAAAAATAGACTATAACTCCATGCTTCCTGCATTAATTAATCCATCTTCAGTCTAGTTCCGATACCAATACAAAAGATCCAAGAAATGTTACCAGAAAAATATTGACCATAGAAAGTTCTTGATAAAAGTCCCCGCATCATACCAAGAAATCCCAGGTAACCGAAGCCGCTCCCAGTCGAGGGGCCGAGGAGGGCTCGGTAACGTAAATAACGCTTACTAAATTAAATGTATGAAATAAAAGAACTCAATCAGTGTGAGAGCTAAGATTTTAGATATTAGGATATGATATACTGTACAGTACTGTACGTAGGAAGATGGAACGTTGTAAATGTTTTTGAGTGTCTTTATAAATTATTATTTCTATATATTTTGAGTCATTCATTCCACATCATCTTGCTGTTTTATATGAACATATTTTTATATATTAACCCTTTGAGTGCCAGCGACGTGTGTTAATATTTTGATCTATCTATATTTAGACGATATTATGCAGCTTAGGAAAGATCTGTGGTAGTTAAAGGGGTTAAGTGAGATAGTTCGAAGCCTGTTAATGCTAGAGGCCCTTTTTAAACTGAATAAAATCGTCTAATAAAAGCCAGATCAAAAGTTAAAAGTACGTCACCGGTACAGAAGGGGTTAACCCATGTTGAACATAGTATAAGTATTGACAGTTGTTTTGTAAAGTATTGCGTTGAAATTATACTTGTGAAATTTTTAATATGTTTATATTTCCACTTACCAGTAAGGAACTTAGACGGAGCCCGAATAGGGACAACATTAAAATGTAAAACTTGCAAACTAAACAAGCCAAAACTGGGACAAAGACAATATAAAGTCAAATTAACTTATCAAAATTGCTATGTGGAAACGCTTACTAAAATAAAATTGATGAAATAAAAGAACACAATCCACCTCATAGGGTGTACATTACTACATGAGCAAGTTAATCTGGGTCCCAAGCAAGCTAATCGCACACATAACAACGCACTATCGTCACGTTCAAGGAATTAGTGAGTTTGAGAAGTCAGAAAACAATGAACACACACAAACAAAACACAAATTCACACACATCCAGGTCATCAGTTTTATAAGGTAAGTTTTTAAAATATTGCGAGTTCAGAATGAGTTCTGTATAGTAAGTACTGTAGTTACTACAATATCATAATTATGAATATTCAGTATTTATCCACATTTTGTACAGTAGAACATTTATAAAAATAATAAAATCGACAATGTACATTTTTTCTGAAACTATGTAACCTATTAATAGTTAACCACAGGCCGTAGCGCAGTTGGTAAAGCGCTCGCCTGCAAACAGTCAGGTCGACGGTTTGAGTCTCGAGCCAGCCAGTAAGTGTGATAGGTAACCACGTATGTCCCGTTACAATGTATATAGGCTACTGTACACTCAACCAAAAAACAATCTTTAACTGGTGAGCTGTAAATTATCTAGTGTGAACGGAATAAATCAGGTGAAACATACGTCTGTGAGGTATTATCATAGGATTTCGACCCACTTCCAGAATGTTTAGAGCGTTAGTGTTAAGATTGTTTTTTGGTCTAGTGTACAATAATGGAAAATGACGTATGTATGTACTGTATGTTATTGACAGACGACAGTGTTGTTGGTGGACGGTGCAGTCTAGCAATCTGAACATCCCGGACTTCCCAAACTTTACTAATTCCTTTAACGTGACGATAGTGCGTTGTTATATGTGCGATTAGTTTGCTTGAGAAACAGATTAACTTGCTCATGTAGTAATGTACACCCTATGTGGTGGATTGTGTTCTTTTATTTAATAATTTTCATTTTAGTAAGCGTTGTTTCCACATAGCGATTTTGATAATTTAATTTGACTTTATATTGTCCTTGTCCCAATTTTGGTTTGTTTAGTTTGCAAGTTTTACACTTTAATCTGTGGCAACTGTTCACTGAAGTATCTCAAACATCAGGACACCCACCCTAACCCCACTCTTGAGCAGGGAGTGCGCAGTGGTAAAAAAACGCATTAAAAATATAGCGATTCATATAAAACCAAGCTATAATTCTTTGTACAGTATTTTGCTCGCTGGAGTGCTGGAGGGACCTTGGTGATCCCTGGTCTCTGAGTCTTCTCCTGGGTTACCTAGATGTGTGTGAATTTGTGTTTTGTTGTTGTTCCCCAAGCTGCCTGGCCGAACAGCCCCAAGGCCCCGAGCAATTCCAAGGCCATAACCGAGTGCCCCCACAGAACCCTCCCCGCCGACCACAATAAAGCCTGGGTGACCGAAGCCATTCCATGGCGGGGAGCTGAGGAGGGTGCGGAAACGCCCGGGAAACCAAAGCCCCACCCAGGGCCCTGTGCCCCTCAGCAATTATGAAGGGAAAAATGTGACGCTTTGACTTCCAATCTTGGTAGATTGGGAGGTCAATCCACGGAAGAGACGCCGTCACTTGAGATCTAGAAAATATATAAGTTAAAGGAACAGTCAGAGTAAGCTATGGGTATGGCAGAGATTGCTCAGCTCTCACTCTGATAGACCAGCCCATCACCACATGACTAGAACCCAATCCTCTCGGCATCAGCTAGGAAAGGCCCTAGAAAGCCGCCTTTGGCGGGGGGATAGCTACCCTATTTCAACCCCTTTCGGGGTTGGGCACCCGCCTTTGTGTGTTCATTGTTTTCTGTTGTGTTATCCCTGTTCGGGCTGTCTCAAGTCGGCTAGCCCCAGAAGAAAAAAAAATAGGAAAAATGGGGAATAGGCCTGAGTACATATAATAAATAGATTTATAATATTTACTATGACGGTAAGGAGAAAATATATAAACTTATCATTTAAATTTTATTTATATACAGTACAAAGATACTCTTAACTTACATAGATAGTTATGATGGTTGCTACAAGATTTTAAACCTTTTTAACAATATAACCAATTTGCTCTAGCCCTTTTTGCGTTACAGAGGTTAGGGTTCGCAATTTTCTGGCAGGATATAGTTGTGCATTTAATCCCAGGACTTGGTAATGTTGATATAGTCTCCATCGGGCATCTGGTAGTCCTTGATAGGGGGTGTTAGTACGGGACCCTGGGCTCTGAAGGGGAGGAGAGTCGGGTCGATCTGTACTGCCTCGAACCACAGCTCTTCCGACTCCTCTCGCAGCTCCTAAAAAGAAAGGGCATTCATAAACAATGGTTGCAGTATAGTGTCTAGCTAAACTATATTCTCAAATGATCTCGCCTCTTCCGACTCAACTTGTAGTTTCTAAAAAAGGTAAATTTGTAGTGTATTACAAACATGTATGTATGTATATACTCAGGCACATACCCCATTGCTGGGGGTGGCTGACACGAGACAGAGCCTGAACAGAAACAACATTTAAAGTTCCTATTCTCGGGGTCCATTCTCTCGCCCGTTTCTATGTCTCATTGAGTAGGAGAATTATACAAGGGGAGGAGGATTCCTAGTTTATAAAGACCTCTTCATCCACAGAGAGTGGTTTCAGTAGTACAGAACAATAATATCTTGCCACAATACTGCCCCAACATGTCATCATTGTGGCTAATGTTGGTACGGTACAGTATAGTCCTAACAGGATCTTAGCAAGACTCGACAAAGTCCCCCCTGCAGCACTTGCATATCCGAATCACACCAACCTTAACAGTGCTACAACAAGGCAGTAACCATCAACCACTATACCTGCTACAGATGTACAAATTGGATATGAATGATATGGGTTGGGTGTGAATGGGATCTGCCTTGTGGGTCAGTCAGCCTTATGCAGATATCTGGCTTCTTATGTTTTTATGTTCTTAGAGGCCGACTGCACCATCGAAGCAGCGGACGATAGGGTCTCCGCATCCCTACATACAGTATTAGTGTATACAGTACAGTATAAACTGCACCATCGAAGCCCGCATCCCTACATACAGTATTAGTGTATACAGTACAGTATAAACTGCACCATCGAAGCAGCGGACGATAGGGTCTCCGCATCCCTACATACAGTATTAGTGTATACAGTACAGTATAAACTTTTCCAGTGTGACAATCTTGTGGTGTGCACTACAACTGATGCTTTCAAGTGTCAAGTTACTCTACTATACTATTTAAACCAGTCACAGCTCTACATACCGGTCTCCCTCGGTATACGATTGGGTAGAAAACCCGATCTTAACCCCTTCTGTACTGGCGACGTCCTTTAAAATGTATTCCACCCCTTGGTGCAGCTCCCTCCACAATCACAGACCTGCATTTTTTCACCCAATTTTGAATGGATGAACAAAATTGGGTGAAACAATGCAGGTCTGTGATTGTGGAGGAAGCTGCACCAAGGGGTGGACCGAGGAAGACCTGGGATCGGACTATTCGTGCCGATCTCAAATCCAAGAACTTGACAAGTGAAACAGCCCTTAACAGGGTTGCCTAGAACGCCGCCATTAGGATAAGAGACTGAAACTGCACGTATGTGTGGAACACTGTCTTAAAATGTTATGTATGTATGTATGTATTTAGACAATTTTGTGACGTTTAAGAAGGAGCTAAAGTAGTAGAGATATTTCGAAGCCTGTTACTTACTGGAGACTCTTATTAAACTGAATAAAATACAGTTGTCTAATAGTAGCCAGAACAAAAGGTAAAAAGACGTAGCCGGTACAGAAGGGGTTAAATAGAAAAATCCTATCGCAAACCCTATAATTAGTGTGGTAAATGGGGATGCGTTCTCGGACCAGCCAAACCCAAACACCTAAAAACCTATAATAATATCGTAAATCAAGGCATCAGATAGTGAGGGAGACCTGTACTGTACTGTACTATTTAAACCAGTCGAAGCTCTACATACCGTACTACTAGAGCAACTCCTATGATGTTATTATTATAAGAACATAAGAAAATGGGAGTCTGCAAAAAGCCGATCGGCCCATACAAGGCAGATCCCTGTCACACCCAACCCCAATTATAGGCCCAACTCACTAATACCTTGAGTACTGACCCCACCAAAACGGTCAGAGATTAACACAAGATAACGGGGGTCTGCTGAGCGCCGATTGGCTCACACCTGGTAGATCCCCCTCACACCCAACCCATCTCATCCATATGCCTATCTAATTTTATCTTAAAGCTCCCTATCGTTCTTGATCCCACTATATCACTTGGTAGCCTATTCCACCCATCTACAACTCTGTTACCAAACTAATATTTGCCTATATCTTTTCTGAAACTAAATTTATCTAATTTATAACCATTTGTTCGAGTTCTTTCGCTATCACTGAGCTTCAGTACATTTTTCATGTCTCCTTTATTTACCCCACTGAACCACTTGAACACTTCTATCATATCCCCTCTAACTCTGCGTCTTTCTAACAAATGTAAGCCTAATTTGTTCAACCTTTCTTCATATGGTAGATTTCTAATATTATGGATCATTTTTGTCATTCTTCGCTGTACTCTCTCCAAGGAATCTATATCCATTCTGTAATAAGGACACCAAAATTGGACAGCATAATCCATTAAAATGTAAAACTTGCAAACTAAACAAACCAAAATTGGGACAAGGACAATATAAAGTCAAATTAAATTATCAAAATCGCTATGTGGAAACAACGCTTACTAAAATGAAAATTATTAAATAAAAGAACACAATCCACCACATAGGGTGTCATATGAGGTCTTACTAATGACAAGTAAAGTTTCAAGATAACATCGGCAGTTCTGTTACTCACACTCCTTGAGATGAACCCCAGAATCCTGTTTGCCTTGTTACGTACGCTTATACACTGTTTTCTAGGTTTCAAATCGTTGCTAACAAACACACCCAAATCTTTCTCGCAGTCTGAGTATTCTAATTCAGCATTAGCTAGTTTATATTTTGCATTAGTATTCGTCTTCCCTATCTTTAATACCTTGCATTTGTCAATGTTAATGTAAAACTTGCAAAATATGTGTGTGAGTTAGTGTTTTGTTTTGTGTGTTCATTATTTTTTCTTTTGTGTTATGTTGTCCCTGTTCGGGCTTTGTCTCGAGTCGGCCACCCGCCAGATAAAAAAAAAAAAAAAAAAAAAAAAAATGGGGAATGTGCCTGAGTAAATAGATAGATAGATAGATAGCTTGTAGTTCCAGGGGGCTGAGTCACTGAAGGACAGAGTCAGTGCCCTGAGAGCCTGAAGCTGCCATGAGGAATGAGTTAGCATACTGTAATTAATGACTAAAATGAAATGACATGTTAAGATGGTGCAAGAATAGAAGATGCCATTAAAATGTAAAACTTGCAGACTAAACAAACCAAAATTGGGACAAGGACAATATAAAGTCAAATTAAATTATCAAAATCGCTATGTGGAAACAACGCTTACTAAAATGAAAATTATTAAATAAAAGAACACAATCCACCACATAGGGTGTACATTACTACATGAGCAAGTTGATCTGTTTCCCAAGCAAACTAATCGCACATATAACGCACTATCGTCACGTTAAAGGAATTAGTCAAGTTTGGGAAGTCCGGGACGTTCTGGTAAATTTTACTAAACTCTGCATGAATAAAGAAACTACATGTTAAATGTCAAAATATTATTTAAAATCAAATTTGCAACATGACAAGACATTAACAATAGTACAAAATACAAATATTGATAAGATATCTATACTATTACAAAATAATATATAAAATACAGTATACAGCACTCGCCAACGATAGTGCTATCGGGTAGGTACCTGTAAGCATAGCATGCCTCAAGTGACCCCTATCAATAACTACCCTACAAATAACCTACATTTATTGCACAAATGACTGTACCGGTACAGTACTTATTTTATCTAGATTTTTGTTTCCTTTCTGTATATTAAAATGTGAAACTGGCAAAACAAATAAACCAAAACAGGAACGGCACAATATAAAGATTTAAGGGGCACAGGGTCTTGGGTGGGGCTTCGGTGTCCCGGACGTTTCCGCACCCTCCTCAGCCCCTTGCCTGGGAGCGGCTTCTGTCACCTGGGCTTTCTTAGTGGTAAAGCTGGGAGGGTTCTGTGGGGGCGCTTTGTTATAGCCTTGGCCTTGCTTAGGACCTTGGGGCTGTTCGGCCAGGCAGCTTAGGGAACGACAAGAACAACAACCATACTAACCTCCAATGCTCGATCTCTGGCAGTAACAGCTCGGTCGATCATGGTAACTTCAGCTCTGTGTTGTTCATACTTATACTGGGACCAAGCCTTGCTCAGTCTGGCACGCTGGTCCTCCACTTCCTCACTAATCACTTTTGTCACCCTCTTACGCACTCTGCAAAAGTTGTATTATAATGTAAAACTTGCAAAAGAAACAAACCAAAACTGGGACGACACAAGATAAACGCAAAGGAACTACAGTAAAAGTCCTGTAATCCGAACACGGATAGTTCGAAAATCCCAATGGTCCAAAGTTTTAAAGGCGGCTGACGGAGCCATTTTCCGTCTACCAGTGTTCTGATCAGTGGTCACATTCCAGTTTGATGGAGTTTGCTTTGGCTTTTAATATTATAAATAGTATTAGGTAAAATGAAATTCAATTCCATAGAGCATAATTATAATAAAATTTATTGCATCAGTGGTGGTCTATATAGCCACACAAGAAGAACACACACACACGTGTTTCGGTAATGATACCGGTACACTGATTTTTCATTTAAACTTATACTTTGATACAAGTTTATTATGAAATATTATAAAGAATTAAGGTAAGTATATCTATCTATCTATCTATTGCCTGATGCCGTGATCCCCGAAGGGGTGGCCACGAACTAACCGCCCCCATGCACCTCTGTCCCCAGTCAGTCGACGCCCCTCCCCCCAACCAGCACCGCCTTCGTTCATGTAGTTCCTCACTCCATCCTTCCACCTCATATTCGGTCTACCTCTCCCCCTCTGTCCCTCCACCTCGCACACCCTCTTAGTCATTCTCTCGCTTTCCATACGTTCCATATGGCCGAACCATCTCAAGTTGTTCCTTTTCACACTTTCCAGCACATCTACCTCCACACCACACCTCCTTCTTACTTCCTCATTAGTCTGTCTATCCCTCCATGTAACTCCGCACGCACTCCTTAAGTAATTCATTTCCACTGCTCTCACTCTTGGTCTGAGTCTCTCAACCAACGTCCATGCTTCGCTTCCGTAAGTCAGTGTCGGGATTACCACACTGTCATGCAAGGACTTCTTCACTTCCATACTGACCACCCTATTTCTTGTTACTGCTTTTAGCGTTCCTACAACCCTCTTCCCCTGTTGTACCCTCTCCCGCACCTCTTCATCCATAGTCCCATCTTTACTCAACACACTGCCCAGATACTTAAAAGAGTTGACGATCTCCATAGCCTGACCGTTCAGCTTCACCTCACACTCTGTGACTTCACCCCTTTCGAAGACCATAACCTTGCTCTTCCCCGTATTTACCTTCAAATTCCGTTTTTCGCACACTGTTCCAAACTCATTTACCAGACCCTGCAACTCCCATTCATTATCACTCATCAGAACTGTATCATCCGCAAACAGCAGTATAGGTAGCTTCCACTCAATTCCCTCCCTTTTCAGCGATACACCAACATCCACTGCTCTTGATAGTATTTCTTTCATAACTCCATCCATATATACAGTAAACAACCACGGGGACATCACACACCCCTGTTTCAAACCAACATTCAGGTCAAAGAACTCGCTCTGCTCACTCTCCACACGTACTGCCGCCTTTGCACCCTCATACATGCTCTTCACTGCTTTCAGCAACTTGCCCTCTACTCCGTATATTCTAAGTACTTTCCACAAACCTTCTCTATCCAGGTAAGTATATAAGAGATATATACAGTAGTACTAATGATTAAATTATCGTATTTCGACGATTTCGGTCACTCGGAAAATCAGCTGATGAATCTCGTCGCTCCAAATTCACTTACTGTACATTGAAAGTATATTAGTCGTATAAGACCACCCATGGTTTTGGAGGGTTTATTTGAGGCTTAGAAATGTGTCTTATACGCCGGTATATACCATATCATGTCTTTATTTATTAATCAATCATGTGTATTTATAGTGTTTTCAGGGGTCCCTCCCAACAGTCCGAATAATCCACTAATCCGAAGCACTGTCGGTCCACTGCCATTCGGATTAAAGGACTTTTACTGTAATAAAAATAGCTATGTGGAAAAACGGTTAATAAAATAAAATTTTAAATAAAAGAACACAATCCACCACATAGGGTGTACATCACTACATGAGCAAGTTAATCTGGTTCCCAAGTAAACTAATCCCACATATAATAATAGACTATCGTCATGTTCAATGAATTAGTCAGTTTGGAAAAGTACGGGACGTTCTATACCATTATATTACCGTACATACAAGTTTAAAGACCGCTTCATCCACAGAAAGTGTGTTTTTAGTCTTTACTGTAGCCTAGTACAATACAATAAAGATTTAGGCGTTTGTCACGAATCGCTAGGTCAATTTGCAGGGGTTTGACATCTACCAATTACATTTTGACAGTACGACAGTAGGGTGTACAGTACATCACTACATGAGCAAGTTAATCTGTTTCCCAAGCAAACAAGCACATACTGTATAACAACGGACTATCATCACATTCAAGGACTTTACTGTACAAAGACTTAACTGTACATTAGGCAACTTGGATCACATGATATATGCTGTGAAAACAAAAACAATATCTTTCAACTCGAGAAATCTTACTCCATCTCTTTTTGTATCTGCGGCAGGATTTCCAACTCATCGATCGGCTTCAGCTGGCCGGCATTCTTCTCTAGGCGGCGAATGGCTTTTTCTATTTTCTTCCTTCTGCGTTCCTCCCTCTGCCGGATAATTTGTGGATCCATCCTTTTCTTCTTTTTCATGGGCTCGGCTCTGTAAGGGAGATTATAATGTAAAACTTGCAAAACAAACAAACTAAAACCAGAAACTGCACAATATAAAGTTAAACATAAAAATCACATAGAAAATGGGAGTCTGCAGAAAGCCGATTGGCCCACATAAGGCAGGAAATAACTAAACATACTGTATTGAAGATTTAGCAAAACATGTACGGTATTTAGAATTTTATTTGGAGTTTCAAGTATTACAGACAATATTATATTTCATACCAGTTAGGCTGGCTAGGCTGTGATGTGGGCACCATCCAGCCGTCTTGATAGCGTAATGCTTTCTACGCCGAATTTTGGTGTGAATATCCTAGGTTCGAGTCCTTGGAGTACCACATACAGTATATTTATTAGTTTCATTGATTTCATTAATTAGGTTTATTTGTACGTTAATTGGTGGGTTGGTGAATAAATATGAAATTATGAGAAGATGCTGGATGACTCCGTCCCGGTTGTAAAACAATACTGAACACTATTAAACCGATTATTGAAGACTGCATAGCACAAAACCACTTACACCAACAATACAATACACTGTATACTGTACATTCATTGAAAGCCTTGTAGGAAAACACATTCTTGGCCATGGTCTTTGTTAGGAACTCGGGGCGGTTTGGCCAGGCAGCCTAGGGAATTACTACTACTTTTTTGTTTTGCCAGACGCCGTAATTCCCGAGAAGGGGTGGCCATGAACAATAAGCGATTGTCATAAATCGCTAGGTCAAGTTGCCCGAGTTTGACATCTACCAATAACATTTTAACAGTGAGGGTTCGATCCACCAACCTATTCATCAGCAGCCGACGCTCTACTAATTATGCCACGGCTCGCGACATATACATGGTCTACTACCTACAACCTAGATGTTATTATACACTAGCTAATATATTAACTAACATAGAATACGGACTTACCCAACTACTTGTGTGAGACGGAAGCATAGTGGAGCAGAGGCCGTGTTGATAGCACGCTGGCCCCATGTTACTGGTCCGCAGACTCTGAAACAAATCAACATTATTAGTATATATTTATCAAATTTAACAAATACTGAGAAAGTATGAAAAGGAGCAATTTGAGATGGTTCGGCCGTGTTGAGCGCGTGGGAGGTGAGAGAATGACTAAGAGAGTGTACAAGAGTGGGGTGGGGGGACGGAGAGGGAGAGGTTGGGCCGAGAGATGGGTGGAAGGATGGAGTTGAGAAGTATATGCGTGAAAGCGGTGCTGGATGGGAGGAGGGGCGTTGACTGACAGGGTGCGTGGGGGCGTTTCGTACGTGGTCACCCCTTCGGGGATCACAACGTCCGGCAATAGATAGATAGACATATGTTTTGAATCGTGGAAGTTGCAAAGGAATGAGTAAAGTGACATCCTGACTACTGGTAGAGTTCGGATCTTTTAAATTGTACTTGTTTACAGCACTCTAAGGTACCGGTAAAGTCACTTTAGGTATATACAGTTGACCCTCGGGTAACACTGTAAATTCATCCTGCCATGATACTGTGCTACATAAAGTACAGGTTATATGGAAAATAAGGCATTTCGTCCCAGCAACTTCCTCAAAGTCCCTCTTTTTGAGCTTTCGCCCTAAAACCTGACATAGATCACTCAAAATACTGACCAAACAAATACCATACTTCACATGCCATATGCATAAAAAAAATGATGGCAAAAGGGCAACAAAACGGTAGGTAAGGGGTGAGCTAGCATGGACGAGATGGGTTGGGTGTGAGGTGGGATCTGCCGGATGTGGGCCAATCGGCGCTCTGTAGACCCCTGTAATCTTGTGTTGATCTCTGACCATTTTGGTGATGTCGGTCCTCATGGTAATTAGTGAGCTGGGCCTATAATTAGGCCTTATAATTAGGTTTGTGTGAGAGGGATCTGCCTTTTGTGGGCCAATCGGCTTTCTGCACTCCCATTTTCTTATGTTCTTAAAATACACTTGGACGGCACGGTTTTGTCCGCCTCAACACCGGTGGGAAGGGAAATTGAGTCAGTGGCGTTCCCCGGGCCGAGGCAAACCGTGTTAGAGCAAGGAAAATACTGTGTTACAGGCGACTCATTTGGGGTACCCATGTTAGAGCAAAACCGCTTTGTGCAAAACTGTGTTACCCGAGGGTCCACTGTATTCAAATCCTCATGGCTCAGGCTTTCCCTTAACAAACCATTCGTTCCCTCTTTTACCCAGCGTCTTATATAGGCCTACATTTCACAAAGCATTTGTATCATCTAGCTTTGTCTTTCTCTGTCTCTCTGTACGGTACTGGTATGTACAGTACAGTATGGTATGGTATACAGTATGTATGGTGTATCACTGCATGTACGGTACTGTATATGGGGTGGGGAACCTTTTACCCAAAAGGGGTCAAATTAGAAGCAAACTTGTGAATCCCCGCGAATGGTTAAGGATAAAAATATGATTTTTAGTTCAAATTTTGTCTTTGAAAGTGATAAATTGGTCAAAACAAGGCTATTTCATGTTCATTTTTCTTGTATTCCTTCTCATATTCATGCAAGTCTTCAAACAAAATTGCTCTGGTTGGTTATGTAGTAAAATTCATCCCTGCAAAGTGTAACCTAGGCTATATTCACAAAATTCCCCTTTACCATTAACCCCAAAGTCCTCTAAATCAAATCCAACGTCAATTTTAAAGTACTGTTCTCAAAATCATTGTCAAATAACCCAACATTATTCACATATTGCTATAATCAGGCATTGCATTCATAGAAAACATATTAGGCCAAAACTCTTGAACATTAACCTCTATAACTCACAAACGACTAGGGTAATCGAGCTAATATTTTAACCATTTGGGAAGGGTCAGCCAGGGAATAGGTGTGATAATATACAGCCCATTTACTCTAGCCCTTGTCGAGTTATAGAGGGTTCATGATTTCTAGCCTAACTATTTGGAACAGGGCATAGCAAGATGTACAAAAAGAAGAAGAAGAAGAACTCATAAAAGCCCCATTAACCTTATGATACCGCTATGGCCAATACAGTTGTTGTTGTTGTTGTTCCCCAAGCTGCCTGGCCGAACAGCCCCAAGGCCCCGAGCAAGGCCAAGGCCAATACAGTAGGCCTATAGAGTATCCAAATATTCAAATTTTCCCACAGATTCTTAGACTTTATTCATAGATTAATGGGTTAGATAAAATTACCCAGAATGCCTTGCCTAGATGATGCCTCAAAGCCTCAGTATTAGACTAGACACGGTGAGGTGCACACGTTCGGCTCGGCTCCCACATGGCCTCAACAAATAAGCTAGAAAATTAGGTAAGCAATGAAATTCCTAGTATTTATACATTGTTATTGAAGCATTAGACACCATTTTGGAAGATAAGAAGGTAAATATGGCTGAAATTAATCTAGAAATAGCCTAAATAAGGGATATGAGGACCATGTTGGAATCTGGTGCAAAAATGTCAACAATGAGAATTTTTAGGTAGGCTAAATTTTTACTCATGATCAATTAATTTAGGACTAATAGAAGGCTGTTTTAGGGTAACATGACCTGCAGGGGCTTAAGGGGGAAGGATTAGGATACATTTATAACTAAAAAAGAATTAGCCTAGCCTAGAAGCCAAATGCTGTTTGCAATCCAGGCTAGGCTTAGCCTACGCCTATTTATTAATATGAATGTCTGCCTGCATGTTTAAGCATTTATTATGTAACTGCTAAGGCACTGAACTACTGAAGATTGGCAGCAGATGAAAAACAAGCCTACATTTACATTCTAGGCTAGCCATTTTTTTATGATGCCGATTTGACGAAATGCACGCGCTATTCTTGTTATTTTGGTGCAGTTTTACGAAAGTAGTACTGAAATTTATTACATTTACACTTATTCTACATTAGTTTAGTTTAGTTTGGCCTTGATTAAGTTGATTGCATTAGGTAGAGATATCGAAACTTCAAACTTTCGACGTAAAAAACATGATGATAGCCTAAGGTAAATTTAGCGTTATCATAATTCTACGGTATTAATTCACTACACAACGACTCAAATTGTAAGGTAAACGTCCAAATCTAACCTATACGCAGTTGAGAGTATATTTTTCGACCACATATTCGAAACGGGAGCAGTCGAAACCAGCAGACGAATTTCTTATCTAAGGAGTTTGAAGATCTATTGGGCCCTAGAAACCCTGTCAGGAATCCCTTCACCACCGTGACACCTTTTTAACCTTAGATTCTGAGCTATAATTATATGATTTTATGCAGCTTTGGAAGGACCTGTGTGATCTTAGCCCCATTCAGTGTTCTTTCCTCTCACTAAAACATTACGCTTTCTATAATGCAGTTGGGTCTGAGTACATGATTAGATTGATATCCAAAATTCGAAAATGGATATTAATCGTGATCGTGTACTCAACCTTAACTGTGTTGGTGGTGTAATTTAGGTAGGTGCTTATGTTCTGGGTGTGGTGTCCCGAGTTTGAATCCCGGGTGGACCATATGCTTTCATTAGTGTATTCGGTCAAATTGGATTTCAGGTCACGGATGTTTTTTGTATTATAATCCTTTTTCTCATCAGTTTCTTCATTGATTAGTGTGTTTTAAGGTGTTTTTCCTTCTGGAAATTCATATTTAGGCTACCCATTATTTTGCAATATTAAAACATGTCCCCTAAAACCATATTTTGTCATTACCCTAACCTAACTGGGGGCTGCCGCCCCAGACCCCCGCAGGGTTAGTATTGATATATAATATGACAAAATAATAAAACTACGGTAAAAAAATGAAAAATATTAGTTCTCAGCTGATCCAAGATGGCCGCCATTACCCTTATTTAACCCACAAAGTCTAAGGAAAAATAATTTGATGTGCAGCGGTGAAGACATATATTGTGGTGACTAATACTCTAATACAAAGCTATAGTATACATTTAGAACATCATATCCCATACGTGACCTAAAATCCAGTTTGTCCGCGTATTCAAGTACATTGGGGTTTGTAATTGATAATTAAAGTTAAGTATGGAGTGTTACTTATTACTAAGAGGGTTTACTTGATTCTGGCTATAATGAGAAGATTTTATGCAGCTTTAGAAGGACCTGTGTTACCAAGAGGGTTTACTGAGATCGTATTTACCCATTTGAGTCCTATAGGTAGATTGCAAACTAAAGAAAATAGTCGAATGATAATCATTAGGTATAAGCCGTTTTTATCATTATATTTTGGTTTACATTATAGTTGATTCACTATAATTAGGCTAGTTTTCTTTATGCCTAACCTCTAGTAACTCAAAAAGGGCTAGAACAAACGGGCTATTTTCCAGATGACTCCCTAAATGATAGAAATGTCAAGTGGATTGTCTGCTGGCGTATCTGATAGCAAGTCTTGGGTCATCTCCCATCCATGGGTCCAGACACATAAGAAAATGGGAGTCTTCAGAAAGTCGATTGGCCCACACAAGGCAGATCTCTCTCACACCCAATCCATCTCGTCCATTTTCATTACACATTTAGGCAAGAACAGTTTAAGGTATACGCGAACCTTACAAACGGGTGGGACGGTCTAATCTTAGAGGGCGGAATCAGCCAAGGAAGGATGATTGTTTAGCTCTTCCCGCCCACAATATTCGGGAGGGAAGGACCTAGCTAAGCGGGCGGGATCTTCTAGTCGGAATGGTCTGAGGGCGGAATAGTCAGTAATCCGTTCACCTGGACCTCGGAGTTGTGGTGGCTCTACATGAAGTCCATTCATTATAGGTACGTAGGTAGGTCATAAACCCTGACCCCTAACGTCTGTAACTCATGAAGGGCTGGAGGAAATGGACTGTTAATTTCCACACTATCACTAAGGTAAGCAAAACCTATTCCCTGGCGGACACTTCCCAAATATGGTAGAAATCTTAGCTAGATTTCTCTTAGTTTTGTTTTTGTTAGTTATAAAGGCATATGATGAAGACGATTGGCCCAATTATAAGAAATAGGCTTTAGTAGGATTGTAATGGACTTGTTTGGGTTCGATTCTAGCTATTCTGATTTTTTTTTCTCCAGCTGATGGGTAATTGCTATAGCCTAGGCCTAGCCTATCTCGCCAGCCTGATTACCGAGTTATCAAGATTTCGTAGCGAAATATGTACTGGTAGCTAGGCTAGCCTATAGGCTAGGCCTAATATTATTATGAAAATTTAGAAATAGGACGCAGGGATTTATACCCGGTAATAGCAGCATTCGCCGCCTATGCCCATATAAGTCAAAGGGTGACTGGACGACTCGGCCCATGGGACAGCTCGGCCCACTTTTGGACAACTCGGCCCATTATTTGAGACAGCTCCGCCTCATGTTTTGCTATGGGGCAATTTGACGAGACCAGTCAGGATATAGGATGGGGGGACCTAAGTGGAGGGTTTATGGCCGCATGGCGTGTGTGTAATGTGGGCGAAATGTTCGTTTATTGTATAATTATGTCATAGGCTAGTTCTCTCGATTCATAATGTGTAGGTTAGGTTAGGTTAATTACGAGTTGTCTCTTAATTAACACGGGTCCGAGCTGTCTCGTTTTTACTGGGCCGAGCTGTCTCGCCGTGGGCCGAGTAGTCTAGCATTCAATTCAAAGGTAGAAAACAAATATAGCCTATATAGGTGTTATCATTTATTAGTTTATAATTTAACTACAATTAACTGCACTACAGCAAACTATTATTCGATTACATATCAACTTAAACTAAGTTCAATAATTATATTAGGCCTAGGCTAAAAAAATTTTTAGCAACAATTCATACAAAATTAGGACGAGTGTTTAGTTGAATTAAGGCCATATTATGTTCTAAGATTGTATGCATGTAGGCCTATGTATATATTCAGGCACATAGGCTACCCCATTGCTGGAGATGGCCGACACAAGACCCCGAACAGAAACAACATTTAAAGTTCCTATTCTCAGGGTCCGGGACCACTTTGGCCGATTCTCTGTCTCGTCTAATAGGGAAATTAAAATAATCTCTTCTAGGTTAGGACATAAAACTGAAAGCTACCCGGGGCTTATGACTACGTATACAGTAGGCTATGGTCCTCCCGGGATTCCAACTCGGGACACCACACCCAGAACACAAGCATCTAAACCATTACACCACCAACACGGCACTTGAATAAACTAATGAAAGCTTATGGTCCTCCCGGGATTCGAACTCGGGACACCACACCCAGAACACAAGCATCTAAACCATTACACCACCAACACGGCACTTGAATAAACTAATGAAAGCATATGGTCCTCCCGGGGGGATTCGAACTCGGGACACCACACCCAGAACACAAGCATCTAAACCATTACACCACCAACACGGCACTTGAATAAACTAATGAAAGCTTATGGTCCTACCGGGATTCGAACTCGGGACACCACACCCAGAACACAAGCATCTAAACCATTACACCACCAACACGGCACTTGAATAAACTAATGAAAGCTTATGGTCCTCCCGGGATTCGAACTCGGGACACCACACCCAGAACACAAGCATCAACACCTTTACACCACCAACACGGCACTTGAACAAACTAATGAAAGCATATGGTCCTCCCGGGATTCCAACTCGGGACACCACACCCAGAACACAAGCATCTAAACCATTACACCACCAACACAGCACTTGAACAAACTAATGAAAGCATATGGTCCTCCCGGGATTCCAACTCGGGACACCACACCCAGAACACAAGCATCAACACCTTTACACCACCAACACGGCACTTGAACAAACTAATGAAAGCATATGGTCCTCCCGGGATTCCAACTCGGGACACCACACCCAGAACACAAGCATCTAAACCATTACACCACCAACACAGCACTTGAACAAACTAATGAAAGCATATGGTCCTCCCGGGATTCGAACTCGGGACACCACACCCAGAACACAAGCATCTAAACCATTACACCACTAACACAGCACTTGAACAAACTAATGAAAGCATATGGTCCTCTCGGGATTCGAACTCGGGACACCACACCCAGAACACAAGCATCTAAACCATTACACCACCAACACAGCCTTGAACAAACTAATGCAAGCATAATTGGTCCTCCCGGGATTCGAACTCGGGACACCACACCCAGAACACAAGCATCTAAACCATTACACCACCAACACAGCACTTGAACAAACTAATGAAAGCATAATTGGTCCTCCCGGGATTCGAACTCGGGACACCACACCCAGAACACAAGCATCTAAACCATTACACCACCAACACAGCACTTGAACAAACTAATGAAAGCATAATCCAAGGTTAGAGATGTAATTGGTCCCCTTAAAACTTCGATAGGAAAATTGACAGAAAGTGATTTAGAAATGTGCAGTACATTAAATAGTCAATTTCTTTCCGTTTTCACTAATGAAAATTTGGCACAGTTTCCAGAAGTCCGTAAGGTATACAGCGATAGTATAGAAAATAGGTTAAGTACGGTTACTATAAGTAGAAATGATGTGGTTAAGGAAATTGACAGACTGAAACCTCATAAATCGCCTGGTCCTGATGAGGTATATGCTAGAGTATTAAAAGAATGCAGAGATGAGTTAAGTTATCCATTAACATTTCTATTTAAACAAGTCATTAGAAACAGGTATAGTTTTCCAGAAGCTTGGAAGCTTGCAAATGTAGTTCCGATCTTCAAAAAAGGTGATAAATCAATAGCATCCAATTACCGTCCCATTAGTCTCACTTCAATCATAGGAAAACTACTAGAGTCATTATTGCTAGGAAAATGAGAAACCACTTAGAAACATTTAACTTAATCAATTCTTCTCAGCATGGATTCACTCAGGGACGGTCTTGCCTTACTAATTTGCTTAGTTTTTTCTCAGAGGGATATGAAGCAGTAGATAATGACAAGTCATATGATATTATATATTTAGATTTCAGTAAAGCTTTCGACAGAGTCCCTCATGAGAGATTGATGAGAAAGGTTGAGGCACATGGAATAGGTGGGGCGTTGTTAGGATGGATTAGGTCATGGCTAATTAGTAGGAAGCAGAGAGTCAGCATAAATGGTACCAAGTCAGAATGGGGAGCAGTCAAAAGTGGTGTCCCCCAGGGATCGGTATTAGGTCCCCTGTTGTTTCTTATATACATAAATGACCTAGATTTAGGTATAACTACAGTAGTAGGATAAGTAAATTCGCAGACGATACTAAAATAGGGAGATCAATTGATTCAGATAGCGATATAGAGTGCCTCCAAAGGGATCTAGATACCTTACATGAATGGTCAGTAAATTGGCAGATGAAGTTTAACATTGACAAATGCAAGGTATTAAAGATAGGGAAGATGCAAACAAATGTTAAATATAAACTAGCTAATTTAGAATTAGAAAATTCAGACTGCGAGAAAGATCTAGGTGTGTTTGTTAGCAATGATTTGAAGCCTAGAAAACAGTGTATAAGCGTTCGTAATAAGGCAACCAGGATTCTCGGGTTCATCTCTAGGAGTGTGAGTAACAGAACTGCTGATGTTATCTTAAAACTTTACTTGTCATTAGTGAGACCCCCATATGGATTATGCTGTCCAATTTTGGTGTCCTTATTACAGAATGGACATAGATTCATTGGAGAGAGTACAGCGTAGAATGACAAAAATGATCCATAATATTAGAAATCTTTCCTATGAAGAAAGGTTGAAGAAATTAGGTTACATTCGTTAGAGAGACGCAGAGTTAGAGGGGATATGATAGAGGTGTTCAAGAGGGTTAGTGGCATTAACCAAAGGGGACATGGCAAATGTACTAAAGCTCAGTGATAGCGAAAGAACTCGTACCAATGGTTTCAAATTAGATAAATTTCGTTTCAGAAAAGATATAGGCAAGTATTGGTTTGGTAACAGAGTTGTAGACGGGTGGAATGGACTACCAAGTGCTATAGTGGGATCTAAAACTGTAGGGAGCTTTAAGATAAAATTGGATAAGGATATGGACGAGAAGGGTTGGGTGTGAAGGGGGATCAGCCGGGTTGGGCCAATCAGCGCTCTGCAGACCTCCATAATCCTGGGTTAATCTCTAACCGTTTTGGTAAGATGATCCTCAGGGTATTAGAGTGTGAAGCCAATAATTGGGCTTTGTAATGAATTGGGGTTGTGTGGGACAGGGATCTGCCTTGCTTAGGCCAATCGGCTTTCTGCAGACTCCCATTTTCTTATGTTCTTATGTTCTTATAATCCTTAGGGATAATTGATCACATCTTTATCACAATAACTATACACTTAAGAAATTATAGGCCTTAGGACAGGGTGTCAAACGTGAGCAATTTTGTTTGAAAAACTAATGAATCTGAATAGAAATAAACAAAAAATAACATGACATTGCCTAATTGTTTCGGCCACTTGCAAGGACATAATATAAGAACTGCAAAGCATAAATTTAACCCGTTCAGTACCGGTGACATCCTTTTAAATATATCCGGGCAATGATTAGGTGATTTTATTAAGCTTAGGAAAGACCTCTAATAAATAATAACATAACATAATCTCAACCAATCCTTTTAACCGCCATATAACCGCTGCATAATATCCCCTAAATATAGCTAGAATAAAAATAGGACACGCGTCGCTGGTAGGCCTATACAGTATATATTTAGTATAGCCTAATGAAAAAACAAAAAAGGGGTAGCTATCTCGTTTGACACCCTATCCACACAGGCTACAGCATAAACACAAATTAGCTACCCTGTATAGCCTACTCAATATAATTATATATGTTGTACAGTACCTTTGGAACCGAACATGTAAGCCCTGTAATTAAATGTCGCACTAGAGTAGTTCCTCAATTAACCGGTACGTACCATAACAGTAACATTTTATATAGTTTTGCTTTTATAGTTATAGGTCTAATGGCGACTTACAGAGACAAATTATGCAATACTCCAGTGGCGGCTTATGAGATTTATATATGGCGACATTAATTCCCTTCTATACCGGTGACATCTTTTCTATTTCATTATGGTTACTATTAGACGATTTCGTTCAGATTAGGAAGGACGTGTAGCCTAGTACCTACAGTATTGAAAGGCTACAGACTATCTCAATTTAATCGTTTTAGCTACCCAATATCCTTCCTAAGCTTCATAAAATCGTCTAAATGTAGCTGAAATCAAATAATAAAGACGTCGCTGGTACAAGAAGGGTTATAATAGCGACAACCCCTTCACCACGATGACGTCTGTTTACCTTTTATTCTTGCTCAAATTAGACGATTTAACCTACTGTATGTTACTTTTATTTTATTTTTTAGAACGTATTCACCCCTTTGAGACCTAGAGGTAGATTATAAGCTGAAGAAAATCGTATTCACCCCTTTGAGACCTAGAGGTAGATTATAAGCTGAAGAAAATCGTCTAATGGTAACTAGAATAAGATGAAAATTATGTCATCGTGCTGAAGGTAACATCGCCTCAGTTAGCTAATTAATAAGATATTTAGCTGCTCCCTAAATTTGCGTCTACTGTCCTGGAGTTTCGCTTAATTAAATCCGCTTTCCAAATAATCTGGTCTCTCTAGCATTATCGTAAGAAGTTCTTTGGTTGTTGTTGTTGTTGAAGGTGTTGATTCCGATGCTGGTATGGGCTGGAATGGTGTTATTGTTATTGGTGTTGATACTTCTGGTGTTGTCTGGGATGATGTTGTTTGTGTTGGCGTTATTGGTGTTGAGGTTGTTGACAATGCAGGTGTTAATTCTGGTGCTGGTATGGTCTGCAATGATGGTGTTGTTGTTAGGGTTATTGGTGTGGATTCCGCTGCTGGTATGGTCTGGACTGATGGAGGTGTTGTTGGTGTGGATGTTAGTATAGCTTCCGATGGGGTTATATCCATTGATGGTATTAACGTTGGTGAGGGTTTAATAATACCAGGTGCTACTGAGGAACTTGGGGAACCGAACACTGGTATAGATCCATTGGGTCTCGTAGGAGTTAGGGATTGGGTGTTGAATACTGGTGTAGATCCAATAGGTCTTGTAGGGCTTAGGAAGTCGGGGTCTTCTGCTGATAATCCTGACGAATCAAAAATAGGTCTAGATGCCACGGTTTCTGCAGCGGTAACGGTCTTGGTGTCTTTATTCTGGAGAATTTCCATCCAGGAACCATAGCCTGTAGAGGTGGTTGGAGATGTTGTGGTTGTAGCTATGGAAGGAAAGCGATTGGCCGGTGCTATGGTGACTGGTGTTGTGATGATTGTAGAAGGGGTGTTTGCAAGCTTGGAGTCGGTTATGCTTGAAGGCTTCGAGATAACATTGGTAGCAGGATTGGAGGGGACACTAGCAGGCTTGGAGGGCACACTAGCAGGCTTGGAGGGCACACTAGTAGGCTTGGAAGAGACACTACCTGAAGCCTTAAAGTCGCCTCTGGTAGAAGAAGGCTTAGTGATAGGACCAGGTAATTTGGTACCTGTTGAGTTGGACGAAGCAGTTATGCTGGTAGGGATGGTAGTGGTTGGTCTAGAACGAATGGTAGAGTCATGGCTATTGGTAGAATTAGCAGGAATGGTTGAAGTAGTAGGAATGGTCGAAATTGAAGGAGGGGTAGAGGTAGAATTGGAGACAGATACGGGAGAAGTGGAAGGAGTTGAATTCTCAGACCGTATCGAGGAGGCTGGATTGAAATAAGGTAGAACATTATCACCAAGGTAGATGATACGTTTCTCCTCTTCATCTTGGCGAACTGAAATGATACAAGAACAGTTTATAAATTATACAACAAACGTTTATGCAGGATAGGGCAAGATCCAACCTTCTCTCTTCTGCTACCCTAAAAGTACTGTATATGTACAAATAGGGCTGGCCCTATCCAGAGTGAGTTGTAACCTCTACCCAACCTTAGCCGTTTCTGTCTGTCCCTTTTACTGTCCTACATTTTCCTTCTGAGGGCAGGAGGCTAGGAATCCTCCTCCCCTTGTAAAATTCACATGCTAGACGAGACAAGAAAGGGGTGAGGGAACGCAAATATGGTCCCGGACCCTAAGAATTGGTACTTTAAATGTAGTTTCTGTTCGGGCTCTGTCTCGAGTCGGCCACCTCCAGCTATGGGGTATGTGCCTGAGTATATACAGTACATACATACATTCAAATACCGGTAGGGCCTACAGAAAGCAAAGAGTAGTCATAAACGGTAAGGCATCTAAATGGACCAATGTAAGTAGCGGGGTACCCCAGGGATCGGTACTAGGACCAATTCTCTTTCTAATTTACATCAACGACATAGATGAGGGTCTCACCTGTACAATCTCAAAATTTGCTGACGATACAAAAATTGCAAATAGCGTACTCTCAAAAGATCAAGTTGACGATATGCAACACAATCTAGATAAATTGTCACATTGGGCCCAAATTTGGCAAATGAGTTTCAATGCGGATAAATATAAAGTACTACATATCGGATACCTAAATGAGAAAGCAAACTATTCGATGAATGGCACTCAGCTTAAGAATGTAAACAGAGAAACCGATCTGGGAGTAACAATATCGAGTAATGGGCTGGTCTATCAGAGTGAGAGCTGAGCGATCTCTGCCATACCCATAGCTTACTCTGACTGTTCCTCTTACTTATATATCTTCTAGATCTCAAGTGACGGCATCTTTTCCGTGGATCGACCTCTCTACTGCCAACCTAAAAGTTGGCAGATTGGGAGCCAAAGCGTCACATTTTTCCCTTGCCCCTCAACTTTCCCTTCATAATTGCTGAGGGGCACAGGGCCTTGGGTGGGGCTTTGGTTTCCCGGGCGTTTCCGCGCCCTCCTCAGCTCCCTGCCTTAGAGTGGCTTCGGTCACCCAGGCTTTGTTAGTGGTAAGCAGGGAGGGTTTTGTGGGGGCGCTCTATGGCCTTGGCCTTGCTCGGGACCTTGGGGCTGTTCGGCCAGGCAGCCTGGGGAACAACAACAACAACAACAACCTAAAACCGAGTCAACAATGTTCAGAAGTTGTTAAGAAGGCAAACAAAATAATTGGCTTTATAGGCAGGTCATTTGAGCATAAATCCAAAGACGTTATCCTAACCCTTTACAATTCCTTAGTCCGCCCTCTTCTGGAATACTGCGTTCAATGCTGGTGCCCTTACTACTAAAAGGACATAAACAAGCTAGAACGAGTTCAACGTAGAGTTACCAAAATTATACCTAGCCTAAAGAACAAACCATACGAAGAGCGTCTTAGAGAATTAAATCGATTTCCTTTAACCCAGCGCAGATTAAGAGGAGACTTAATTCAAGTGTTCAAAATCATCAAAGGCATCGACAATATGAACTGTCACAATATGAACTGAACTTCACTATCGACCAATCTAATTACACGCGGGGAAACGGTTGCAAAATTATTGGTAAACCTTTTAACTCACACGAATCTAAGAATTTCTTCTTCAATCGAGTTGTCAACTTGTGGAATGGGCTTCCCCCGAGACGTTATAGACAGCAGCACCGTTGATTAATTTAAACTCCGCCTAGACAAATATCTCGCATCAAACCCGCGACTGACTGCGTTTGTAAATGAATAACTTTATTTTATCCTCCCCTCAGTTACTAACCCATATGTCCCCTACTAACTTCCTAGTCCTGCCACGGACATTAGTTCCAGGGCAGTAGTTCCCTTTCCAATGTTCCCTTACCCACTCTAAACTACTGTTTGGACACTTGATCCTCAGTGTTTTGGAGGACAAGCAGCCTAGAAGGGTCACTAGACCTGTTGTTGCTTGATTTCCTTTGTACTCCTTTGTACATCAAATTAAAGAAATAAACAAGGCTTCAATGCGTTTAAAATTTTACTATGAAATATTTTTCTTTAGTTGAATACTATTGCTTACTTTTAGCCTTTATTAAATTTACCCTTTCGAGATCCGATTACGCATTTTTTTTCTGTTTTCTGGCTATTATTAGATGTTATTCAGATTAGGAAGGGTATATGGAAATCAGAGGGTTGAGGTAGTTTTGACTCGTATCCTGCCCACAGATGCTTCCCAAACTGTATACAATCGTCTAATGATAGCCAGAACAAACTGTCAAAACGTGTCTCCATCCTAAAGGGGTTAAGATATAACAAGAAAATAGGAGTCTGCAGAAAGCCCATTGGTCCACACAAGGCAGATCCCTCTCACACCCAACCCGTATCAACAGAATCATATCCATAATTTACCTTGCATAAGAGCCTCCATGAACAACTTGGATGAATATGGCTTGATGTCAGGGCCGTCTTTGTGTGCAGGAACTGTTGAACATTTGGATTTTTTATTAATTTATCGACTACCGTAAGAATTGCAGTACAAAATGTGATTCATTGTATAATTTTTGCTCAATTTATATACAGTATAATTTGTTTATTTTGTATTTATTTTTTAGCCTCTCCTTACAAACAAACAAAATACAAATATCTTACTTTCAATAACCAGTAAAACGATTGCACTGACCAACAACAATTATTTATGATGTATAGATGTATTTATTTATTTATTTATATATTTATTTAGTGATTGATTGATTGATATTTGTTTAGCCTCTCCAAACAAACAAAATATAAATATCTTACATTCAATAGCCAGTAGAACGATAGCACTAATCACCAACAATTATTACTATATATTTATTGATTGATTGATTATTAATTGTTAGCCTACCCTTACAAACAAAGTATAAATAGCTTACTTTCAATAGCCAGTAGAACGATAGCACCGACCACCAACATAACAGTGGCTAGGATAAGCAGGATCCAAAAGGCCCTCTTACGACAGGTGATCCTACGGTTTAGGGCGGCTGGGTTATTTCGTCTCGCGTCTCGACCACCTCGGGGGTTGAAGATCCGGGAAATAACACTGCCTGGGAATGGATGAAAGAGCTTAATTGACCACTTGCGAGTTTCATTCTATAAGGAAGTTAGAGCCGTAAACATTGATATAATATATTTTTTATTAATTTCACCACAACACCAAACTCCTGTGTTTGGATGGAGTGTGTGGGGAAATGTTGAGGTATGGTGGTGAGATAGTGATAGAATGGGTATGGAAAATGTGCAAACTAGCATGGGAGAAGGGGAGTGCACCCGATGACTGGAAGACTGGCATAATAGTCCCCCTATATAAGGGCAAAGGGGAAAGAGGAGTGTGTGGTAACCACCGAGGAATATGTCTTCTAAGCGTAGTAGGGAAGGTATACAGTAGGGTAGTGATTGAGAGAGTGAGAGTGAGAATGGAGAAATGGATAGGCGACGAGCAGGGAGGTTTTAGGAAGGGAAGAGGATGTGTAGATCAGATTTTTACCCTGAATTGTGTTGTGGAGAAATATCTGGAGAAGAAACAAAAGGTGTATGTTGCCTTTATGGACTTGGAGAAGGCCTATGACAGAGTGGATAGAGAAGGTTTGTGGAAAGTACTTAGAATATACGGAGTAGAGGGCAAGTTGCTGAAAGCAGTGAAGAGCATGTATGAGGGTGCAAAGGCGGCAGTACGTGTGGAGAGTGAGCAGAGCGAGTTCTTTGACCTGAATGTTGGTTTGAAACAGGGGTGTGTGATGTCCCCGTGGTTGTTTACTGTTATATGGATGGAGTCATGAAAGAAATACTATCAAGAGCAGTGGATGTTGGTGTATCGCTGAAAAGGGAGGGAATTGAGTGGAAGCTACCTATACTGTTGTTTGCGGATGATACAGTTCTGATGAGTGATAATGAATGGGAGTTGCAGGGTCTGGTAAATGAGTTTGGAACAGTGTGCGAAAAACGGAATTTGAAGGTAAATGCGGGGAAGAGCAAGGTTATGGTCTTCGAAAGGGGTGAAGTCACAGAGTGTGAGGTGAAGCTGAACGGTCAGGCTATGGAGATCGTCAACTCTTTTAAGTATCTGGGCAGTGTGTTGAGTACAGATGGGACTATGGATGAAGAAGTTCGGGAGAGGGTACAACAGGGGAAGAGGGTTGTAGGAACGCTAAAAGCAGTAACAAGAAATAGGGTGGTCAGTATGGAAGTGAAGAAGTCCTTGCATGACAGTGTGGTAATCCCGACACTGACTTACGGAAGCGAAGCATGGACGTTGGTTGAGAGACTCCGACCAAGAGTGAGAGCAGTGGAAATGAATTACTTAAGGAGTGCATGCGGAGTTACATGGAGGGATAGACAGACTAATGAGGAAGTAAGAAGGAGGTGTGGTGTGGAGGTAGATGTGCTGGAAAGTGTGAAAAGGAACAACTTGAGATGGTTCGGCCATATGGAACGTATGGAAAGCGAGAGAATGACTAAGAGGGTGTACGAGAGCGAGGTGGAGGGACAGAGAGGGAGAGGTAGACCGAATGAGAGGTGGAAGGATGGAGTGAGGAAGTACATGAACGAAGGCGGTGCTGGTTGGAGGGAGGGGCGTCGACTGACTGGGGACAGAGGTGCATGGGGGCGGTTCGTTCGTGGCCACCCCTTCGGGGATCACGGCGTCAGGCAATAGATAGATAGATAGACCAAACTCCTCCAATTAAATTAATGAAAGCATATAATTATGTGATCCACCAGGATTCGAACCCGGGTTATCACACCCAGATTTTTAGACACCTTAACCATTACACCACCAAAACGGTTAAAACAAATACAATACTGATGTAGAGTTTCTGATGGTTAAAAAGTGTGTTGAATTGGGGTTTATGTATTAATATAATTATGTACCGTACTACAACCCTAATTTAGCTTGTAATGCTGCTAACGATCGATGTTTACAGTTCCAACTTCCTTATAGAACGAAACTCGCAAGTGGTCAATTAACCCCTTCTGTACCGGCGACGTCTTTTTAACTTTATTCTGACTACTATTAGACAATTTTATTCAGTTTAAAAAGGGCCCCCATTAATCAACAAGCTTCAAACTATCTCACCTAACCCTTTTTACTACCACAGATCCTTCTTAACTGCATATAATCGTCTAAATATAGCTATAATAAAATTAAAAAGTCGTCCCCGGTACAGAAGGGGTTAACCCCTTCTGTACCGGCGACGTCTTTTGTATTTTATTCTAGCTACATTTAGACGATTTTATGGAGCTTAGGAAGGGTGTATGGTAGCTAAAAGATTACATTGAGAAAGGTTGTAGCCTTTAACTATGTTGGTGGTGTAATGGTTTAGATTACATTGAGAAAGGTTGTAGCCTTTAACTATGTTGGTGGTGTAATGGTTTAGATTACATTGAGAAAGGTTGTAGCCTTTAACTATGTTGGTGGTGTAATGGTTTAGATTACATTGAGAAAGGTTGTAGCCTTTAACTATGTTGGTGGTGTAATGGTTTAGATTACATTGAGAAAGGTTGTAGCCTTTAACTATGTTGGTGGTGTAATGGTTTAGATTACATTGAGAAAGGTTGTAGCCTTTAACTATGTTGGTGGTGTAATGGTTTAGATGCTTATGTTCTGGGTGTGGTGTCCAGAATTCAAATCCAGGGAGGACCATATGTTTTCATTAGTTTATTCAAGTAGGCTACATTGGGGTTTGTAATGGAGGATTAATGTTAGGAACGGGGTGTTACTTATTCTAGCTACATTTAGACGATTTATGAAGCTTAGGAAGGATGTATGATAGCTAAAAGATTAAATTCTAGGGGTTGATTATTAACTAAAGAAAATAGTCTAATGGTAAGCAGAATATGATGAATATTAAGTTATGGTGCTGAAGGGCTTAAGAATTTAGCCCCTTAGTCTCTATTTAATTATGCATTAGATATATCCAGCTCCAGGTTCACTTTTTGGACGATTTTTGCATGTATTAATTATTTTTCTAGTGTCCTCCCTAGACTTCCATCAAATTAAAAAAAAATCATCAGATCCCCCTTCTAGATTATTTGTATTTTTCGGTAGAACAAATTTCCGGCCAAAGGCCGGTTCTTCCAACATTACAGGCTCACTATCGTTCGCCGGGTAAAAAATAGACACCTAAATAGCACGAAAGGTCTAAATATTGACGAAGAAATGGGGCGAAAGGGCTCAACATCGACTAACTAATGGGGCAAACACTTTAACATCTGAAAAATAATGGGGCTAAACCTGAGGAAGAAAGTGGTCCAGAAAACCGGCCCCGGGGAGATTTGAGTTCGTTCATTCATTTATTCATTATTATTATCACTATTGAGCAAACATACCTGACGAAGGCTCAGAATTAAGCTCGTACTGCCTGGTATTGCTCTCCTCTGGTGGGTAGCTCTCTCTCGCTACCAACTCCTGCTGTTGTCTGGGGATAGGTTCCCGACTGGAAGAAAAGAAAATTGTACCCTGTTTCAAGTAGGTAGGTAAAACATCATAAACTCCAATCTTTGTAACTCAAACTAGGCTAGAGCAAATGGGCTGTAAATCTCCACACCTATTCCCTGACTGACCCTTCCCAAATGGTTGTAATATTCTTTTCCTCTGGTGGCTTGTTCTGTCCCTATGAACTTCTGTCGTCTGGTGATGAGTTCGCGACTGTGGATGGAGGAAAAGATTATTGTACGGTTGGCCAAATAAGTCGTGTCGCCGCTGTAATTACGTTTTGCTCGCTGTGTGCTGTATTAATGTCTGTCAGCTCCTTTTCTGTTATCTACACTCCCAGCCGTATGGTCTTAGTATACTGTCTGATGGCGTTAATGGGTTTCGAAATGTATGATGTTGAATAGGGTGTGTAAAGATAGGAACATGTTTTTATATCTCACTCGAAACGGATGAATTCATGCTTAGATAGTGCTGATACCAATTATTGATCTCAATATACTTGGTGCCGCGACATCACTTATTTGGGCAACTGTACCCAGTTTCAAGTAACTCAAACTAGGCTAGAGCAAATGGGCTGTACACTTTTACAATTATTCCCTGGTTGACCCTTCCCAATTGGTAGAAATATTAGCTCGATTACTCACCTATTTGCCGATCCTCGTGCAGACTCATTCTCGAAATTTAGTCTAGTTGGGATGAAAGGCTCTATCTGGGGTACAGACTCGTTGGGATCCCTGTGGGGACAAAAATGCACAACATTAATAAACCAATTAGCAATGGGGTAAATTAATTATATTGTAGATCATTAAGAACAGGAGTAGTAGGATGATTATGATAGTTAACCCATTTAGTACCAGCGACGTGTGTTGTATTTCATTCTATATACTGTATATTTAGAGGATATTATGCAGTTTAAGAAGGATCTGTGGTAGTTTAAAGGGTTGGTTGAGATAGTTTGAAGCCTTATTGCTAGAGGTCCTCCCAATGCTTAAGAAAATCGTCTAATAGTTCCCAGAATATGATGAAAAGGACGTTCCTGGGTTAATAATGTGGTGATGGTGTTCTGTATAATTTGGATGATCGTTATTTGTGGATATGATTTAGTCACCCTACCATTCTTGGCACACATTTGTTAACTCTCACTCTAGCTCACTCTCTCTCTCACCTGTCTTTCCAACCTTCCTTGCCATCCATAACGTCATAAGTCCCAGTAATCTGCTGTAAATCCATAGTCTCCAGTGGGGTATAGAAGGAGGTCGCATCTTCCCCTACGGTATTCTGCGCCGGGGACACCGTATTCTTCACAACAAAAGTTCTGGCGGGGTTTTCCTGGGGGTACTCATCTGGATTGTGCGGGGTGGCGTGAGGATGGCGTTGGGTTTTGGTGAGTACCCTGTGGTGCCCTTCCTTCTCTCCTGTAGCCCCTGTAGAAGTCACGGGAGAGTTTACTGGTGTTGATAACAAATACTTAGAAAAATAATAATAATAATAATAATAATAATGTCCAGGTAACTTATATAGCGCCATTTCTCTCTAGCCCTCGACCAAAGTTTATTACCAGACACTATTACCCATTTCCTTGCTCAAGGGAAACGGTACCGGCTACCAGTGTATGCGAAAAACCTTCATGCCTGAGCGTGGGATTGAACTTGGGTTACCCGAGGTGGGAGGCCGAGACGTTCTCCACTACACTACCGAGCCGGTAGACAGAATTAATATAAACACCATGTGAGGAGGAGCACTTTATTGACAACGTTTCGCATATAGCTTCATCAGGGTCCCACTGCATAAACGACCAAGATAAAACTAAAAAACGGGTTAGAGCAAATGGGCTGCATATTTGCACACCTATTCCCTAGTCGACTCTTCCCAGATAGAAATATTCACTCGGTTTTAAGTTAGAGAGGTTAGTGCTAAAGATTAAGTCTTTATAGCCTACTTACGGAGCAGGCTGTATGGTGACCCTCCCACTGATGTTACTTTGATGGCTGGACGAGGATGGACAGCCGGGACCTTAGGGTTAATATAAAAGGGTTATAACAGGATTGATCGATAAAAAACTTGGCACCTCAACATATGTTCATATGGCGCCTGACAAGCTAAGATAAATACGGAAAAACTCAAGCTCAAAACATCACAACTAGCAGCCTTAAAATGGTCGTAGCATGAAAAGTAATTTGATAGAATAATCCAGAAGGGTTAACCCCTTCAGACTCATATGACGTAGAGGTTGCCAGATTAGCAATAAGAAATAGAGTTCTCTCACTCTTATAATTACCTCTCCAAAATTAGTTTTCTGCCCACAGCTAACTCAAAGACAACTGCAGAGGTTGAAGTAACTAAACTAAAGGTTTCTAAATACCCCTGATGGTAACAAAGGCTTTAAAGTATCCCTAATCGGCTCAAAATTGCGTCATATGTTGGAGAGGGTTAATAGCCCATCATTTTCTTATTTTGGGTAGGATGTAGTATCCGGGCGTACGGTAGTCATTTTTACATAAGTTGTGCGCTCGCAGTTACGATCCCGTCTTTTGGTATAATCTGTTATTTTCCCCCTGTTGGCAATAAGTCATGGGGGGGTGAAAGGGGGATTTGCCCACCCTCACCCTATTATTGTATCCCACTAGTCAAAATAGACGGGAACATGATGGTGAGCGTGCGCGTTGTGCAAACAAGGCGGGCGGTACGCCCGAATACTACATCCTTGCCCCTCATTTTCCTATTTTAACTAATAGAGACAGATAAACTCAGATACTTAACTTACCTTCGGTTCAGAACTGGCAAGGAAAGGATTAGTCGTCCCCCATTCGCCCGAAAACGGATTGCAATAAGTCTTCTTATGACTTCTGACCTCACCAGACTCCTTTCTCTCCCCTGGTGTGTTGTCATGGCTTCTTGTATCCTCCTCCTCCTTGGACAGGTTACTTAGTTCTTCTTCCTCTGGTATTCGGTCGGATCGGGTATTCTCCCTGGGTCTTCTAGATGAACTCCCAGAAGGGCTTGGAGGGAAGAACGATCGCATACCCATCCTAGGGCTAAGAGAGAATGAAGGTTGATTTTTTATAATTAGCAAGTGTAATCTGTAGAGCACATACCTCCGCCATCCGTACAAAATAGAGCATGTGTCATCTACAGTTGTGGGAATGTATATTTGTCATAATCGGGGGTGTAATGGGTTTATATATAGTTTTACACTGGACCGAAGCATTAATATAGTATTTAGGCTTATATAATTATTGTAGCTATTATTTTATAGTGTCATTTGAGGCATGATTTCTACTGCAATTGAATTTTAACCAATTATTCAACTGTAGAGCATACAAAATTAAGAAAAACACTCTTAACGGTCCTCTTGGAAAATTAAACTATTTTTGGCTATTGATAGTGAATAGATAAATAAGGATGATAACATAACGATTACACCTCTTACTTACCTGGGTGGAGCTTCAGCCATCTCAGCAAGGCACCAACCAATATCTTGCAAATATTACAATACTTCAGTCCTGTCAGCAAAGGCCTCTCATATCAAGTAGATATCCTTGCAGTATATGAAGCCTCATCCAATCACTTATTCTGGTCTTCCCAAACACCCCTTCAATCAAGAATATACAAATCACTTATTCTGGCTATCATTAGACGATATTATTAAGTTTAGGAAGGATATGCGAGAGTCAAAGGTTAAATTGGAAAAATGTTATTTTAATACCACAAATTTTCAGTGTTTTTTTATAAAAGAAATTGTTCATTTGCATCAATATATAGTGTTTGTAATTAATTAGAAATCTCGGGAAAACCTATTTTCCCCATTAGGCCTATCGATCGATGTTGAGACATTGAAAAGACATTAGCCTAACCTAACAACCTTACCTAACCTAACCTAACCTAGTATTATGAGTGGGGGCTGCCGCCCCAGCACCCCCGCTGGTTGAGTACTAATCCCTTAATAAAAAAATAAAAAAATTTGCTGTAGATTATACGAAGGTGAAAGAAAAGTCGATGAAGTCTATGGTGTTTACTCTGCAATCTTCAGCTTGATTGTACATTGATAACGGGAAAGTACCGTATTGACAACTTTGTTACGAAAATTAAATTTCAGTACCATACTTTTATTTTAGGTTTTTCCGAGGGTTTAACACATATTCATATGATCTTTAGAGCTATCGATGACTGAAAGTACCGTATTGACATCCTTGTTACGAAAAAGACATTTTAGTACCATACTTTTTTGTTAGGTTTTGCCGAGGGTTAAAACATTTTTTGTATGATCTTTAGAGCATATAGATTCAATATTTATCTTCAAATATATCAACAAAATTCGTGGTATTAAAATAACATTGAACCGTTAAATTATATGGAGTTATCCCTATATAATTCCCACAAATCCTCCCGAAAATGCATAAAATCGCATATTGATAACCAGAATTTTTGTTTAGTCACGTCTTTGATCCTCAAGTGTTTAATCCCTTCTGTACCGGTGACGTCTTTCTAATTATATTCTAGCTATATTTAGGCGGTTTTGTGCAGTTAAAAAGGGATCTGTGGTAGTAAAAGGGGTTAAATGAAATAGTTCGAAGCCTGTTAGTTGCTAGAGGCCTCATTAAAACTGAATAAAATCGTCTAATAGTAGCCAGAATAAAATGAAATAGACGTCGCCGGTAGGGAAGGGGTTAAATAACGCAAACACCCACCACAAGACCTCACAATAGACTGATTAAAATATGGGATTCAACCTCTCACCCCTTTTGGAACTCCCACAATCCCGAAGTTCCGAAATCATGGTTCGATTTTCAGACTGGTAAACCAGGATTCTTATCTTAGAGTGTACACTCAACGACATAAGTTTGGGCCTAAGTATTCGAAGCTCTCCCGAACAGGTGGCCGATTCGAGACAGAACCCGAACAGAAACACATTTAAAGTTACAATGCTTAAGGTCCGGGACCACTTTCGCGTTCCCACACCCTTTTCTCTGTCTCGTCTAGTAGTTGAAGTTTACAAGGGGAAGAGGAATCTAGCCTCCCGCTTAATATTTACATTTCGAAGGTATATTTTTCAGTTTCAGAGTTCATATTGGGGTCCGGATTTATGTGGTTGAGTGTACAGTGGCGCTAATAAGTCAATTCTCAGCTGTCATTACGTTTGGCTCGCTCTGTGCTGTTTTAATGTCTGTCAGATGTTGAATAGGGTGGGTAAGTGTAGGAACAAGGTTGTATATCTCACTCAAAAAGAAAAAATAATGTGTAAATATTGCTGATACCAATTATTGATCAAAATATAATTGGGCCGAGATATCACTTATTAGGCCTACTGTACACTAAATGGTCGAAGCTATCTCGAACTTAATTGAATCTTTCCATTAATTAATTAAAAGTGGGGATTGGGCCTGAGTAAATAGATAGAAATAGATAGATAGATTAATGTTGTATGTCTATTTGTGTTTCAGGAGTTTGGTTAAGCAGTTCGAAGACTCAAGAAGGTCCTGTGCAGCGTCCTTAGTGTGATCCCATTTTCTTTAAGGTATGTTAAGTAATATTTGTTTTGTACTATACCCTGTTCAAAATTGGTAGGCCAGAAATCGTGAACCTTAAGGGGACAGTGGTTATTTTTGTGGGTCTTGCAACACGGCCCTGCCCCTGCTCTGTGCGGCTCTCCAACCCAAGAGTGAAACGTTACTCTCAGACTTTCTTCTAAGCTGTCTTGATAGCGTAATGCATAGTGCGTGGAATTTCGATGCGAGTATCCTGGGTTCGAGTCCTCGGAGTGCCACATGTATTTGTTGATTTCATTAATTGAGTTTAGATGTAAAGTTGGTTAGTGTAAAACACATAATAATTCAACAGATGAGCTCTGGAGCTCTCTCCCAGAATCAGTATTTCCCTCCTCCTATGACTTAAATTGCTTCAAACTGCGTGTGTCCAGGCATTTTGGCTCGAACATCCCTTGATTTTGGCCCTGTCACTCTTTCAACTATGGGGGAGGCACTCGCTACAGGCAGTTTTGACTTTTGTCTCCCTCACTTACATAGAAAACAAAAATATATGTTCATATATGTTTTAGTTTCCTCGCTAAAAGTTCATCAGCTTAATTAAAAAGAAGAAGAAAAAACACTCCCTATTCCCCCCTTCAAGATAAATTTGTATTATGTTCGGTAGAAAAATGTCCGAGGGCCGGTTGCTCTTAAACTTACAGGCTCGCTTTCGCTCGCCAGTACAAAATCGACACTTAAATGGCACGAACACTCTTAATATTGACACAGAAAAGGGGCGAAAGGTCTTAAACTCGCCAAACTAATGGGCCGAACGTCTTATAACCTGAAAACTAATGGGGCTAAACATGAGGGAGAAGGGGGACCAGAAAACCGGCCCATCTCCCCTTAAAATACAACCGTTAACCCCTTGACGATTATGGCTATCAGTAGACAATTGTATTAAGCTTAGGAAGGACCTGTGACGATTATGACAGTTTATTCTGGCTACCATTAGACAGATTTTGTTTCAGTTTAATATGGATCTGTGGGAATTATATGGGTAAAGAGTATCTCAATTCCTATTCTGTCCAGCTCTCCAACCCAAAAATCGGCACATTTTCTCTAGTCTTCTACTCAATAAGTGAACTCTGGAACTCTCTCCCTCAATCAATCTGTCCTTCATCCTATGAATTAAGCTGCTTTAAACTTCGCGTGTCCAGGCATTTTGACCCCAACGTCCCTTGAATTTGGCTGCCACTCTTTTGGCTTTGGGGGAGACACTCGTTACAGGCAACCTGCCTTTTGTCTCCTTAATACACATAGAAACAAAACAAATTAAATACAAATCTGACTTCCATATAGCCTTCCTAATCTGAATAAATTCGCATAATTGTATGTATGTATTTACTCAGGCCCATTCACCACTTTTCCTATTTTGTTTTTCTTTTTTTCTGGGCGTGGCCGACTCAAGACAGAGCCCGAATAGGGACAACACAACAGAAAAAAAATGAACACACACAAACACAATACAAATTCGTATAATACTATCCAGAAATCAGAAAAGAAATGCATCATCGGATCTTCTAAGAGTTACGAGGGTTAATTAAGATAGTTTTCTCCCCTTTGATTAACAGAGATCCTTCCTACACTGAATATAATCGTCCAGTAATAGCCAGAATCCTGTATGGGTTAACTCTTTCAAGATACGATGACGCGTTTCTTTTCTGTTTTCTGGCTATTATTAGAAGATTTGTTCAGCTTAGGAAGGTGCTGTGTGAGTCAGTGTTGATTGAGATAGTTATGACCTCTTTGGCTGTTTTTAGACGATTTTATTCAGCTTAGGAAGGTGCTGTGTGAGTCGGAGAGATAATTGAGATAGATAGTTATGACCCCTTTGGCTATGGTTAGACGATTTTATTCAGCTTAGGAAGGTGCTGTGTGAGTCAGAGGGATGAGGGAGACACAAGGTAAAACTGCCTGTGTCGAGTGCCTCCCCCCAGAGTTGAAAGTGTGACAGGGCCAACATCAAGGAATGTTCGAGCCAAAATGTCTGGACACACGGAGTTTGAAACAATTTATGTCATAGGAAGAGGGAAAGATGGATTCAGGGAGAGAATTCCAGAGCTCAGATGTTGAATATAGGAAAGATTGGGAGTATCGTTTCACTCTTGAGTTGGAGAGTTGCACAGATTAGGGGTGTGATTGTGTTGCAAGACGGGTACTACGTACCCTACGTAGAGGAGATGGTATAACCTACACTGAGAGCTCTGAGGAACACTGCTTATTGTAATAGCGAGAGAGATGCAACATTGTGGCGCAGAGAGAGATTGCAGAGAGTCGGTGAGTGGGCGGGAGTTAATTACCCCTTTGGCTATAACTAGACGATTTTATTCAGCTTAGGAAGGTGCTGTGTGAGTCAGAGGGATGGTTGAGATAGTTATGACCCCTGTGGCTGTTAGTAGACGATTTTATTCAGCTTAGGAAGGTGCTGTGTGAGTCGGAGAGATAATTGAGATAGTTATGACCACTTTGGCGATTACTAGACGGTTTTATTCAGCTTAGGAAGGTGCTGTGTGAGTCGGAAAGATAATTGAGATAGTTATGACCACTTTGGCGATTACTAGACGGTTTTATTCAGCTTAGGAAGGTGCTGTGTGAGTCGGAGAGATAATTGAGATAGTCATGACCCCTGTGGCTATTATTAGACGATTTTATTCAGCTTAGAAAGGTGCTGTGTGAGTCGGAGAGATAATTGAGATAGTTATGACCACTTTGGCGATTACTAGACGGTTTTATTCAGCTTAGGAAGGTGCTGTGTGAGTCGGAGAGATAATTGAGATATTTATGACCACTTTGGCGATTACTAGACGGTTTTATTCAGCTTAGGAAGGTGCTGTGTGAGTCGGAGAGATAATTGAGATAGTCATGACCCCTGTGGCTATTATTAGACGATTTTATTCAGCTTAGAAAGGTGCTGTGTGAGTCGGAGAGATAATTGAGATATTTATGACCACTTTGGCGATTACTAGACGGTTTTATTCAGCTTAGGAAGGTGCTGTGTGAGTCGGAGAGATAATTGAGATAGTCATGACCCCTGTGGCTATTATTAGACGATTTTATTCAGCTTAGAAAGGTGCTGTGTGAGTCGGAGAGATAATTGAGATAGTTATGACCACTTTGGCGATTACTAGACGGTTTTATTCAGCTTAGGAAGGTGCTGTGTGAGTCGGAGAGATAATTGAGATAGTCATGACCCCTGTGGCTATTATTAGACGATTTTATTCAGCTTAGAAAGGTGCTGTGTGAGTCGGAGAGATAATTGAGATAGTTATGACCACTTTGGCGATTACTAGACGGTTTTATTCAGCTTAGGAAGGTGCTGTGTGAGTCGGAGAGATAATTGAGATAGTTATGACCACTTTGGCGATTACTAGACGATTGTATTCAGCTTAGGAAGGTGATGTGTGAGTCAGAGGGATGATTAAGATAGTTATGACCACTTTGGCTATTATTAGATGATTTTATTCAGCTTAGGAATGTGCTGTGTGAGTCAGAGGGATGATTGAGATAGTTATTTATGTTTTTGTATGTGGATGAGGGAGACACAAGGTAAAACTGCCTGTGTCGAGTGCCTCCCCCAGAGTTGCAAGAGTGACAGGGCCAACATCAAGGAATGTTCGAGCCAAAACGTCTGGACGCACGGAGTTTGAAACAATTTATGTCATAGGAAGAGGGAAAGATGGATTCAGGGAGAGAATTCCAGAGCTCAGATGTTGAATATAGGAAAGATTGGGAGTATCGTTTCACTCTTGAATTGGAGAGTTGCACAGATTAGGGATGTGATTGTGTTGCAATACGTAAGAGTTGTTACGTAATGTTGTTACGTAGAGGAGATGGTATAACCTACACTGAGAGCTCTGAGGAACACTGCTTATTGTAATAGCGAGAGAGATCCAACATTGTGGCGCAGAAAGAGATTGCAGAGAGTCGGTGAGTGGGCGGGAGTTAATTACCCCTTTGGCTATAACTAGACGATTTTATTCAGCTTAGGAAGGTGCTGTGTGAGTCAGAGGGATGGTTGAGATAGTTATGACCCCTGTGGCTGTTAGTAGACGATTTTATTCAGCTTAGGAAGGTGCTGTGTGAGTCGGAGAGATAATTGAGATAGTTATGACCACTTTGGCGATTACTAGACGGTTTTATTCAGCTTAGGAAGGTGCTGTGTGAGTCAGAGGGATGATTGAGATAGCTATGACCCCTGTGGCTATTATTAGACGATTTTATTCAGCTTAGAAAGGTGCTGTGTGAGTCAGAGGGATGATTGAGATAGTCATGACACCTTTGGCTAGGTATTAGACGATTTTATTCATCTTACGTTTACGTTTACATAATGGGACCCGCAGAGGGCCGCTCTCGGGTGGCATGATATGCGGGGGTTGTGCATGGGGACTAGTGGTTGGGGATAGGATCAGGATTAGGGATGTAATGATTGGTACCTTACCTTTTGATACCTTTTGATGTGTTCGCCACTCTTCTAGCGGCACCAAGGAGCGCGACGCCCCTCGTTATGGGTGGTGATTTGGTGCAGTAGACTGTTTGAAGCGACAGCTCGCTCCCTTGCGAGGATGGGCTCGTCTGGCACTTTTTGCAGTTCGACATCTAGGGCTCTCTTGAAGTTGTCTAACGAGATGTCCCTCATGTCTCTTACTCGCCGTGGGAGTTTGTTGAAGAGACGTGGGCCTCTGTGTGATAACCAGCCCTCTCGCAGAGAGCCCATCCTGGTGATCCTAGTTCTAAAATAATCAAGAGTGGGGATATTAACTACATGAAATGGGAGGGTATTCCACTCTTGAATACTGCGGGGAAAAAATATTGTCTAAATATGTCGGTGCTTGCCTGATACGTGTGGTATTTTTGGTTGTGGCTGCGTCTCGTAAATCGTATACTTGTAGGGTGTAAATATATATCTGTGTCTATGTCTTCTAAGTTGTTAGTGATGTTATATAACATCTGTTGTCTGTGCATTTGTCTTCTTGTTGCAAGTGGGTCTAGTCTAATGTCTTGTTTGAGCAAAGTGACAGATGTAGTGTGTCTGTAATCACGTCTGATCCATCTTGCAGCTTTGTTTTGTATAGCCACTAGTATATTTATGTCATTGTGAGTGTGTGGATCCCAGACGGTGTCGCAGTATTTGAAGTGAGGCCGAACAATTGTTTTGAATGCTAGATTTGTTATGTTTGCGTTACACTTCTTGAGATTCCTGAGCAGGAAGCCCAGGGCCTTATATTAGCCTTTACTCTGATGCTGCTAACGTGAGTGGTCCACCTCATGTCCGCTGAGATTTGGACCCCCAAATATTTGTGGGGGGGGGGGGGGGGGGACAGTATTTAGAAAAGTGCTATGGAGTTTGTAGGAAAATGGGATGGTTAATTGTTCGAACGGGTGAAGCGGATATGGTGATATTTGTGAGGTCTAAATGTTATATACCACTTGGCTTCCCACTCTTCAATTGCAGTTAAGTCGTCCTGTAGTCGAAGGCAAGCGTCCCTATTAGTAATATTTGGTCTATAAACTAAGCTGTCATCTGCGAAAAGTTTAGTAGTAGAAGTAATTACGCGATAGTGGGAGGTTATTTATGTAAAAAAGGGAAAAGTATGGGATCCCAGGACAGTGCCACGTTGATCCCGATTGGTCAAAAAAGTCTTAATCCAGTGAAGAAGTGGTTCTCGGATGCCATAATAATCTAACTTGCCTAACAGTCTTTGGTGGGGGGCTTTGGCAAAGTCTAGTACTATGGTGTCTACTTGTCGAATTTAGGGGTCATTAACCCATACAGTACCGGTGACGTCCTTTTCTTCATATTGTGGCAACTATTAGACAATTTTCTTCAGATTAGGAAGGGCCTTAGCCATGACAGGGTTTCAAACTATGTCAACCAACCCTTTTAACTATAGCAGATCCGTCCTAAGCTGCATAATATCGTCGAAGTATTGCTAGAATAAAATATAACACACATCGCTTGTACTCAAAGGGTTAAGGGATTGGGTAATGTGTGTGGTCACAAATAGTTGTATGCACGATCGTTTGGGCCGGAAGCAGTGCTGAGCGTCAGCTAGTATTATTTGCCTATCTAAATGGTCCATTAATGTCGGTGGATGATACGTTCTAAAATGTTGCAAGGAACTGAGGTAATCGAAACAAGTTTATAGTTAACACTGCTCTAGTTATAGTTCTGTCTCCGGATTTGTAAATCGGTGTCACATATGCCAGTAGCGAGTCATGGGGAAGTTCTCCGGTGTCAATTAATGGTATGTGAGAATATAACCTGCAGGATAGGAGCAAGAATAGCAGCATTCGCCTTGAGTATCCTGCAGGGTATATTGTCTGGTCCAGTCGTTTTGTCAACGTCTACTTCAGATAAAAGTTTGTCGATTCCACGGGTATACACTCAGTATAGGCTATAAAGTCAGTGGAGGTATAGGTGGGTGTGGTGATAGTGACAGTTCCGGCGAGTCTGCTTGTTGTTGTGTAAAAACTGGCTGGAACTGTGAATTAAGTGCATGTGCTTATAATGTTGTTATACCAGTCGAATCTTGTTTGCGTGCTTTGAAGAAGAATTTGGTGTTGTTTTGCATGTTGTTTGTGAGGAAAGTGGTTGTGTAGTTACTTTCTGCTTGTTTTATTTCTTTGTGTAATGTTTTTGTGTGTTTTTGTAATGTTCCCAGTGTTCTGTATTGTTAGCTGTCTTGTATGTTTTTATCTTGTTGCTATGTAGTTTTCGTAGCTGTTTATTGAACCATGGTGGTGACTGGTTCCGTGTAACTGTCTTCTTGGGTACCGGTATGTGCTTGCCTATTGTGTCATGTATAAAGTCGCGTATTCTGGTCAAATTTAGCTCAACAAAATTGGTATGTGTTTCCTAATTAGTGTTAGCTATAGGGCTAGTCCATTCATTATAGGTAGGCCAATAATCTCTCCCTCAATCAATCTTTCCTGCTTCGTATGACTTAGACTGCTTTAAACTTCGTGTTTCCATGCAGACATTTCGACTCTAACGTCCCTTGAATTTGGTTCTGTCACTCTGTTGGCTTTGGGGGAGACACTCGTTACATGCATTCTTCCTTTCGTCTCCTTCATACACATAAGAACATAAGAACATAAGAAAATGGGAGTCTGCAAAAAGCCGATCGGCCCACACAAGGCAGATCCCTGTCACGCCCAACCCCAATTATAGGCCCAATTCACTCAATAATACCTTGAGTACTGACCCCACCAAAACGGTCAGTGATTTACACAAGATTACTGGGGTCTGCTAAGCGCCGATTGGCCCACACCCGGCAGATCCCCCTCATACCCAACCCATCTCGTCCATATATATATATATATACCGGTATATATATATATATATATACCGGTATATATATATATATATATATATATATATATATATATATATATATATATACAGTATATACATATATATATATAGCCCTATATATATATATATATATATATATATATATATATATATATATATATATATATATATATATATATATATATATGTATATAGCCTATTATATATATACACATATATACATATACTGTATATACACATCGGTATATATAGCCACGCTAGTGTACATGATACAGTATAATCCTATATTCAGATCAAGCAAAATTATACATTTTCACAGAAAACGAGAGCCGCCCAGCATTGGCGGGAAACGCGTGACATCCGGGAACCCACCGGGAGAGGGTATCAAATCACCTTCCATATTTAACTCTAGGTGGTCCTTATAATTATTTTCACTTCCCATAAACAACATTATGATATTGAGTTAATGTTTGTATTGTTTAGTTGATTTTTAAGCCGGATATTTATTTTATTGTGTATAAGTGTCCATGTGGAGGATTATAGACTCTCGCTTGATTCCCAGAGACGGTGACGCTCGGTAAAGACGCTTTGCTCTTCCCGTAGTTATTTTTGTTATGTTTGCGCGATATTCGAGTGCCAGAAGTGCGGAAAGAGACTGGAGGTGGTATTTGACGAATAGCGGACGGGCTGAGAGGAGAATGGGAAGGAAATAGGGTGAAATAAGGTGAGAAATATGGGTGATATAAATAACCCCTTCAGGATACTATGACGCGTTCCTTCATTATGTTCTGGCTATTATTAGCCGATTTTATGCAGTTTAGTAAGACAAAACAATAGTGTAATCGACCTGGGAAGGGTGTTGGCATTTACAGCCCATTTGATCTAACCCTTTTTTAGTTACAGAGTTCAGAGGTAACGGTTTCTCATAACCGACCTAATATTGCTGCCATTTGGGAAGGATATCAGTCAGGGAATAAGTGTGGACATTTACAGCCCATTTGCTCTAGCCCTTTTTGAGTTACTCGAGTTTAGGGGTCACGATTTCTGGCCTACTCTGTTTCATTTCATCTGGCGATAAATTGAATTATTTAGCAGCTGATTTCTCAATATTTAATGGAAATATTAAACCACTATGTCTCTGCATCATATTAACACCAAGTTTATATAATTAGCACCATATTTCACTACAAAATCTTCAAAATAACTGAGAAATATTGATGTAAACTTTGCAATTTACCGCCAGATGAAATGAAACAGCTGGTGTATAATAGTGTATTATATATGTTTATGTTTGTTATTCGTATTTTCCAATAGTACTCCATAACATGTGGGAATTAATGTTTATACGTACCGTGCTGAACGAAGGTTATGATAATGAAGTATTCTTAAAGAAAGTATAATCCGTGTGTGTATAATTAATTGTAAATGTGCATGTGTGATTATAGTTAATTGCAGGTGATTTACTGTGTGTGTGTGTGTGTGTGTGACTGAATATTATTATGGTTTGTCGATTAGGCCTACCGTATTGATTGTGCGTAACCAAATGTGTTACTGATTATATTTGTTCTATGTGAATGAGGGAGACAAAAGGCAAAACTGCCTGTAACGAGTGCCTCCCCCAGAGTTGAAGGAGTGACAGGGCCAAAATCAAGGAATGCTAGAGCCAAAATGTCTGGACGCACAGAGTTTGAAGCAATTTAAGTCGTAGGATGAGGGAAAGATGAATTCAAGGAGAGTTCCAGAGCTCAGCTGTTGAATAAAAGAAAGATTGGGAGTATCGTTTATCACTCTTGAGTTTGAGAGTTGCACAGAGTAGGGGTGGGCCCCGGGATTGTGTTGCAAGACGAGTAGCCTACTACGTACCCTACCCTACGTAGAGGAGGTGGTATACACTGAGAGAGCTCAGAGGAACACTGATTATTGTACTGTAGTAGGCTAATATAGCGAGAGAGATGCAACATATTGCGGTGAAGAGAGAGATTGCAGAGAATCGGTGAGTAGACGAGAGTTAATGATACAAAAAGCTTTCCTTTCTACTTTGTTTAGAAGTACTGTGAAGTTCACACGTGTGAACAAATGGGCTAATTACTTATTTGAGAAAGTTTGTAGCCTATAACCCCTTCTGTACCGGCGACATCTTGATTTTATGCTAGCTATATTTAGACGATTGTGTGCAGTTTAAGAAGGATCGGTGGTAGTAAAAAGGGTTAAGTTCGAAGTATATTAATTGCTGGCAATTAGGTTCTCATCAAGATTTATAAGTTATTTTGAAGATTTTGTAGTGTAAAGTGGTGCTAATTATATTAACGTGGTCTTACTATGATGCAGAAGCATAGTGGCTTCATATTTTCCCATTAAGTATCGAAAAATTAGCTGCTAACCGTCAGATGGAATGAAAGAGAGTAGTCAACATAGAAAAAACACACCAGTCACCCAAGAAACAACACCAGATGGAGCTGTTTTCTATAATTCCTGGGGGGAGCGGCTATTTTGTCAAGACGTTGGCGGCAAATTCAAACACCGAGTGACCCAACCAGTAATAATAATAATAATAATAATATTTATTCAGTTAGCAATTTACAGAGTTGGTACCACATAGTTTGTTACAAATATGACATGTACCAGCCTTGCATAATTCCAACTAAGGATAGCCCAATAAGGCCGTTAGGCGTATTTCCATTGGGGTCCTTGTGGGATTAGGTTAGCTGGGGAAAATGGGGAGGATAAAGAAATAGATACTTTAGAGAAAGTATTTCTAGGAGGTTATTTTAAGATACCTTACATCCTATAGTAAATATCAGTAATCCGTAATCAGTAATCATTTCAGTTTGGTTTGTCTATCTCTTATGTCGCATTTAGTAGTAGACATAAGCTTGGTGCTCCCTTCTCGCAGCTGTCCGGTTCAGGTGTTCCTTCAGGCTACTACCAGGACAGCTGTGGTTGTTTTTTGGGTGACTAACGTGGGTTTTTTCTGTTTACTATAATTATTAATATTTCTGAGATGGTGGATGGCTGGCGACAATGTCTTGGCTTATTCTCTTCCCGTCGTATCTTGGTCTTTATAGTGTGTCGTCCCCATTTTGGTGTGTTTATTTTGCAAGTCTGACATTCTAGAATGGCATTTTCTTTTATGCTGGTACGTTTTCTCTTACAATAATATGGAAGACTGACTTAAATATTTAAATAAATTCTCAAGTTTTACGTTGGTTTTTATCTTTTGTGGTATTTGTAGTACACTTGTAAGTAACCAGTGCTTAGATAATATTATTATACATCCATGGTTAGCGTTTTAAAGGGATTTGTGATGAAATGGGTTAGATTTAATGTATATAAATTCGAGTAGGGACATATCTGGCGGTATCAGGTATTCGGTTCTGGCGGTATCTGGCAATCAAACCTATGAGGAGTTAAGTCGTACTTACATAATTATATACCGTACTTCGATTGTGCAGGCTACATAGCTTCATATAGCCCTTACCAATGCCACACACAATATTTTAATAATATACATTGCATATTGGATTAACGAGAAACCTATTTGTTATCACGGGGGTCAGAAATTATCGAGAGACTATTAACCCTTCTTTGGCGGCGCGCAACTTATGTCGTGTGATATAAATATGGACTAAGTGGCGGTTCACAACTTATGTCATGTGCCATTTTCACCACGTAATGTTTCTGAGAGAGAGAGATGAGTGGTGGGAGGAGCGTAGCAAGCGTATGACTGCTCCAGACCACCGCGGCGGACCTACTGACATGAATCCCACCCTCTCGCACTCGCTACACAGGGAATTATGTAGGGAAACTACCTAATTACATGTTTTTTGCACTCGTGTTGCGCGATCGTTGCAAGAGAACCAGCGGTCGTACAAGGATGGTTGGGGTGTCATTGGAAAGCTCTGCTTATGCCCTTTCAGGGATAGATACTTGTTTTACGCTCTGGGTCTTATTTAGGCATGAAAATTATCACGTAAACAACCCTATTTAGGGTAAAAACACCCAGCTGGGCGGTACATATAAATTACCGCCTAGGCCGCTCGTAAGGTGTTAAAGAAACGGCACCTCAGAATTGGTGGGAGAGGGCACAAAGGAGGGAGCGGCCAGTATCCCACAAGTGTTACCATAACGGGACGCAAGGTCTTGGAATGTGTTACCAGATCAGTTTTGCGCAGTACTCGTCGTCAAAATCTATCCATTTTTTTCACGAATTCCTCCATTAATAGGTAACGGTGAGAGTTCTGTTTTTGCAGTATGATAATTATTTTGGACGGAATTTTGCTGAACTCTTCAAAAGTTTCGTAACTATTACGGTTTACGAGAGAAGTGACTCGGAACTTTTGATACGCCATCTATCGGTCATCATTTCTGATCACCACTTCTCCGCTGTAGCCACGCCCCTTTGGAGTCGTCAGATCGATTATTTGGGAATGGATTATTCTCGACAAATAAACACTTTTAACGTGCCGCTTGCATACCAAAAGATAGCGTTTTTGATGCTACATTTGCTAAGCACAAACATAAGTTATGTTAGCCCCCGTAATAAAGTTGCAATCAGTACCGTCTACTAATTAATTAGTAGCTGGCACTTGTAAACCGAGGTTATATAAGCCCCGGGAACCCTCATTATTTGGACTGATGGTGCTCGGGAAGGGGTGCTTGAAAATAGTCTACGGGAATTGCACACCATGTATCACAACACCGTGTCTCCTTGTAACGTTGCATAAGTTGGACTTCGCCAAAACCCGGCCGATCCTCCCCATACTCTTAATAAATATTACGAGGGCTGCTCTTGGGCAGCAGCATGTGCCTGGTTTGTACAAGAGTTACGATTGGATAAATTGACCCACAGAGGGCCGCTCTTGGGCAATATCATGTGCAGGGGTTATAGAACCCGCAGAGGGTCGCCCTTTGGGTAACATGGTGTGTGTGGGGGGGGGGGGGGGGGGTATTGAAGAAGGGTTGCAGAGGGCTGTTCTTGGGCAGTATGATGGTAGGGGACACACAGAGGGCTGCTCTTGGGCAGTATAATGGTAGGGGAGACACAGGGCTGCTCTTGGGCAGTATGATGGTAGGGGACACACAGAGGGCTGCTCTTGGGCAGTATGATGGTAGGGGACACACAGAGGGCTGCTCTTGGGCAGTATGATGGTAGGGGGGACACAGGGCTGCTCTTGGGCAGTATGATGTTAGGGGAGACACAGAGGGCTGCTCTTGGGCAGTATGATGGTAGGGGAGACACAGAGGGCTGCTCTTGGGCAGTATGATGGTAGGGGAGACACAGAGGGCTGCTCTTGGGCAGTATGATGGTAAGGGACACACAGAGGGCTGCTCTTGGGCAGTATGATGGTAGGGGACACACAGAGGGCTGCTCTTGGGCAGTATGATGGTAGGGGACACACAGAGGGATGCTCTTGGGCAGTATGATGGTAAGGGACACACAGAGGGATGCTCTTGGGCAGTATGATGGTAGGGGACACACAGAGGGCTGCTCTTGGGCAGTATGATGGAAGGGGTTTACTTTACCCTAGACTTATATAATAGTTAAACAAATATGGTTATATATTTTATTTAAAATTATAATAGGCTCTCATTATAATTATATATAAGTCTAGGATAAAGTGAACCCAGATTTGACTTAATATGAATTACTACCGCTGAAATATGGGTTTACTTTACCCTAGACTTATATAATAGTTTAAACAATATTTGTATATATTTTATTTAAAATTTTAATAGGCTCCCATAATATTTATATATTATATATAAGTCTAGGGTAAAGTAAACCCAGATTTCAGTGGTAATTTATATTAAAAGTCAAATAGTTTTTAATTAGTCTCCCCATTATAAGTTTTTGAAATTTGAGTATACTTTACCCTAGACTTATGATAACACTAATTTAATTGTTAAGAACTTTAAAATTATAATAAGCTCCCATTTCTACAAAAATGAATATATTTGAAAACGGATTGCGCCATTGGATTCAACGCGTCCTGAGGAATCCAAACATATCCCCACATGTCCAAATCTATTTTTTCCAAAAAAGTTGTTCTATTTTATCTTGTGACCATATCGTTGGAATCCTCTCGAAGCGGAGAGTTCCCAAAAAATTATTCAGGTGATTCCGACCTATTATAACCCCACAAAACCCAAAAAATATTTTGGTCAAATTCCTTGTAAAGTATTGTAAAATCTTAAAACAGCTCCCAAGGCCACAAAAATGGGCGGAATTAAAATCGGTTTGCGCCATTGGATTTTTCGCGTCGAGAAGAATCCGAATATACCACTAAAAATATGAAAATCGAAAATGTTCGGTCAACCTCCAAAAAAAACCAAGGCTTAGGCCTTACGATTTTGGCAAAACAAAACAAAAATAGTTAGGACACTATACTGAGTCCTCTCGACGCGCTGAATCCGATGACGCCAACCGATTTTAATTCCATCCATTTTTTGCGGCCTTGAGAGCCGTTTTAAGATTTTCCAAAACTTTATTTTGTGTCTTGTGGGGTTATAATAGGTCGGAATCACCTGAATTCATTTTTGGGAACTCTCTGCTTCGAGAGGATTCCAACGATATGGTCACAAGTTAAAATAGAACAACTTTTTTTGAAAAAAATAGATTTGGACATGTGGAGATACTTTTGGAATCCTCACGACGCGCTGAATCCAATGGTGAAATCCGTTTTTAATTATATTCATTTTTGTAGAAATGGGAGCCTATTATAATTTTAAAGTTCTTAACAATTTTAGGCCTTACGATTTTGGCAAACAAATATTTTTTAGTTAGGACACTATTCTGAATCCTCTCGACGCGCTGAATCCAATGGCGCCAACCGATTTTAATTCCATCCATTTTTGCGGCCTTGGGAGCCGTTTTAAGATTTTCCAAAACTTTGTTTTGTGTTTTGTGGGGTTATAATAGGTCGGAATCACCTGAATTAATTTTTGGGAACTCTCCGCTTCGAGAGGATTCCAACGATATGGTCACAAGTTAAAATAGAACAACTTTTTTTGAAACAAATAGATTTGGATATGTGGGGATATTTTTGGAATCCTCACGACGCGCTGAATCCATTGGTGAAATCCGTTTTTAATTATATTCATTTTTGTAGAAATGGGAGCCTATTATAATTTTAAAGTTCTTAACAATTAAATTAGTGTAATCATAAGTCTAGGGTAAAGTATACCCAAATTTCAAAAACTTATAATGGGGAGACTAATTAAAAACTAGGCCTATTTGACTTTTAATATAAATTACTACCACTGAAATCTGGGTTTACTTTACCCTAGACTTATATATAATATATAAATATTATGGGAGCCTATTAAAATTTTAAATAAAATATATAAAAATATTGTTTTAACTATTATATAAGTCTAGGGTAAAGTAAACCCAGATTTCAGCGGTAGTAATTCATATTAAGTCAAATCTGGGTTTACTTTACCCTAGACTTATATATATATAATTATAATTTTAAATAAAATATCTAACCATATTTTTGTTAACTATTATATAAGTCTAGGGTAAAGTAACCCCAGATTTCAATGGTAGTAATTCATATTAAAAGTCTAATGGTTTTTAATTAGTCTCCCCATTATAAGTTTTTGAAATTTGGGTATACTTTGCCCTAGATCCAATGGCGCAAACCGATTATAATTCCGCCCATTTTTGTGGCCTTGGGAGCTGTTTTAAGATGTGCACATTTTTTTAGGAGAGTAGCCTAATAGATGACATTGGTGACCTGTAGAGGGCCACTCTTGGGCAGTATGATGTTCAGTCTACCATTTGTGACTACCGGTATGTAACTATACAAGTTACGGCGTGTGTCCTTTTATTTTGCCATTACTTTACTTGCCTATCCTTAACCCTTTCGCTGCGGGTGACATTATGGAATGTGTTGGCAAGTTACAGCAATTTCCAGGCTTTAAAAGCCTGTAAAAAACTTAAAAATAGAGTGTCAGTGGGTGGGAGCGTGAGGGGCCCACCTCCGACCCTCAGAGCACCGAGCGGCTCACTGAGCTAGGCTGTGTCTCGGTCGAGTCTCTGACCAGTGTAGCCAAGCGAGCGTTACATAATAGTGGGGTTCCCGCGTTTCACTGGGACCACTGCGGGTGAACCAGACCACGTACACGGTCCGTTCTGGTGTCATTTTGAAGCTATTTTTGCCTTGTTTTCGGAAGAATACACTTCATTTAATGCAGATGCTTGATTTATCATTCAGGAGTGCCTGAATATGCCCTAAATAGCCCAAACATAGCTGCAGCCAAAGGGTTAACTTTGAATAGTATGGTAGTAGTGTTAAGAATAGTTAAAATTAATCTTAAAAAATACCTATGTAGTCGGAAATGAAAACTCAACAAATACATCTTTGTTTTTATTCACACAATTAAATACAACTGTATAAATAATAAGTTGGTTAAATATATCTTATAAATATAAATTGCATATCAAAGAATAAATCAACACATGATACAAAGTTACATGTGAAAAATATACACACATTAGCAAATAAAGTATATTGATAAAACCATTCAATTAATCTATAAGGATAAAGGTGACATCGTAGTAATACATATTTTGTTTCCGCAGATGAGAAGATAATCTGATGAAGAAGAGGGCAAGGCACGGGATGAGGTACAAGAGGAAGGTGACAGACAAGAAGAAGAGTACTTTCGAGAACTACAACAGGAGAGGAGGTAGATATGAGGGAGTGAGTGATAGTGGGGGGGAGAGGAGTGATAGTGAGGGGAAAGGAGTGATAGTGGGGGAAGAGGAGTGATAGTGGGAGAAGAGGAGTGATAGTGGGGGAGAGCAGTGATAGTGGGGGGAGAGGAGTGATAGTGGGGAGGAGAGCAGTGATAGTGGAGGAGGAGGAGTGATAGTGGGGGAGAGGAGTGATAGTGGGGGAAGAGGAGTGATAGTGTGGGAGAGCAGTGATAGTGGGGGGGGGAGAGGAGGGATAGTATCGGGAGAGGAAGGATAGTGGGGGAGAGCAGTGATGGGGGGGGGGGGGGAGCAGTGATTAGGGGGGGGGGGAGAGCAGTGATAGTGGGGAGAGGAGTGATGGTGGGGGAAGAGCAATGATAGTGGGGGAGAAAGCAGTGATAGTGGGATGAGAGCAGTGATAGTGGGGGGAGGGCAGTGATAGAGGAGGGGGAGTGCAGGGATAGAGGGGGGGGGGGAGTGCAGTGATAGTGGAGGGAGGGTAGTAGTGGGGGGGAGGAGGATGGATAGTATCGGTGGAGGAAGGATCGTGGGGGAGGGGTGATAGTGGGGGAGAGCAGGGGGGGGGGGAGAGCAGTGATAGTGGGGGGGGAGAGCAGTGATAGTGGGGAGAGAGGGGCGATAGTGAGGGGTGAGAGTGAGGGGGGGGGGGGAAAGGAAGGAGGGAGTGGGAAGTGATCCAGCTGAGGCACCACCCATGGCAAAGTATGCTCCATCCGGGGTACCACCCATGGAAAAATATGCTCTGACTGGGGCACTGTCCAAAGCAAATATGCTCCATCCGGGGCACCATCCAAGGCAAAATATGCTCCTACCGGGGCACTGTCCAAAGCAAATATGCTCCTACCGGGGCACTGTCCAAAGCAAATATGCTCCAACCAGGGCACCATCCTAGGCAAACTATGCTCCTACCAGGGCAGTGTTCAAAGCAAATATGCTCCGACCGGGGCACCACATAAGGCAAATATGCTCTAACCGGGGCACCGCCCAAATGCAAATATGCGCTGACCGGGGCACTGTCAAAAGCAAATATGCTCCATCTGGGGCACCACCCAAGGCAAAATATGCTCCTACAGGGGCACTGTCCAAAGCAAATATGCTCCAACCAGGGCACCGTCCTAGGCAAAATATGCTCTGACTGGGGCACAATGAATGCAAATATGCTCCATCTGGGGCACCACCCAAGGCAAATATGCTCCGACCGGGGTACCTCCCAATGCAAAAGCAAATATGCTCCGACCGGGGTACCTCCCAATGCAAATATGCTCCGACTGGGGTACTATCCAATGCAAATATACTTCGTCTGGGGCACCTCCCAAGGCACATATGCTCCGACCAGGGCACCTACTGAGGCAGATATGCTTCGTCCAGGAACATTATGATGAATGAAAGAAGAAAGGACGAGAAAAAAAAAAAAAAGGACGAGAAAAAAAAGAGAAAAGTGAGGGGAAAAAAATAGAACATAGAGGGGGTGGGGGACAACCTAACCTAACTATCTACACTAGACATCCTATAGTAAAAGAGACTGGCCATCTTCCTCTTTGGATATATAATTATTAAGAAAGGGGGGGACATTATATTTTAGATGAAGTAGAATTTAGATCCAAAGTCAAACCCGAGCAATTTGTTTTGAAGACTTGAATGAATGCGAGAGGAAATACAAGATAATTAATATGGGATGGCATTGTATTGGACATTTTATCATTTCCAAAGACATATTTAAAACCATAAACCACAATTGAGTACTGTATATACAATAAAAACTACAAATAATTAACTCTGCTTTGATTTGTCACCCTTATCTACTGTTATCATAATTGCAGAATGTTTGTTTATGGGTATGGATATAGTAGAGTGTAAATAGGCTCATTAAATTGTAAAACTTGCTAAATAAACAAACCAAAACTGGGACCACACAAGATAAATGCAAAAGAACTAATCAAAATAGCAAAATAAACAAACCAAAACTGGGACGACACAAGATAAATGCAAAAGAAATAATGAAAATTGTTATGTGGAAATAACGCTTGCTTAATAAAAAAAAAAAAAAATCATAATAATAATAATGACAGCAATGGCACTAAAATGTCAGAAGATAGCTGATCTCTGTTACTATAGTCTCTCTAATCCACAATAGTGACATGTGCAATAACAAAAATATAAAAGGGACTAAAATCTTGTAGTCCATTCACATAAACTTGACAAGTTTTTTCTCACCCTTTTTAGATTAGATTTATGTTTTCCTCTTTTAGATATTAATTCAAATGTAAAACTTGCAAAATAAACAAACTAAAGCTGGAACCGCACCATATAAACACAAACGAACTGATCAAAATCACTGTGGATATAACGCATTGAAGATTTAGCAAAACAATATTATGAAATAAATAAAAACAAAACTGAAAACCAATCATGTTCATTTATATACATACTTTGAAGGTGAGGATTTGCTGCCAGCTTAATATGAACAGAGTATAGTTAGTCCCGGTCCTAAATGAATGAAACCATAAATATTATTTCTTTATTCTTCTCAAACAATATATATTTAGTCTTCTCTCCGAATTTATTTTTCTCCTCCCGGTCTTCTGCTCTTCTAATATCTTCTTTTCTTCTCTCCTCAGGTACAACAATCGTCGTTTCTTTTTCTTTTATCTTCTCCCATCTTCTTATGTCTATATCTTCATTTTCGTTTCTTGACTGTAGGATGACTGATAATGGAGCCATGATTCTCGTTTTCTTCTCCATGATCGCACTTCCTGCACAAATATATGCAATAAATTAATCTATCTATTGCCGGACGCCTTAATGAGGGTGGCCATACACAGAATTAATAAATTAATGTCAGGTATAATTATTTTGGGTGAGGGTGGGTCCTATCCAGAGTGAGGTTTGGCATCCTCTACCCAACCTTAGCTGTTTGTCTGTATTCATATTTGTTTTCACCAACTCACCAGTTAATTTACAAATAAACCTAACTAATGAAATCAATGAAAGTAATGAATACGTTAATGTGGTACTCCAAGGACTCGAACCTAGGATACTCACACTGAAATTCCGCACACTAAGCACTAGGCTATCAAGACAGTTTGTATGTCGCTTTTTACTTTTCCTTCTGGGGGGGAGGGGGCCTTGTATAGTTCTCCTACTCGACGAGACAGAGAAATTGACGAGAGAACGCGAAAGTGTTCCCGGACCACGAGAATAGGAGCTTTAAATGTTGTTTCTGTTCAGGCTCTGTCTCAAGTCAGCCACCCCCAGCCATGGGGAATATGCCTGAGTATATACATACAAGTTTAAAGACCGTTTTGTCCACAGGGTAAGTGGTTACAGTCTCACGTCCTAAACTGTGTACAGTATACTGTATACATACAAATAGTTTTGTCAGTACCGGTACTGTACAGTATTTGTAAAGTCATAATCAACAGTTTACCATAAACCTTGATTAAATTAGTAAGGAATCGAAAGAAAGACAGTAACTCGACACTTTAACGGCATGAAACAAATAGCACTATAGTCTAATCATTATAATTAGGCCCAAAATTCTGACCATTAAACTCTACAAACTGACTAGACTAATCCAACTGACATTTTCACCATTTGGGTCCCATTTGCTCTAGCCCTTTTTCAGTTACAGAGTTTAGGGTTTACTATAGTCAAGGGATATTAGGAACACAAGAAGACTGTTGAGGAAATGTGTTGGTGGTGTAATGGTTTATATGCTTATGTTCTGGGTGTGCTGTCCCGAGTTCAAATGCCGGGAGGATCATATGCTTTCATTAATTTATTCAAGTGCAATGTGGTTTGTAATGGAGGATTAATTTATAAGAATGGGGCAGGGGGCTAGGAATCCTCCTCCCCTTGTATAATTCTCCTACTCAACGAGGCAGAGAAACGGGCGAGGGAACGCGAAAGTGGTCCCGGACCCTGAGAATAGGAACTGTATATGTTTCTGTTCGGGCTCTGTCTCGTTTTGGCCACCCCCAGCAATAGGGTATGTGCCTGAGTATATATATACATACATAAATTAAAGTTTAGGAGCAATGGTGCCAGTGAACTTTTGGTTTTAACAACCTGAAAAAGTAATGGGGAATGTGCCTGAGTACATACTAGTATACATATTATTTTTAGAATAAACATTAACATATATTAAATAAAGCATTATTTCTTATTTGACTGGTATTATTTACAACCTACATCATCATTTACTATTTATTATTAAGAGTGAAGTCACACAGCCAGTTTGTCATTATTATTACAAGCTTGTAGTCAATTCTGGCATTAATTTCCTCACATTTTTGCTAATTATTGCTTTCAATTGCCTTAATTTACAGTGTATGAGTGTCATTATATCCTGGTACAGTTGCCCAAATAAGTGATGTTGTGGCACCAAGTATATTTCTATCAATAATTGGCATCAGCACTATCTAAGGTTTAATTAATAATTTTGAGTGAGATATATACAAAAATTCCTATTGAACATCTGACAGACATTACTATAGTACACAGCAAGCAAAACGTAATGACACCGGTGATACAACTTACAAACTAAAATGAATAATCAAACCATGTTGTTGTTGTTGTTGTTGCTGTTCCTCAGGCTGTCTGGCCGAGCAGCCCCAAGGTCCCGAGCAAGGCCAAGGCCATAACCGAGCGCCCCCACAGAACCCTCCCAGCTTACCACTAATAATGCCCAGGTGACCGAAGCCACTCAAAGGCGGGGAGCTGAGGAGGGTGCGGAAACGCCCGGGAAACAAAAGCCCCACCCAAGGCCCTGTGCCCCTCAGCAATTATAAAGGGAAAGTTGAGGGGCAAAGGAAAAATGTGACGCTTTGGCTCCCAATCTGCCAGGGTTGGCAGTAGGGAGGTCAATCCACGGAAAAGACGCCGTCACTTGAGATCTAGAAAATATATAAGTAAAAGGAACAGTCAGAGTAAGCTATGGGTATGGCAGAGAACGCTCAACTCTCATTCTGATAGACCAGCCCATCACCAAATAGACCAGCCCATCAGCCCCAAACCATGTGATTGATTTTGGTGTATTTATCCAAAAATCAAAATCAAATTGGTAAAACTTACAAAACAAACAAACCAAAATAAAAACCTCACCATATAAGGACAAAAGAACCTATATAAATCGCTATGTGGAAATACCGTTTTGAAGATTTAGCGAAACAATATTTTAAAGAAAAAAAGAAAAAAACGCAACTCCACCGTACAGTATAGAGGGTTCCTTTTACTTATATTTTTTCTAGATCTCAAGTGACGGCGTCTCTTCCGTGGATTGACCTCCCAATCTACCAAGATTGGAAGCCAAAGCGTCACATTTATCCTTTGCCCCTTAACTTTCTCTTCATAATTGCTGAGGGGCACAGGGCCCTGGGTGGGTCTTTGGTTTCCCGGGCGTTTCCGCACCCTCCTCAGCTCCCCGCCATGGAGTGGCTTCGGTCACCCAGGCTTTATTGTGGTCGGCAAGGAGGGTTCTGTTGGGGCGCTCAGTTATGGCCTTGGCCTTGCTCAGGGCCTTGGGGCTGTTCGGCCAGGCAGCTTGGGGAACAACAACATAGAGGGTACACCATTATAATGAGCAAGTGGGTTTGTTTCCCAAGTAAATGCATACATACTGTACTGTACAAGTTAAAAGACAGTTTCGTCCACAGAGAGTGTGGTAACAGTCTCACTTCCTAAATGGTGGCATTCCAGGTGACCCTGTTATGGGCTGCCTCTGTTGTCAAGTTCTTTGTTTTGAGATCGGACCGGAGTACCTGATCCCACGTCTTTCTAGATCTACCCCAATGCTTACAGTCCGGCATTTCTTCACCCATCTGATCATCCATTCTCTCCACGTATCCAAACCAACCAAGTCGAATCGTGCGCATCACTACACTGACACTCCTAATGCCCAAACACCACCTTAATTCCTCACTCGATACCCTATCCCTGAGGCTAACCCCAAATATCTATCTCACCATTCTCGTTTCATTCTATTAATATCTTCCGCTTTGACTGGTTGCAAATATATTACGCACACTCATAAGTAATCAAGACTTAGCATGCTAAAGTTATCATGTTAAGGTCTAATTTGCTTGGTTAAGCCTGTATTACACAAGATTTTCAAGTCAACATTTCTAGAATATTTTGCACTGGTATCGGAAACTAGACTGATAGTAGATGAATTTAGGTGACAGCAAAATATTAAATGTTGACTTAAGCTGCCAAACCAGTGTTGAGGATAAATGTTGAGTGAAAAAGCGCTTGTGTGATACCGGCATTAGCTGGATATTTGGTAATTGACTTTTGGTTTCTTACCTTTGGGTTAAAATCCAGCTGGTGTCATTGATCTGGCTGTGGTGGTACTGGTGGAGGAAGGATTCAGGCGACGTGGTGATGTGGCGCGTCTTGTCCCACACCAATCGTATTCTGTAAGAAATTATAGTATTATAATTATAGTATTAGAACATAGTATTATAATTATAGTATTAGAACATAGTATTATAATTATAGTATTAGAACATAGTATTATAATTATAGTATTAGAACATAGTATTATAATTATAGTATTAGAACATAGTATTATAATTATAGTATTAGAACATAGTATTATAATTATAGTATTAGAACATAGTATTATAATTATAGTATTAGAACATAGTATTATAATTATAGTATTAGAACATAGTATTATAATTATAGTATTAGAACATAGTATTATAATTATAGTATTAGAACATAGTATTATAATTATAGTATTAGAACATAGTATTATAATTATAGTATTAGAACATAGTATTATAATTATAGTATTAGAACATAGTATTATAATTATAGTATTAGAACATAGTATTATAATTATAGTATTAGAACATAGTATTATAATTATAGTATTAGAACATAGTATTATAATTATAGTATTAGAACATAGTATTATAATTATAGTATTAGAACATAGTATTATAATTATAGTATTAGAACATAGTATTATAATTATAGTATTAGAACATAGTATTATAATTATAGTATTAGAACATAGTATTATAATATAAAACTTGCAAAATAAACAAAACCAAAACTGGGACGACACAAGATAAACGCAAAAGAACTTATCAAAATCACTACATGAGCATGTTAATCTGGTTCCCAAGCAAAATAATCTCACATATAACAATGCACTATCATCATGTTCAACGATTTAGTCAATTTGGGAATCTAAAAAGGCCTACTACTGACACTCAAGTGACTAGACTCACCATATTTTCAGTACAGTAGTCTAAGTATGACATGAACAAGCGGAAATATCGTACACCAAAGACGACAAAGTTAATCAGGTATCGTGCGTATTCATATTTGTTCACTAACCCACCAATTAACTTACAAATATTAATGGTAAAAATTGCAAAATAAACAAACCAAAACTGGGACGACACAATATAAATGCAAAAGAACTATCTAATGAAATCAATGAATACATGTGGTACTCCAAGGACTCGAACCTAGGATACTCACACCGAAATCCAGCGCACCAAGCATTACGCTATCAAGACAGTTAAAGGTTTATACACAAGCCTATATTAGCTACAGGTAAGATGTTTTAGGTTAGATTTGAAGGCTCACACGGATCCCTATAGTAACGCTACGACAGAGTACAGCTTGCCCATGTTAATCAGGTGCTAATACAGTACAGGTCTCCCTCACTATTCGATGCCCTGATTTACGATATTATTATAGGTTTTTAGGTGTTTGTGTTTTGGCTGGTCCGAGAACGCATCCCCATTTACCCCATAAATTTCAGGGTTCACCATACAATTTTTCTATTTAAGATCGGGTTTTCAGGAACGTAACCGGATCGTATATCGAGGGAGACCTGTACTTGTGTACATGCGACACTGGTCTAATAATGTCCACCTTTACAGGGTGTCAATCCGGAACAATTTTGGTAGAAGATTTGAATGAAAATTAGAAAGAATACAAGAAAATTAATATGATATAGCAATGTTTTGGTCATTGTATCACTTCCAAAGACATAATTTGAACTATAAACCATATTGTTTGACTATCTTAACCCATCAGACCCGGCTATGTATTCCATACCGAAACCCGGGTGTTTTGGCCGAAAAACATCTACGCCTAGGCTACCGTTATCTTTGTTATTTTGACTGCTTCCACATTCCCGCGCATCCGCAAGCGTAGATGTGTTTCGTACCTGTAGAATGGCATTGAGTAGAGCTCTCTAAGTCAACTGGTTCAGTTGTGATGTCGATTTCCGTGGAGATAACTTTGTGGCGATATCAGCCACTTTACACTACTTTTCACCACGTAACAATAACATACAGGCACACACGAACAAGGACGCCTCTCCTTCTTGTGGTCGGAGATGCGCAGCGTCGGTCCAACCGGCTGTTGTTTACATGCATCGGACGGACGCCTCGCATACCAAGCTTACAGGCTTTCAAGCTGCCGGAGCCTCAGAGCCCTTCCGGGTTCCGCGGGGGGTCTTTTTTATGGATGCCTCAGAGCCCAACCGGGTCTGAGGGGTTAATTTCCTTTCACTGCATTTGATTTTTTTTGGCGAGGTATCAAAGTGTTAAGTTACAAATAATCTTATATTAGCATGTATGTATATACTCCAGGCACCCCTAAAGCTGGGGTGGCCGACTGGAGACAGCCTGAACAGGGACAACACAACATAATATAACAAAAAAACACAAACTAACATGCCTCTATATTAGTACAATGTACTGTAAATTTATTTTTTATTAAATTGTACTATACTTTATAGGGATGTACCGATACCAAAATTTTGACCGATACCGATACCACAAAATTATACCGATACCGATACCTGTGCACCAGGAAAGTCTGTAAGACTTGTCCATGATCATGTAATTTTCTCCTTTATCAGCTTTGTTATTAAACTTAGGTAACATGTTACTAAAATCAACACTTGTATTATGTATATATGGGTAAAAACTTAAAAGTTACTAAAAACTAGAACGAGATGATACAGATTTAACCCCTTCAGACATATATGACGCAGAGGTTGCCAGATTAGCAATAAGAAATAGAGTTCTCTCACTCTTATAATTACCTCTCCAAAATTAGTTTTCTGCCCACATCTAACTCAAAGACAACTGCAGAGGTTGAAGTAACTAAAATAAAGGTTTGTAAAAAACCCTGATGGTAATAAAGGCTTTAAAGTATCCCTAATAGGCTCAAAATTGCGTCATATGTCGGAGAGGGTTAATGAAACATCTCGTGCAGAGATTTCAAATTTAATAAATGAATATATTACATAATAGTGATTATTTCTAAAAAAATAAGAAAAGTAGCACTACTACTGTAGGCTACACATTATGTACGGTACTTAATGTAATTGTTATCAGATATGTACCAAGATTCAAACAAATATATATTTTTCATAATTATAAAACAACCAATCACTGCTGAACCAAGCAACCTTCACTCCTTCAGTGAGTGATATGTGACATAGCAAATTACTTCTAGGTATCGGTAGTATCGGTAGAAAATCAGCCGATACCGATACTCTAAAAAAAGGGCCGATACCACCGATACCGATACATCGGTACATCCCTAATACTTTAGTTCAAATACTGTACCATAAATTTATGAAACTTTAACTGAAATTCATGAAAAACACGACAAACAAAACATTAACTATCGTCTCTACTTCAAAAATAGCTCTACACAATTGCAATATGTTAAAAATTACATTTCAATTATCACAAAATATATTTAAATAAAAACACAAACTCACATACTATCTAGGTCCCCCAGGAGAAGATCCATAGACCCAGGCCCATTTGGGGTCCCCAGCAAAAGATTCCCAGGTCCCAAACCTCCCGGAGAAGTTCCGGTCTCGGCAGGCAGACATGCAGCGGAGCACACCACAATGCCCGCCCACCCCGCATCCAGGCATGACCCTTCTTATATACAGGCTCCCTGGGCCAGGGGATAGAAGGGTAAACCAGTAAGATTTAATGTAAATTTGCAATCCTTTGGATATACAGTATAATACAATTATTTACTATACGGTTTCTTTTCAACTGATAGTAAATTGCAAAGTTTCCCTCAAGATTTCTCAGATATTTTGAAGAGTTTTTAGGTATCTATTTACTCAGGCCCAATCCCCACTTTTCCTATTTTTAGTTATATATGATGCGAATTATATGAACTTGGTCTTAATATGATGGTAGTTTCTTATCACTCCATTAGTTATAGAGAAATCAGTTGCTAATGCATTCAATTTACCGTCAGATTAAATGAAACCGAGTATAGTGATTTTGTTTAGATTGTAATGGTTTTAAAGTTAACCCTCTCACATCCTGACGTGATTTTTGAGCCTATTAGGGATACTTTAAATCCTTTGTTACCGTCAGGGGTATCTATAAACCTTTAGTTTGTTTACTTCAACCTCTGCAGTTGTCTTTGAGTTAGCTGTGGGCAGAAAACTAATTTTGGCGAGGTAATTATAACAGTGAGAGTAATCAATTTCTTATTGCTAATCTGGCAACCTCTGCGTCCTATGGTCGTGAGAGGGTTAAATATGTTCGAAAATACTTGCAAAATTCTACTGTATATACTTACGGAAAACAATCCTGCATAAATCTATTGCTTGAAGATAACTTTTCCTTTATTGTCATGGACAAGGAATTGGGCCCCACAGTCCATTGGTTCCCAGCCGTCTCATCATACGGCTAACATGGGTCGCTGGAGGTGTGGCCTCATATTTCTGTTAAAAAAAATTATAATGTAAAACCTGCAAAATAAACAAACCAAAACTTGGACAAATTATAATGTAAAACTTGCAAAATAAACAATTCAAAACTTGAACGAACACAGTAAAAAGACAAAACTACTTATCAAAATCGCTATGTTGAAAGAACACTTTAGCAAAAAATAATTTATAAATATTAGAACAAAATTCCCTACACACGGTGTACATCACTACATGAGCAAGCTAATCTGTTTCCCAAGCAAACTAATTGCACACATAACAGCGCACTATCGTCACATTCAAGAAATAAAGATACAAATGCAAATAATCATACATTACTTCTGTGGACATGGTCAGATTATCAACTACAGGTCTCCTTCAATTTACGATTGGGTTACGTTCCTGAAAACCCAATCTTAAATAGAACAATCGTAAAGCGAACCCTAAAATTAATGGGGTAAATGGGGATGTGTTCTGGGACCAGCCAAAACCCAAACCGAAACACCTAAAAACCAATAATAATATCGTAAATAGGGGCATCGGATAGTGAGGGAAACCTGTACATACAAACACTTGATAAACGGTTTTTGTTTAGGGCTTCCTTTCCGTTGGTCCATTTCCCACAACCGTAACAAATTGTTCCAACACTAATCATGAGAGGCACTCAATTCCTGGCAGCAGCCTCCACGAACCAAGACCACCCACTAAACTACATGGCAACACACCCACAGACACCAAGAAATATCAAAACAACACCCAGCACACGGTATCACACACAATTATTGTCCTCTCTCCCTCCCTGCCCACCCCGAACCAACTTCCAGAAGCACATCCATACTCATATCTCTCACCGATCCATCCACTCACTCACAGACAACACGCAGCTGCATGCACGACCTCCCGAAATCCATCCTTCCGAATCCTCCCTTCCTCGCGAGGACAGAGTCCACCTGGCCAGGCTGAGATGCGGACACCATCCAGCTCTCCTGAGCTATCAGAAGAGACTGGATGACTCCGTTGTCGACGCCTGCCCGGGATGTAACACACAGCACCCCATACCATTAAACACATCATAGAAGACTGCATTTCACACAACCACTTATGCCAACAACACAATCTACACTCAATAAGAGCTCTGTGGGAAAGCCCGATCGTGGCCATGGCCTTTCTCAGGGACTCGGGGCTGTTCGGCCAGGCAGCTTAGGGAACAACAACAACAACACTAATCATCATCTTACGACAGTTTGATTCTTGAATAGTGTAGGATTAAATCATCAGCATAAAGTCACTGTCACACGAGCACTCTCCGTCAATTTTCCACGAGCAAGTTTTTTCTTGTATTATTTCGGGACTTTTTCGCGCTGGTATGGGAAACTAGACTGAAGGTAGATTATGTTAGGTGGCTAATTTCTGATAAGGTGTAATTTTTTAAGCTTCCAGACCGTAATTGCTCGAAAAAGGGCTTGTGTGACTGGATAGGACTTCAAGTACAGTACAGCTAAAAACGTCATTGATGAATAATAAGGTAAAACTTGCAAACTAAACAAACCGAAACCGGGACGACACAATATCAAGAAAAAACAACTTATCAAAATTGATATGTGGAAATAACGCTTTAGCAAAATAAAATAACAAAAAAACATCACATACATCCCGAGTACCAGCGACACACGTTATACGTCACCTATGTAACGCTAAACCCCAGCTACGCAATGGTTGCGTCCGCCTTAATTACTCGTCCTATGGCACCTAGAGGGTTCTGATTTGTATGGGAACTACTTTAGGATCCCACGGAACAATACTGATGGTTGGAAACCCTCCAATGCCAGCCGCGTGCGTGTGAGTAATTTTCCAGTATATTGCCTACCTATCACCCCATGTTAACTGTGACTTTCCACCCCAGGACTCCTAAATGACCTAAGTGAGCATTTTTTTTTTATGTTTTTCCTTCATTACTAACCCATTCCAAGTGTTTTCAGAAAAAACAAATGACAAGTGGCTGGGCTTGGAGTGTATATTTATATTAAATCGCTTGGGGTCCACCGGGTTAAACATGTATGTACAGTCGCGCTACTAAGTGATGTCTCGGCACCAAACATGTTTTGATCAATAATTGGTATCAGCAATACCTAAGCTTAATTTCTTCATATCGAGTGAAATATACAACCTGTTCCTACACTTACCCACCCTATTCAACATATGACAGATATTAATACAGTACAGAGCGAGCCAAAGGTAATGACAGCTGGGACACAACTTATTAGCGCGACCTTATTCCCAGGTAACTATTGGTACCGGTAGTTCAAGGCTATTTTCATTGTTTACTGATTTTTCTTTTTCAAAAATGAATACAGTATAGGTAAGAACAAATATATCAGTCACCATTGTAAGATTTTTAAGCGTAGTGCATTACTGTACAAGTGAAAATAAAAAAACAAGATTATGTTCTTTTATTTATATATTATTTTGCTTAACTGTTGTTTCCACATAGCGATTTTGATTAGTTGTTTTGTCTTTTTACTGTGTTCGTCCAAGTTTTGGTCTGTTTATTTTGCAAGTTTTACATTATAATTTGAAGTTATATTTATCTCACATTTCATTAATTAGGTTTCTTTGTAAGTTACTCGGTGGGTTGGTGATTAATATGAAATTATATAGTAATATGCATAACTTTATTTTGACTTTCCATAAATTATAAGATTTTAAAAGTGGGAGTTATTATGATTGAAACCCAAGTCTGTGAAGTAAGGTAGTCTGCTTAGAAACTTTTCACCAGTAATACAGACACTGTTTTCGTTGTTTCCACATAGCGATTTTGATTAGTTCTTTTGCGTTTATCTTGTGTCGTCCCAGTTTTGGTTTGTTTATTTTATTTTTATTTTATTTTTTAATTGCTGGCATTGGGGTGCATCTAATATTCCTAAAAAGGCCGGTACAAGTCTCCCTTGATTTACGATTGGGTTACGTTCCTGAAAACCCGATCTTAAAAAGAAAAATCGTATAGTGAACCTTAAAATTAATGGGGTAAATGGGGATGCTTTCTCGGACGAGCCAAAACCACAAACACATAAAAAAAACTTTAACCCTCTCACCACGGAAGGGCTCTTGAACGCCCATAAAAAAGCATATAACAGGTACCCGGATGGTATCTTGAACGCCCAGTGGTTGAAAGCCTGTGAGCTTCGTGTGCGAGGCGTCGGTCCGACGCATGTAAACAACAGCCGGCTGGACCGTCGCCCCGCATCTCCGGCCACAAGAAGGAGAGCGTCGCTTGTTCGTGTGTGCCTGTATGTTGTTGTTAAGTATCGAAAAGTGGTGTAAAGTGGCTGTTTTGGCCATAAAGTTATCTCCAATGAAATCATCATCACAGCTCAACCAGTTGACTTAGAGAGCTCTACTGAATGCCATTCTACAGGTAAATAACACAGCTACGCTTGGGGATGCGCGGGAATGCGGGAAGCAGTCTGATTAACGAATATACGGTAGCCTAGCCTAGACGTTTTTCGGCCAAAACACCCGGGTTTCGAGGAATATATATATAATACATAGCCGGGGCTGGAGGGTTAATCTATCTATTTAATAATATCGTAAATCGGGGCATCGGATAGTGAGGGAGACCTGTACTTCATTGTCAATTGGCCACTTGCGAGTTTCAGGCTATAAAGAAGTTGGAGTTATAGACATCGATATTTAGCAGAATTAACAACTAAAATACGGTTGTGCTAAATTGATAAATCCATAAAACCAATAAATCATGCTTGCTATCCATCAGAAATCTACATAATCATTGCATTTCTGTTCTATATCGATGTTTACGGCTCCAACTTCCTTATAGCCTGAAACTCGCAAGTGGTTAATTTGTGAAAATTATGTACTGTAGTGTTACTTCTCATATACAGTACTTAATAATACAGTACTTACAACTGTTCTTTTATCCTTTGGTGATTTGTCCAGTCTCTCATGGAAGGCATACAGGTCTTCCATGGAGGCAGGTGGCTTGCAAAGAGTCCTCCAGGTCCTCTTCCTCCTCCTTAGCCTCTACTGGACGGCCGGCCACTTTATCTCTCATCTCCATCACCATTATTTTCATAAGAGCTTAACTTTGCTGACACTCGTTGGAAATCTGAAATATAGATAAAGTCAATGTACAATATATCCAATACATCAAACTATCTATTGCCTGACACCATGATCCCCGAAGGGGTGGCTATTACATAATAATAATAATTATTATTCTTGATTCCAGACACAGAAGATAAATACAGTATAGGGTATACAGTACCACCTGATGGTCCATCACAGAAGTCATACAAAGCTCATTTCCCAGATAGGATACAACAAAATTTATTTATATAGAAACTATACAGAAAATATACAGTTGGTCCTCCGGTAACGCGTGTTTTGGTGGCACACAGTACACCCCAAATATCCAAAATGTTGCTAACACTGTCAATACTTACACTGGCGCGGGGTCCAGCTGGGCTCCGAACCTTTACTCCAGACTTTCGTAGCTCATATCTCTTCAAATATAATTATGGCCTAACCAAGTGTTTATGCCTACCAGAGGTAGATATGATCGTTGTTGTGCGTTGGGTGAAGACTACAACACCCTACATTGTGTAGTTATTGTGTGAGGTGAGAAATAATAAGACGGCGAGTTATGCGGGAATTCCGAAGCTACCTTTACCTTACCTTATGATGTGTTCGCCACTCTTCTAGCGACACCAAGGAGCGCGACGCCCCTCGTTATGGGTGGTGATTTGGTGCAGTAGACTGTTTGAAGCGACAGCTCGCTCCCTTGCGAGGATGGGCTACGATTTTCGTAATTTACCGATGCTCATCTCTGCAAATAAATGGCCTAACCAAGTGTTTATGCATACCAGATGAAGATATGGTTGTCGCAGTGCACGTTGGGTGAAGACTAGAACACCCTACATTGTGTAGTTATTGTGTGAGGTGAGAAATATGATGGCGGGATTTCAGAGCTTCGATCGAAAAATGTCGGCTACTGCTGTGACTCTCTCTCCTTAGCCTAGACGAAATATTTATTCAGAGGTTAGAGTTGTTGCAATGGGCAAATCAACTCATTGTACATGTCAAATAACCTTTATAATTGATTTAATTATTATAACATAGGCTTCTATGGAGAAAAAGTGGACTTTGTGGAAATCCCCGCAACACCAAGGGTACGGTACGTAAACATAGGGGTTCGGTAACGCGAATTTTGCTAACACGGGAGGTAACCAGAACACATTGGCCGCGTTACAGAAGGACCAACTGTACAGTATTTACAGAATGGCATAATAAAGCACCCATCACATTTTGACATACATACTGTACATATATTTAAAGACCAAGTGCTCCACATGAAGTGCGGTTCCGGTCTCGCATCCTAATAGTGGCGCTCCAGGCAGCCCTGTTCAGAGCTGCCTCACTTGTCAGGTTTTTCTATTCAAGATCACTGATCCAACGTCTTTTACCTCCACGGACTTGCATCTTTTAAAATGTAAAACTTCCAAACTAAACAAACCTAAACTGGGACGATACAAGATAAAGGTAAAATAACTTATCAAAATCGCTATGTGGAAATAACATTTACTAAAGCAAAATTTTGTTGCAAGTAAATTGTTGCATAAATCTTTTAAAGATCAATTATTGTGACTGTATTTTAAAATTTGATATCAATAATTTTAATCAAGCATTATTAACTTGAAGTTTCTATTATAACCTCTGCTTACTTTTTGTCTGTATGTATTAATATTTAACTTTTTCTAATGTTATTATTATTATTCTTTATAATTAACTGTACTTGTTAAAAGAGTACTATTTTGTTTAAATCTATTGTGCCTTCTTCATATTTTCAAATATTGTTATTTATTATACTGTATCTATTCATTGTTGATAGGTTCAATTGCTTGCTTTTGCGATTTCCTTAGTTTATTTGTACAATAAATGTAGGTTATTAGTAAGATAGGAATTGTTAGGGGTCACTTGAAGCATGCTATGCTTACAGGTACCTACCCGATAGCACTATCGTTAGTGAGTGATATTTGTATTTTGTACTACTGTATTGTTATTATATCGTCAAGTTGCAAATTTGATTTTAATAGAACATTTTGACACTTAATGTAGTTTCTTTATTCATGCAGAGTTTAGTAAAATTTACCAAAACGTCCCCGACTTCCCAAATTGACTAATTCCTTGAACGTGACGACAGTGCATTGTTATATGTGTGATCAGTTTACTTGGGAAACAAATTGACTTGCGGATGTAGTTGTGTACACCCTATGTGGTGGATTGTGTTCTTTTATTTCAAAAATTTATTTTATTAAGCGTTGTTTCCACATAGCGATTTTGATAAGTTTTTTGCATTTATCTTGTATCGTCCCAGTTTTAGTTTGTTTATTTTGCAAGTTTTACATGATAATAAAAGAACATAATTCACCAAACTTAGTTTATCCAATCCTCTCCACATGTCCAAACCATCCAAGCCTACTAGTACCTATCTCATCACTGATATTCTTGATTCTTTACCGTCTCCTCAGCTCTTCACTAGATATCCTATTTTGCAGTTTGGCCCCACACGTCTATCTCACCATTCTCAGCTCATTGCGTTTCATTCTGTTGATATCATCCGCTTTCACATGCCACGTTTCTGAAGGATATGTCATTGTGCTTTTAACACATGAAGCGTACACCTTTTTTTAATTTTCAAGAAACTAGTTTATGCAGACCACTGAGTTCCCCAAAAGAACTCTCATAGGGCTGGCCCGAAGGATTATATCAAGATGGACAACTAATCAAGACAAGATATAGTAGATAGGGAAGGGCAGGAGGTGAACATATTGAAGAAGGTGAAGACACAGACACGCAGACATTTTTGGCCATTTCATTAGTTCAGCCGGACCACATGAGCTCAACAGCAGAGCTCTTATAGGGCAGGGCTGAAGGATGAGGCAAGAATTGCTACATTGCAGCACCAATTAAGAAGTGATCAAGGGCCAAGAATGAGAGATCAGGAATAAGAATGTGGTTACAGTCTCACATCCTAGATGGCAGCTTTCCAGGCTGCCCTGTCAAGCGCTGCCTCAAGTTCTTTATTTTGAAATCAGACTGGAGTAGCCTACCTGATCCCTACGTGCAGCTCCCTCCACATTTACATGCATACATAATTACATATGCACATTATACAGATAATTCAATATTCTATTTACCTGATGGTAGTAGTTCAGGCACCATACGTTTTCAATCCTTCAGCTGGGAGATCCGCCGGCCAGATCGGACCCCACATCTTCTTTGTCTCCCTCTCCATGCAACTCACTCACTGAAAAAATTATAATAAAATAAATAAATATAAATATACCATATTGTATATAAATAAATAAATAAAAGGTATGAATATGCTGAACAACTATTTACCTCTTCAACACAATGACGTACTTCTACATTTGATGTTGGCTAAATAAAATTAGACGGTTAACCGGAGTATGATGAAGATTACGCCATCGTGTTGAAGGGTTAAGATGGGAAATACACCAGAGGTATTGGGGGTAGTGTCCGGGCGTACGGTCGTCATGTTTACATGGTCGATCGCCGCGTTTAAGTTTGCGTCCACTTTGACGGCTATTTTTTTTTGGTTATTTGCCCCCTGCTGGCAATATATATGATGATGACAATATGTCATGGGGGGGGGGGGGGTGAGGGGTGGAAAAGCCCCCCTCCTCAACATATTATTGTATCCAACGACAGTCAAAATAGACGGGAATATGATGGCAAGCGTCCTCCGTCGCTCCGTGTAGTTAAAAAAAGGCGAGCGATAAGCCCAAACTATACATTCTTGCCCACCAGAGTACTGTGATGACATAATAAGGTATTAATTTGTGAACAAGATATTATTTGGCCTGATTTAGAGTTAATGAGTGTAGGGTTTAGAGATCATGCTGGCAAACCAGATTTTTCATATCTAGTCTCAAAACTTAATTCGGGAATCGGGAAGGATGTAGTATCCGGGTGTACCGTCGTCATATTTACATAGGTCGTGCGCTCGCAGTTACGTTCTTGCCTATTTTGACTGAATTTTTTCTGATGTTTGCCCCCTGCCGGCAATATACATGATGATGACAATATGTCAATGTTAGGTGAGGGCTAGTTTTGTATCCCACCGTTCCCACGTACTAGTGACATATTACTAGGTTTTAGGTGAGGGCTAGTTTTGTATCCCACATACTAAGTACAGTACTGAACTAGTGACATACAGTACTAGGTGTTAGGTGAGGGCTAGTTTTGTATCCACATACTGTACTACAGTAGGTACTGTACTGGTGACATTTACGGTACTAGGTGTTAGGTCACTGTGAGGGCTAGTTTTGTATCCCAAGTTTTCGAAAAATCAGGTTTTATGGGTTTGCAATTTGGGAAAACCTGGCACAGATTTTGAAATTACAGTACGTTATTCTCTTTTTCCACTCTTAAAACTCGCAAAATCCTAGCAAACTTTTGCCAAAACTTGGCTCGGGTTTTCAAAAAATTGGATTTTAAGTGTTTCTAAAGTAAGAAAACCAGAGCCAAATATCAAAATAAGGTCACTGTCTTTTTAAACCCTAAAAACTTCCTAAATCCAAGTCAAATTATGCCAAAACTTGACTCGGGGTTTATGGCTTTGCAAATCAAGAAAACCTGACCCAAGTTTGGCTAAAATACACTATTAGGCCTAGGCTATTGCGGTTTTACGAATTTAACCCCACATTTTCCCTGTTCTTCATAGCCCTCCCCACTATTGGATGACATGTCTTAAGATCGTTGGATAATGGGGAAAACATTTTTACCGAGGTTAGTAATTAAATCCAAACACTATAATTATACTGTATACTGTATATTGATGAAAAATTACAGAATCCCAAAATAAAAACCCTGGTAAAATTAGTGACATTAAAATCAAAATGTTCCCAATAGGCTAACCACAAAATGTTCCCAATAGGCTAACCACAAAATGTTCCCAATAGGCTAACCACAAAATGTTCCCAATAGGCTAACCACAAAATGTTCCCAATAGGCTAACCACAAAATGTTCCCAATAGGCTAACCACAAAATGTTCCCAATAGGCTAACCACAAAATGTTCCCAATAGGCTATAGGCTAACCACAAAATGTTCCCAATAGGCTAACCACAAAATGTTCCCAATAGGCTAACCACAAAATGTTCCCAATAGGCTAACCACAAAATGTTCCCAATAGGCTAACCACAAAATGTTCCCAATAGGCTAACCACAAAATGTTCCCAATAGGCTAACCACAAAATGCAGCGCAGAAGCGTTTAAAAGGAGGCTCGATAAATTTCTGAAAAACCTACCCGACGAGTCGGAAAATATTACCGAAACTACCACTAATTTTTCCATGTTTTGTTTTCGGTTGTTGTTGTTGTTCCCCAGGCTGTCTGGCCGAACAGCCTCAAGGTCTCGAGCAAGGCCAAGGCCATAAACGAGCGCCCCCACAAAATCCTCCCTGCTTACCACTAACAAAGCCCGGGTGACCGAAGCCACTCCAAGGCAGGGAGCCGAGGAAGGTGCGGAAACGCCCGGGAAACCAAAGCCCCACCCAAGGCCCTGTGCCCCTCAGCAATTATGAAGGGAAAGTTGAGGGGTAAGGGAAAAATGTGATGCTTTGGCTCCCAATCTGCCAACTTCTAGGTTGGCAGTAGGGAGGTCAATCCACGGAAAAGACGCCGCCACTTGAGATCTAGAAGATATATAAGTAAAAGGAAGTCAGAGTAAGCTATGGGTATGGCAGAGATCGCTCAGTTCTCACTCAGATAGACCAGCCCATCACCACATGACTAGAACCCAATCCTCTCAGCATCCCTCGAATTGCTTTCCACAAACTTACAATCAACAATGTTTAAATCCAGTTGTTACAAACATTTTATGAATGGAGGATGCCTTTAGGCACATGGACCTTTTTGTTTTATCTGTGTTTTTCCTTCCTCCGTTCATTGTCTCTTAAAAAAAAAAAAAAAAAAAATCAGCTAGGAAAGGCCCTCGAAAGCCACCTTTGGCGGGGGGATAGCTCCCCTATTTCAACTCCTTTCGGGGTTGGGCACCCGCCCTTTCGGTTTTAGGTAGTTGTTAAGTTTGTGTCTATTTTGACGGCGTTTTTTTTTTTTTTTTTTTTTATTTGCCTCCTACTGGCAATACTGTATATGATGAAAATATGTCATGGGTGGGTGCACATATTATTGTATTCAACGGCAGTCAAAATAGACGGGAACATGATCGCAAGCGTCCGCCGCCCCGCGTAGTGTAAACAAGACGGACTGTACGCCCGAACAGTACATTCTTGCCCAAATTAGTTACAATCCCCAGAAAGTTGTTTCCCCATCAACCAACGATCTTAAAACACTCTGATTGATGTATGTACTGTAATTTTCAGTTATAAAAAAAAAAAAAAATTGCGGGATGGATATAGATTCCGGGCGTACGGTCGTCATGTTTACATAGGGCGATCGCCGCGGTTAAGTTCGCGTCTATTTTGACGGCGATATGTTCGGTTATTTGCCCCCTGCTGGCACTATACTGTATATGATGATAATAATTTGTCATGGGGGGGGGGGAAAGCCCCCCCCTCAACATATTATTGTATCCAAAGACAGTCAAAATAGATGGGAACATGATGCCACTCCGCGTAGTGTAAACAAGGCTGGCGGTATGCCCGAATTCTGCATTCTACCCTTTTATCCCTTGGGATACAGTCAGTCGACGCCCCTCCTCCCAACCAGCACCGCCTTCATATTTGTCCAAACCATTGATAATTCATTATAATACATGCCCTAAATTACTAACAACAAATCTAAGGATGTAGTATTCGGGCTACGGTCATCATGTTTACATAGGTTGTACGCTCGCGGTTTCGCTTTTGTTTTATTCTTTTTTTGCCCCCTGCTGGCAACATATATGATGATGACAATAAGTCATGGGGTGGTGAGGGGGGGCAAAGACCACCCCCTCAACTTATTTTTTTATCCCACAGCAGTCAAAATTGCCACAAATGTGATTGCGAGCGAGCGAATATGTTTAGTTGCTTTGGCGTCTTAACCCTCCGGGCCCGGGCAGGCTCTCCAAAGGACGGAGCTCGTATCCGGGCGATCTGGCCGAATATCAACAAAAGTAAACTAAGGTTAATCTCGCTTAATATATTACCTACATTAACCCCTCCAACCCGGATGGGCTCTTGAACGCCCATAACAACCTCGGCCCGCGCAACCCGGAAGGGCTCTTGAACGCCCATTGCTTGCATGCGTGCTTTCGAATGCCGCGCGTACATTTTCGGTATCGTGGGACGGTAGGTGGCGCCACCAGGCGTAAACTCCGCCACAGCAACAGTATCTACCCCGACGCCAGCATGGACAGTACGCCAAATAGTGATTCCGCTGTGTCCGATACCGTGCTTCCTACGACGCCCTTGCTTGTTCGTCGCGCCTTACCCCGACGCCATCGCCTAAATGTGTTATCTCCCCGGAGGTATGAGACGACATTGAGACTTTATGAGCGAGCTGATGCCAAGCATAATGTTGATGATGAAGTCAGGACGACTCCAGTAATTATAAGTCGGTGATTATGGCCATGAGAGTGATAAAGAGAGCAATTCCTGGGATTTGCGAGAGAACATGACAGTGATGAAGAGTGATGAGGTGATGTACCAGTTGTTGAGGAAGCTGGTTTACCTAAAGACAGTGAACTTGAGAGAGTGAGCGAGTGGGAGAGTTCAAGGTCACTCACCAAATTCCCGCTAAGTGACACGACGCCAAGCCCTTCTCCTGGTAAATCGCCTTTCAAGCTACATTTGTATAAGCAGAAAATACTTGAGAGAAGGCGGCTGCGGCAGCTAGGGAACAAGCAAAACTACTTGGTGAGGATGAGGCTGTGAGTGAGGGTCAGCGTGGTGACCCTTCTCGTCCGCCATTGTCTCCCTTATCTACCCACGCCACCCAAGATGACCCGGATGCCCCGCATTCTTCCCCACCACCCCCACCATTGCCAAGGGTTGAGGACCCCACACTTCGGCCTATTTTGCCCCCTAGGTCCCCCACAGGAGACATACTGCTGCCGAAAAGGGGAAAGGTAGGAAATATACCAAAAAAATTAAGAAAAGTAAGAGAGTTTTTGTTCGAGGCTCCCGCGGCGTCCACCCCGGCCGGCCCCAGCATACGTCCCCCCCCGCAACTTTCCCCACGGTCCTCCCCACCTCTCCCCGCCTTCAACATGTCTTCCTGAAGAAGTCTTTGAGCTCGCATCACCAATAACCTGGCCCTAGTGACAGTGAAACATTGCTTTCTGTCACCGTCGTCGCAGGCCAAGGAGCCCGGGACCTCGGGGGGACACAGCCTCACCTGCACTCCTGTCCCCACCTCGCCCACCCGCACGCCCGCCCACACGCATCACTGGTTCCCCGCCAGATTATGTGTGGGGGCCACTGATGATGAAGGGCACCTCTCTGAAGACTCTGGCCATGATTACATAGGTCCACCGTCAGGGCAAGATGACCACTCTGACGATGACTATATGGACATCGACGACCCTCGACCCATCCGCTTTTGGCCCCGGCGTCGTGCTGCCCGTCGTGCTGCCCACCGCCCTGCCGCCGCCCTCTCCTCGCCGCCCTAGGGCGCGCGCCTCCCGAGTTGGCCGTGGGGCGTGCTGGGCCACCAGCTGGAGCTCCTCGTCAGCGTAGACAAGACCCATTCCTAACGTTTTTTTCAGTGGCAAGACGTAGTTGATGAGGATGCATACAACCCTGATGTGCCAGCTTTTGATGAGGTACTGGATGGGTTCAGCAGGCGTTACCCCCAATTTTCCTGCAGGCCCCAATGCTCCACCACACGAACTGTTTGCGGCCTTCTTTGATGAGGAGGTGGTAGGCTATGTTGTCAAAGAGACAAATAAGCAGCACCAATTCCAGGTCCACTTTTTGGGAAAGGTGACCAAGGGCCACATGAGGCAGTGGACCCCAGTGACTCATAAATGAGTTCATGGTGTTCCTGGCACTCACCATGCTAAGCCTCATGTCAAGAAGCATAGGTTGCCTGACTATTGGATCACCAATGATCTGATATCCCCCCCTGCCTTCGGGAAATATATGTCTCGCGACCGGTACCTTGATATCCTCGCAGCGCTCCATCTTGTCACCAACCTTGACGTCCACCTCCCAGACAAGCTGTGGAAGATTAGGACGTTGTATGAGATGATGCGAGAACGCTTCACCTCCTACTTCAAGCCCTTCCGCAAGGTCGTCATTGACGAGTCTCTTGTGCTGTCCCGGGTAAAACTCAGCTTCCGTCAGTACATCCCCTCAAAAAGACATCGCTTTGGCATAAAATTCTTTGTGCTGTGCGACTGCCAAACTGGCTATGTCCTGGACTTCCTGGTCTACAGCGGGAAGGAAGGGGACTTGCTTGTGGGCCCCCCCCTTGGCTTTGGCGGAGCAGTGGTGCAAGCCATGATGGACCGCTACTTTCATAAGAATCACGTCCTCTACACGGACAATTATTACACGTCCCCCACTCTCTCACAGTAACCTTGCATGAGCGCAAGACGGGGACTGTAGGCACAGTACGAGGGAAAAGGAAGGGCATGCCACCCTTTCCCTCCAAAGACCCAAAAAAGGTGATGTGTTCAAGAAGAAGTCGGGGCCCATTCTGGCTATCCACTGGCACGACCAGCGGAAGGTCAACCTCCTGACCACCATCCACAAGGGGGAAATGGTGGAGACTAGACTGGCAAGGTGGAGCCCCGCACCCAGGCCAGGGTGACCAAGCCCGATGCTGTCCTGGACTACAACATCAACATGAGGCTGGTGGACAAGTCCGACATGCAGATAGGCTTCATTGACTGCCTGCGTACCTCGTGCAGATGGTACAAAAAGTTCTTTCTGCATATGGTGGACATGTCAGTTCTGAATGCCTACAACATATAAAGCTTCGGAATGTGAACACACCCATGAAGTTCAATAGCCTGCGGAGGTTCCAAAGCAGGTGTTGACGGAGCTCCTGGAGAAGTATGCTATGCCACAGAGGGCAGTGGCACATCCTGGCCCGCCGTTATTTGACCGCTTTGCAGTCTGCTCAATACTTGACTAGGCACAGGCTTGGTTCCCTGCCTCAGAATGAATCCGGAAGAACACAGCAGAAGCGGTGCCATGTCTGCTACAACAGCAGGTGAAGCCGAGGTCAGGTAAAAAGTCAACCCTGGAGTGTGTGGAGTGCAAGGTGGCACTCTGTGTTGTAGATTGCTTCTTTTGATTACCACTCCAAGCTGGAGTTCTAATAATCATACTGAAATTGCCAAATAAAATGACAATATGTACACTATAATTATATATAGGGCAAAAAGTGGAAGAAAACCAATGTATTGTAATACAAAAGTCATGTATTATGAGAACATTGATACAAATACAATTACACCATAATATGTGAAGTGACACATATGTATATACCAAGTGACATTCATATGATTAGAACCTATAGAAATATAGAAATAAGTGAAAAAAGACACAATAAATTGTATATAAAAGGTTTACAATTCATATAACTAAGTGAAAGTGACACACAAGACCTAATATTTGATGGCCAAAGTATAATAAACACCTGTGATAACGAATAATCAGTGCCTAATACAACAATAACCTACCTCAATTACTAATAAAATGTACGGTATCGAGTGAAAAAGAGCATTATCAGTGACAGTGACACTCTCTCATGCATATTTGTCAAAGTGAAAGTGACACAAGACCTAATATTTGATGGCCAAAGTATAATAAACACCTGTGATAACGAATAATCAGTGCCTAATACAACAATAACCTACCACAATTACTAATAAAATGTACGGTATCGAGTGAAAATGAGCATTATCAGTGACAGTGACACTCTCTAAAGCATATTTGTCAAAGTGAAAGTGACACAAGACCTATATTTGATGGCCAAAGTATAATAAACACCTGTGATAACGAATAATCAGTGCCTAATACAACAATAACCTACCTCAATTACTAATAAAATGTACGGTAATCGAGTGTGAAAATGAGCATTATCAGTGACAGTGACACTCTAAAAGCATATTTGTCAAAGTGAAAGTGACACAAGACCTAATATTTTGATGGCCAAAGTATAATAAACACCTGTGATAACGAATAATCAGTGCCTAATACAACATAACCTACCTCAATTACTAATAAAATGTACGGTATCGAGTGAAAATGAGCATTATCAGTGACAGTGACACTCTAAAGCATATTTGTCAAAGTGAAAGTGACACAAGACCTAATATTTGATGGCCAAAGTATAATAAACACCTGTGATAACGAATAATCATGCCTAATACAACAATAAGCTACTCCAATTACTAATAAAATGTACGGTATCGAGTGAAAATTAGCAATATCAGTGACAGTGATACCCTAATAAACATATTTTATATAATTGGCCTCAAAATAACTAGAAATATCAAATAAACATCACATTCTCAATATCAAACACTAAAATCGTCTAAGGGAGATAAATACTTTGGGCGAGCGGCTGCTAGGTGCGTCGTAGCCATGGCCGAGCGACGCGTCCGAACCGCGTCCGAACGCGGGAATAATTTGCCGCCGAAAAGCACTCGTCTTCCCGCGCTCACCATTATGCACCAGAGGGGCTATAGAGACCTCTACTCAACGCCATTCGACAGAGGAAGGTTTGTGGAACATTATTCTTTTTTATTTACAACATTACATGACATATTCATTGACTTACAGAGTAGTTAACATAGGCCAAAGATCGTCAAAACACCCGGTACCGGAGCACAGTCGCAAGCTATAGCCCCCGGGGCTGGAGGGTTAATCAAACATATATAGAAATGGGCGCCTTACCTTGCTGCGTAGAATGGCGTTGAATAGAGCTCTCTAGCTCAACTGGTTCCGGAGTGATAGTGATGGAAGTGGAGGTAACTTTTGCCGCGTATTTACCTCGGCGCGTCCGAACACTCAACCGCGGCCCCGGCTACGACTCCCAGTTGCACTCGTCGCTCCACCCGCAATTATGCCGGGAAGCGATTTGATAGTGTTTTATTGGTTATTCTGTGATTTATTATAGTTATTATGTTATTTTCACTCAATAAAGTTATTTACATGAACTTATTTGTGTCTCTGTCACTTATTACTTCGTTTTATTATTATTATTATGATTATATTGTCACTTTCACTGGACTTTGATAATTGGTAGTGTCATTTCCCCTTTTATGTATTGTTAGGTAAGCTAATAATATATATAGTGTCACTGTCACTTGTTCATATTGTTATGAAGGCACTTATTATTACTTGTGTGTCTCTTTCACTTATACTTAGTTTTATTATTATTATACTGTCACTTTGACTGGCCTAGGCTTATTGAGTATCATTTTCACTTATTTATTGTTAGACATATATATTTTAGTGTCACTTTCACTTGTTCATATTGTTATTGAAGGCACTTATTATTACTTATATGTGTCCTTTTCACTTACACTTAGGGGAGGTGTGGTGGAGTGGTCTTGCCACTGGCCTGGTAATCCAAAGGTCCCGGGTTCAAATCCCGATGTATCAATGGGAAGATATTATTGGGATGGAATTTGTGCTGTACCTAGTATCAGTGCATTACCACAAGCCCACCGAAACGTCAATAAAATACCCTCATTGTTCCCTGATTAAATAGCACTGTATGAATATTCCCATATTCAAAATATGCCATAGGGGTGCAATGCCTGGTGAGTTATCTGCTCAACAGGTGGCGTTGTGTGTGTGTAAGTGTGAGAGTCCGAGTGTAGGGAGTGAGATAGTGAAGCACGGGAACGAGGTGGCTTCAGAGATGGGGTCGTTTCGGGCCATGAGTGAGCACCGTGCCTCATGTGAAGGCAAGATGGCAGGTGCTCGTTGTACTCTACGTGCTTCACATGTCTCACTCCCTAGACTGGAACAAGACCTCACAGGCTTCACTGTTCATTGTAAAGCGGTGAATGTTAAGGCTCTCAGCCTATGCCCGAGAGGAAGTAAGTTGGGAAAAAAAAAAAAAAAAAAATATATATATATATATATATATATATATATATATTCTTAGCCTACATTTGAGTGTCACTTCCACTTCAAAAGTTTATTAGAGTATGGAAGTCGTTGAAGCAGGTGCCAGCACACAGTCCAACTTGACACTCGAGGCATTCCAAAGTGGTTTTTGTGGTTTTGCGGGGTCTTCTTGTTGTGTGGCTGCACACATGGCACCTCTTCTGGATTCTGGTGTTAATACCTGGTGCTTTGAAAGGAAGGGCGTTGAGCTGGGGCTTCCTGAAAAATTCAGCACGCCCCGTTCTGTCCAGCTGGCCTGGTCCTTGTAGTGGCCTCCCTGGTGTACCCGCATGTTTAGCCAGGAGCTCAAGTATCACCTGCTTGTGGAACTTCTGCAGGGACTTGTACTTCTTGGCTCCTGGAGTCCTCAGACGGTAGATGTTGTAGGCATTGAGGACCGACATATCTACCGTATGCAGGATAAACTTCTTGTACCACCTGCAAGATGTTCGCAGGCAGTCGATGAAGCCCATCTGCATGTTGGACTTGTCAACGAGGCGCATGTTGAGGTTATAATCCAGGACAGCAGCTGGTTTCTGGAAGGGGTTCTTGGTTCTTCGGTCCACCTTCCCTGTGGCGACCATCTCGGCCTTGTGGCATGTGGTGAGGAGGTTAACCGACCTTGCGCTGGTCATGCCAGTGGATGGAGAGGATGGGGCCACTCTTCTTGTGGAAGATGTCCGCCTTCTTCGTCTTGGTTGGGTAGCCTGGCATGCCCTTCCTCTTGCCCTTGACTGTGCCGACAGTTCCGGTCTTGCGGTCATGGAGGTACTTGGTCAGGAGAGGCGACGTGTAGTAATTATCTGTGTAGAGGATGTGTTTTTTATTGAAGTGCCTCTCCATCATCTTCTTCACTACAGCGCCACCAAAACCAATGAGGGGGTCAGTCTCAATTTTTCCAGCCTTTCCGCTGTAGACTATAAAGTCCAGCACATACCCCGCCAAACAGTCGCAGAGGACGAAAAACTTGATGCCGAAGCGGTGTCTCTTGGACGGGATATGCTGTCGGAAGTGCAGCCTACCACGGAACAGGACCAGAGACTCGTCGAGGCACATCTTCTGGAAAGGAATCAGGTAGGTGGTGAACCGATGACGTATCATGTCATACAGCTTCCTGATCTTCCATAATGAGTCGGGAAGGTGGACTGCCATGTTGTTTGTCAGGTGGAGATACGAGAGGATGTCGAAGTACCTGTCCCTGGACATGTACTTGCCAAATGCTGGAGTCGTTATGTCGCCAGTGATCCAGTAGTCTGCCAGAGTGTGCTTCCTGATATGTGTCATCAGCATTGTGAGTGCCAAGAACACATATAGTTCTGCCACAGTGACAGCTCTCCATGCCACCATCTTGGCACTGGTCTTCCTCCCAAGAAAGTTGGCACAGATCTCATGATGGTTGTTGGTCTCCTCGACAAGGTATTCCATGACTTCATTGTCATAAAAACCACAGAAAATTTCACTGGGGGTAGCAGCTGGGCCACAGGAAAATATTGGTTACACCCCGGAACCCATCTGTACCTCGTCAAAGGCAGGACAATCTGGCTCAAAATCAGCCCCATCTGTCCACACAAACAGGTCGGATGCTGATGCTCGAGGACGTGCAGGTGCAGCAAGCACACGCCCTGGACGCCCTGGCACACGCCCTTGGCCACGCGGACGCCCTGCACGCCCACGCCCACGCCCAGGGGCAGCGGCGTCGGCAGACTGACCACGTCCACGACCTCGCCCTCTCGCTCGTATTGTCGGGACTTCCTCTTCCTCTTCCTCCTCAGGCGACGTCAGGTCATCTGGGGCAATGTTGGGGTCGTCAGCATCGTCTTCAGGAGACAATTCGGGTGAAGAAGTGACCGGGCGTCGGCGGTGTGGGGCGCGGGAGCTTCAACAATGGGAGCCTCGGCCTCGGGAGTTGGGCTCCTTTTGCGGTGAGCCGAGGGCTTCTCCGCAGCAAATAATGCTCTGCGTTGTGTTGAGGGCTGTGGCACACTAGTAATACCACTTGAAGAGGCCCTTTGGTCATCCTGAAGGAGAGATGAAGCCGAGGGCTGTGGGTGTCAGCTAACTAATTGACTAACTAATTTTGATCCATAGCTTCTTTATATCTCAGAAACGTTTTGAGCAAATAGGCTGTACTTTCACACATCTAACTCGCTATGGCGGCCACGTACGAACTGATAACACTAGTAGTTGAGGCTTGGTGGCGCTGCGGTCGCTCCTGCAATGCAAAATTTGGCCGCGCGAATTTTGAAGCACGCTTTCAAGCACAGGGATTTTAAAAGGAAACCCGGGCACCTGCCCTTTTTTCGTGGTGTCCTTTAAAAAGGACACCCGGGCTGGAAGGGTTAAGATTGATGAATAAGGTACGATTTTACTTACAGGACACTCATTTGACAGGTACCACCAAGGATTTAATACATATTTGTTTTCGGTTTATACGCATCCAACACCAAGCTACACCCTTGGCAAGTGCTAAGTGCGGGCGTACCGCCAGCCATGTTTACACTACGCGTAGTGGCGTCGGACCTTTGGGTAAGATTTTACGGTGTGACAGTTACAAGCCCCATCGATGTTTGTGTAGCCTATAAGTATGTTATATAATAGTCTTCAGTCCTATATATGTCCTTCCCGTCGCAAATGTATTATAAGGGAGATATAGGGTAAAACACAGAGTCTTGTCTGCATAATGACAAGTCCTGTTTTACGGGATTTCTGCTTTATAGATTTTTTTTTCCCCTCCTACCTTACTCAGGGGACCTTACAGTTGCGCGATCCAGTGCTGCTTTGGTAATTGCGTACATTTTAGGTTAGGTTTCTTAGTTAGGTAAAACAACACTGTATATCAAAGAAAAAATGCAAAAAAAAAAAACCACATATGCTAAAACTCGTGACTGTCACACCGTATCAATTTACCGACCTTTGCCATCATGTTTCCGTCTATTTTGACTACCTTTGGATACGATAATATGTTGAGGGGGGGCTTTGCCCCCCCCACCCCCCCCCCCCCATGACACATTGTCGTCATCATATATATTGCCAGCAGGGGGCAAGTAACCGAAAAAATCAAAATAGACGCAAAGTTAACCGCGGTGATCGCCCTATGTAAACATGACGACCGTACGCCCGAACTCTACATCCATCCCAATAACACCTAAAAAAAAAAAAAAAAAAAAAAAAAAAAAAAAAAACCCACACACAAGAAAACAAATAAAAAATACGGTAATATTCAAGGACACTAGTGCGACGTTATGAGAAACAATTTATTAGGGAAAATAGGCACCAATAGATTCGCCATATAGTCCGCATGGAGGATTTTCGTTATCAACAAATTGAAAAATACCCACTTCACAGACAAATACACCAAAAATCTATGTCAAAGCGGGGGCGGCAAAACCTAATAAAAAAGTATGGTACTAACATTTATTTTTCGTAACAAGGTTGTCAATACGGTACTTCCAGTTATCGACAGCTCTAAAGATCATATGAAAATGTGTTAAACCCTCGGAAAACCCTAATATAAAAGTATGCTACTAAAATTTAATTTTCGTAACAAGGTTGTCAATACGGTACTTTCCCATTATCAATGTACAATCAAAGCTGAACATTGCAGAGTAAACACCGTAGACTTCATCGACTTTTCTTTCACCTTCGTTAATCGACAGCCAATTTTTTTTTTTTTTTTATTTACTAAGGGGTACTCAACCAGCGGGGGTGTGGGGGCGGCAGCCCCCACCCATAATACTAGGTTAGGTTAGGTAAGGTTGTTAGGTTAGGCTAATGTCTTTTCAAATCACTATCGGGGAGCGAGCGTGTCTCAACATCGATCGATAGGCCTAATGGGGAAAATAGGTTTTCCCGAGATTTCTAATTAATTACAAACACTATATATTGATGCAAATGAACAATTTCTTTTATAAAAAACACTTGGAAAATTCGTGGTATTAAAATAACATTGAACCCAAAATAGTTAGGCCAAGCTCAGATAATTTCCATTTTACACTACTAATTGAGGATAACTTTACGAAATTATTACCTAAATACATTCTATACTATCTAAAGTAATACTAGACACAACAATATATGCTTACCCACGTCGAAAAACAAATAATGAAACCATGTGTCGGGAACGAACGCGCGGCACATCCTCCCTCCTCCGCGTCTCGGGCTCTCGGCTCACTCTGACCGTCTTTTGTTTGGTTTTGATATTTACGTACCCATAAATTACGCATGGCAACTTAACAATTCTAATCAACTCCATAATATGCTTTTATAACACGTTCTTGTACTTCCAAAACACAAGGGAATCTATACTGGAGTCCATTTAGTTTACTGGAATCGCCATAAAACAGCTGAAGAATACAAAATACGCAAATAATCAACTAGATAAATGAGGAAGTGGCTTTTATCACCGACGCCATCTTGCGCCGCGACGTTTATAAGGAGAATCTTGTTAATATTTTGTCAATACCCATTATTTTCTTACGATCGTAGAGGTGAGGTTCATGGTTAGCTATACAATTATGTAAGATCTAATAGCTATAATAAACTAACAAGCTATAGACGAAGCAGAATCAGGCTAGGTGTGTGTGCAGAAGCCAGGAAAGTCGTATATTTATTCGGGTTCGGTGGGAGGCTTGGATAAATTCAAACTATAAATGCATATAGTACGTTTTATATTGTAACAGAAAACGTAGAATATAGCGCAGACGGTGATAATATACTCCAATATTCCATTTTCACACGTGGTAGAAAGTCCTTATACTAGGGGAACACTCACAAAATACACACCCCTTCAGCAACAACGCCCCCTAAGGTGTTGCGGCTTGTATTTAATGATGAACACATTTAGAATAAAGGTAATATATTTATTTTATCAAGCTCGCTCGCGCACACACTCGCACATTCATTCATTCTCTTTTACACACACCCACACACACACACACACACACACATATTCAGCACACATTCATTGTTCGAAATTATTGGAACTTAATAATTGTTCAGGTGATTAAGAAATACAGGAAATAGACCTAGTACTATTCTATAGTCGGTTTTATTTCAACTGACGGTAAATTGAATCCTTTAGTAGCTAATTTATCAATACTTAATGAACAAATACGGAACTATTATGTCTCTGCATCATATTAAGACCAAGTTTCTATAATTAGCACCATATTTCACTACAAAATCTTCAAAAACATGGGAATGTTTCAATTAACCGTTAGTTAAAAGAAAACAGAGTATAGGCTAATGACGCATTCTATATTATCATGTTTTATTATAATTTGGGGGATTTGTTATTGTTTGCATCGAAAACGAAACTTTTATGCAAGAATGTGTGATAGCTAAACCCCGTGTCAGCTAACCAGGCACACATTCTGACCCTTTAACATCTTATAGCTTAATAATAATGAAGATAATCGAGCTGATATTTATATTATTTTGTTAGGGTTGACCAGTAACTAGATGTGTGAAAGTACAGCCTATTTGCTCAAAACGTTTCTGAGATATAAAGAAGCTATGGATCAAAATTATTGTCAATTAGTTAGCTGACACCGGGTAGACTTCTGTTGCATAGCTGTTATTGTTCACTCATAGCCCATTA
>CM064512.1:63617483-63644983 GCA_032716605.1 Paralithodes platypus | reverse complement strand
TAAACGATATATCGAAATACAGTCGTGATTTAACTTATTTTGGTTCAAATGATAGGCATATGGGCTGTTTAAACCTGTAACTCTGTCACGGGGAACTCTGCACCTCACACCTGTATTGCGTCATTGCTATCTAAATTTAACTTCGCTACAATGAAACACTGTTTAGGAGAACTGAGTGGCTTGTTCATACATTGCCATATATATAAATAAGTGTGTGTGTTTATGTGGATAGAAATATATGCTATTATCCATATTATCACCTCAGACGATATAATATGAATGAGAGTGCTTGGACATTATATAAGGTATTGCGTCATAGCTATCTAAATTTAACTACAGTGTGAGTGTGTGTGTGTGTGTGTGTGTGTGTGTGTGTGTGTGTGTGTGTGTGTGTGTGTGTGTGTGTGTGTGTGTGTGTGCGTGCGTGTGATCTCCCATCCCGCAGTGCCGCAAGCCTTATCAACAATTGCCACGCAGTCGCTGAACCAACCCAACCCACACTCCCTACCCAACTAACTGACACCTCCACCTAACCAATGGCTACTTTAAACTCACAATTCATCCACTAGATCTTTAACAAATGTAAAATATATGTAAAAACTGCGACCATAATTCCACCATTCACATCGTCAGGTTGGCCGAGTGGTCTAAGGCGCCAGACTTAAGTTCTGGTACTCGAGAGAGTGCGTGGGTTCGAACCCCACACCTGACACAGTCGAAGTGGCATGGTTTTAATGTGACAATAATAGGGTTTCGCAATATTTCAGTGTATGAAATGTATACAGGAACATAGTAGCGAAATGGTACACTCGGATACCATAGTCTCTGACCCACTCATAAGAAATCGTAGACCCTCTACGTGATTTTTATAAGCCTTTACAACTATCTGAATTGATTTTGGGATTGAACTTGCTTTTCAATAACTAATATACAATTTAGTAGTTGAATCATAGAAAATTATATTCATCAAGTTATTTGCATTTCAATAAATATTATATATAGTCTTGTAGTTGATGTATAGAACATTATCCAGATATATATACTTCCATAATTGGAAATAGGTGAAGTCCACGAATATTTATGAGTGGGCTAGAGACAACAGCATCCGAGTGTACAATTGTCCAAATAAGTCATGTCGCGGCACCAAGAATATTTCGATCAATAATTGGTATCAGCACTATCTAAGCTTTAATTCATCGTTTCCAGTGAGATATACAAACATGTTCCTATCCTTACACACCCTATTTTAATATATGACACAAATTAATACAGCACACAGCGAACACAACGTAATGACAGCGGCGACACGACTTGTTTGGCCAACTGTACCATGAGAAAACATAATAATTGGAATTAACTGAACTCACCACCTCCCATGTTAGTTTATGGATTCCCTCAGTCATCAACTTCTGCAAAGAAACAAAAAATGGATATTAGATTTATAATATGGTATTCTATGCAATATTTAGGAGCATATATATCATCACATTAACCCATACAGTACTGGTGACGTCCTTTTCATTATATTTTGGCAACTCTTAGACGATTATATTCAGATTAGGAAGGACCTTTAGCAATAATAAGGCTCCAAACTATCTCAACCAACACTCTTAGCTACTGCAGATCCTTCGTAAGCTGCATAGTATCATCTAAATATAGCTATAACAAAATATAACACACTGCGCTGGTACTCAAAGGGATACAAATCAATATATCCATTGAAGCAATATAGATAAATATATAACTCTAAATATTTCAGTATATATTATCCCCTCTAACCTTTTATATCAAAGGATCACATCAATTACCACTAAAACGAAGATATAGTATTTGGATGTGTGAGAGAGAGAGAGAGAGAGAGAGAGAGAGAGAGAGAGAGAGAGAGAGAGAGAGAGAGAGGGAGTGAGTGAGTGAGTGTGAGTGAGAGAGAGGGAAGGGGAGGGGGTAGTGGGATGAGTGGGTAGTGAGATGAGTGGGGTGAGGAGTACAAAGGAGTACAAAGTACAAAGGAGTACAAAGGAAATCAAGCAACAACAGGTCTAGTGACCCTTCTAGGTTACTTGTCCTCCAAAACACTGAGGATCAAGTGTCCAAACAGTGGTTTAGAGTGGGTAAGGGAACATTGGAAAGGGAACTACTGCCCTGCCACTAACGTGGCAGGACTAGGAAGTTAGTAGGGGACATGGGTTAGTAACTGAGGGGAGGATAAAGTTATTCATTTACAAACGCAGTCAGTCGCGGGTTTGATGCGAGATATTTGTCTAGGCGGAATTTAAATGAATCAACGGTGCTGCAGTCTATAACGTCTCGGGGAAGCCCATTCCACAAGTTGACAACTCGATTGAAGAAGAAATTCTTAGATTCGTGCGAGTTAAAAGATTTACCAATAATTTTGCAACCGTTTCCCCGCGTGTAATTAGATTGGTCGATAGTGAAGTACTTACTACAGTTCATATTGTCGATGCCTTTGATGATTTTGAACACTTGAATTAAGTCGCCTCTTAATCTGCGCTGGGTTAAAGGAAATAGATTTAATTATCTAAGACGCTCTTCGTATGGTTTGTTCTTTAGGCTAGGTATCATTTTGGTAACTCTACGTTGAACTCGTTCTAGCTTGTTTATATCTTTTTGGTAATAAGGGCACCAGGATTGAACGCAGTATTCCAGAAGAGGGCGGACTAAGGAATTGTAAAGGGTTAGGATAACTTCTTTGGATTTATGCTCAAATGACCTGCCTATAAAGCCAATTATTTTGTTTGCCTTCTTAACAACTTCTGAACATTGTTGACTCGGTTTTAGGTTACTCGATATTGTTACTCCCAGATCAGTTTCTCTGTTTACATTCTTAAGCTGAGTGCCATTCATCGAATAGTTTGCTTTCTCATTTAGGTATCCGACATGTAGTACTTTACATTTATCCGCATTGAAACTCATTTGCCAAATTTGGGCCCAACATGACAATTTATCTAGATTGTGTTGCATATCGTCAACTTGTTCTTTTGAGAGTACGCTATTTGCAATTTTTGTATCGTCAGCAAATTTTGAGATTGTGCAGGTGAGACCCTCATCTATGTCGTTGATGTAAATTAGAAAGAGAATTGGTCCTAGTACCGATCCCTGGGGTACCCCGCTACTTACATTGGTCCATTTAGATGCCTTACCGTTTATGACTACCCTTTGCTTTCTGTTGCTGAGCCAATTTTCTATCCATTTCAACACACCGTCTTGTATTCCATGCGCTTTTAGTTTTAGCAGTAAACGTTTGTGGGGAACTTTGTCAAAGGCCTTTTGAAAATCAAGGTATATAATATCTACAGCTTTACTCTCATCGTAGAGGTTGAGGATATCGTGGAAGAAGTCTAAGAGGTTTGTTAAACAGGAACGTTTTTTTACGAAAGCCGTGTTGAGTATCTTTAAGTATGTTATTTTCCTCTAAGTGATTTACGAGTCTGTCTCGTATGACCGTTTCTAGCATTTTACATACAACTGAGGTTAAGCTAATTGGACGATAGTTACTGGGTAGGGATTTGCTGCCTTTTTTGAATATCGGTGTTACGTTGGCTAGCTTCCACTGATCAGGCATAGTTCCAGACTGCAAGGATTTATTGAATAGTAATGTCAGTGGTTTGGAGAGCTCATTCTTAGCTTCCTTTAGAACTCTAGGCGAGATTGTATCAGGTCCTGGCGTTTTATTTACCTTGAGTTTATCTAAACAATTCAATACTTCTCTCTCTGTAACGGTGATATTGCTTAGATCATCTGAATCGGCGATGGTGTAGGGATATCACTGAGGTCTTCTGTTGTAAAAACTGATGCAAAGAAGGTATTGAGGGCATTACTCATTTGTACTTCGTCTTTGGTGTATTCTCCTTTTTCATCGACTAACTTCCAACAGTTGAAGTAACTACTTTTTTCTTTCTGATATAACTATAGAATTCTTTCGGGTTTGTTTTACTTTGATTCGCAATATGTAACTCTAAGGTCTTTTTACTTTGCTTAATTAACTTTTTGGCTTTGCGTCGTAGCTCTACAAATTTCACCCGTTCTTCGTCATTTTGTGAGGATTTTAATCTATCATTAGCAAATTTTTTAGCAAGCAGGCAGTTTGAAATATCTTTATTCCACCATTTGGGCTTATTATTATGGCCTGGACGCCGTATTTTCGATGGTATGCAGTCTTGCACTGCTTTTAGGTAAGTGGTTTCGAATAACTTCCAAGATGTATTTATGTCGTTATTGTTAATTAAAAAGCTCCAGTCAGTTTCTTTAAACATAGCTCTAAGTTTATGGAAGTTTGCTTTCTTGAAATTAGGGACTTTTTCGATGCTACTATTTGGTTCGTTACTAGTAAACTTTAAAGTGAAAGTTATCGTACGATGGTCGCTGTTACTGAATTCATCACCAACATTCAAATTCTCTATCAATTCTTCTTTTGTTGCAAGTACAATGTCAAGAACGTTATTACCACGGGTCGGCATTCGAACAAATTGATAAAGCGAACTCTCTTGCAAGTTCGTATACAAGTCATGTCCGGAGTGTGAAGTAAGAGTATCGCCCCACTTGGTCACAGGTAAATTAAAGTCGCCAAAAATTACGGTATCTTGTGAGTTACTTACATCTGCAATTTGTTCGTAAATTTCTCGGTCGGTTTGCACTGATTGAGCTGGAGGTCTGTATATTAACGCAAGTATTATTTTTGTACCTTTATTATTCTTTATTAGCACAAAAGATGTGTCGACGTTCACAATTTGAGGTTTTGACACGAGGGTCGGGTTAAGACTTTCTTTGATATAAAATAAAACGCCACCTCCATTTTTATTTATTCGGCTGTTCTCAAACATTACATAACCGGGAAGTGAATACTCTGCTAAAAAGTCTCTATCTTGTGTATTGAGCCAAGATTCTGTTATGCCAATCACATCATAATTTTCTGTAAACACTAGTTCCTCTAAATCTGAAAATTTATTTAAATCTGAAAATTTATAGGAGGGGGAGAGAGAGAGAGTGAGTCAATGAGAGTGAGAGGGAGGGGGGGGGGGCCTGTGGGCAGTGGGATGAGTGGGTAGTGAGATGAGTGGGGTAGGGAGAGAGGGAGGGAGAGAGAGGGAAGGGGGGGCTGTGGGTAGTGGGTGAGTGGGGTGAGGAGAGAGAGAGAGTGAGTGAGAGGGAAGGGGGGGCTGTGGGTAGTGGTATGAGTAAGTGAGATGAGTGGGGTGAAGAGAGGGAGCGAGGGAGGGAGGGAGGGAGGGAGGGAGGGAGAGAGAGAGGGGGGGGCCTGTGGGTAGTGGATGAGAGGGGTGAGGAGAGAGAGAGAGAGAGAGAGAGAGAGAGAGAAGGAAGGGGGGGGGTCTGTGGGTAGTGGGATGAGTGGGGTGAGGAGAGAGAGAGAGAGTGAGAGGGAAGGGGGGGTAGTGGGATGAGTGGGTAGTGAGCTGAGTGGGGTGAGGAGAGAGAGGGAGGGAGGGAGGGAGGGAGGGAGGGAGGGAGGGAGGGAGGGAGGGAGGGAGGGAGGGAGGGAGGGAGGGAGGGAGAGAAGGAGGGGGGGGGGGACTGTGGGAAGTGAGATGAGAGGGATTAAGGTTAGTTTTTCAGGACTCCCTTCTCCCTAATGTTTAGTCCCATTAGCTTTGAAATTTTAAGACACTCGTTCCATTAGTTTGGCGATTTGAACCCGGTGCCATCCCTTAAACTGTATTCCGGCTGCTACTAGACAATTTGAACCCGCTGCCATCCCTTAAACTGTATTCCGGCTGCTACTAGACAATTTGAACCCGCTGCCATCCCTTAAACTTTATTCCGGCTGCTACTAGACAATTTGAACCCGCTGCCATCCCTTAAACTGTATTCCGGCTGCTACTAGACAATTTGAACCCGCTGCCATCCCTTAAACTGTATTCCGGCTGCTACTAGACAATTTGAACCCGGTGCCATCCCTTAAACTGTATTCCGGCTGCTACTAGACGATTTGAACCCGGTGCCATCCCTTAAACTTTATTCCGGCTGCTACTAGACGATTTGAACCCGGTGCCATCCCTTAAACTGTATTCCGGCTGCTACTAGACAATTTGAACCCGGTGCCATCCCTTAAACTGTATTCCGGCTGCTACTAGACGATTTGAACCCGGTGCCATCCCTTAAACTGTATTCCGGCTGCTACTAGACAATTTGAACCCGGTGCCATCCCTTAAACTTTATTCCGGCTGCTACTAGACAATTTGAACCCGGTGGCATCCCTTAAACTTTATTCCGGCTGCTACTAGACAATTTGAACCCGCTGCCATCCCTTAAACTTTATTCCGGCTGCTACTAGACGATTTGAACCCGGTGCCATCCCTTAAACTGTATTCCGGCTGCTACTAGACAATTTGAACCCGGTGCCATCCCTTAAACTGTATTCCGGCTGCTACTAGACAATTTGAACCCGGTGCCATCCCTTAAACTGTATTCCGGCTGCTACTAGACAATTTGAACCCGCTGCCATCCCTTAAACTTTATTCCGGCTGCTACTAGACAATTTGAACCCGCTGCCATCCCTTAAACTGTATTCCGGCTGCTACTAGACAATTTGAACCCGGTGCCATCCCTTAAACTGTATTCCGGCTGCTACTAGACGATTTGAACCCGGTGCCATCCCTTAAACTTTATTCCGGCTGCTACTAGACGATTTGAACCCGGTGCCATCCCTTAAACTTTATTCCGGCTGCTACTAGACGATTTGAACCCGGTGCCATCCCTTAAACTTTATTCCGGCTGCTACTAGACAATTTGAACCCGGTGCCATCCCTTAAACTTTATTCCGGCTGCTACTAGACGATTTGAACCCGGTGCCATCCCTTAAACTTTATTCCGGCTGCTACTAGACGATTTGAACCCGGTGCCATCCCTTAAACTTTATTCCGGCTGCTACTAGACGATTTGAACCCGGTGCCATCCCTTAAACTGTATTCCGGCTGCTACTAGACGATTTGAACCCGGTGCCATCCCTTAAACTGTATTCCGGCTGCTACTAGACAATTTGAACCCGCTGCCATCCCTTAAACTGTATTCCGGCTGCTACTAGACAATTTGAACCCGGTGCCATCCCTTAAACTTTATTCCGGCTGCTACTAGACGATTTGAACCCGGTGCCATCCCTTAAACTTTATTCCGGCTACTACTAGACGATTTGAACCCGGTGCCATCCCTTAAACTTTATTCCGGCTACTACTAGACGATTTGAACCCGGTGCCATCCCTTAAACTGTATTCCGGCTGCTACTAGACGATTTGAACCCGGTGCCATCCCTTAAACTGTATTCCGGCTGCTACTAGACGATTTGAACCCGGTGCCATCCCTTAAACTTTATTCCGGCTGCTACTAGACAATTTGAACCCGCTGCCATCCCTTAAACTGTATTCCGGCGGCTACTAGACATTTGAACCCGCTGCCATCCCTTAAACTGTATTCCGGCTGCTACTAGACAATTTGAACCCGCTGCCATCCCTTAAACTGTATTCCGGCTGCTACTAGACAATTTGAACCCGCTGCCATCCCTTAAACTGTATTCCGGCTGCTACTAGACGATTTGAACCCGCTGCCATCCCTTAAACTTTATTCCGGCTGCTACTAGACGATTTGAACCCGCTGCCATCCCTTAAACTGTATTCCGGCTGCTACTAGACAATTTGAACCCGGTGCCATCCCTTAAACTGTATTCCGGCTGCTACTAGACGATTTGAACCCGGTGCCATCCCTTAAACTGTATTCCGGCTGCTACTAGACAATTTGAACCCGGTGCCATCCCTTAAACTGTATTCGGCCTGCTACTAGACGATTTGAACCCGGTGCCATCCCTTAAACTGTATTCCGGCTGCTACTAGACGATTTGAACCCGGTGCCATCCCTTAAACTGTATTCCGGCTGCTACTAGACGATTTGAAACCCGCTGCATCCCTTAAACTGTATTCCCGGCTGCTGCACTCTACTCGACAATTTGAACCCGGTTGGCCATCCCTTAAACTGTAGGGGGTAAGTCCGGTGCTTGGGGCGCTTACTAGGAAACGATTTGGAACCGGTGCCATCGCCTTAAACTGTATTCCGCTGGCTGCTTAACTGGAGACAATGTAGACCCGCTGCCATCCCTTAAACTGTATTCCGGCTGCTACTAGACAATTTGAACCCGCTGCCATCCCTTAAACTTTATTCCGGCTGCTACTAGACAATTTGAACCCGCTGCCATCCCTTAAACTTTATTCCGGCTGCTACTAGACGATTTGAACCCGGTGCCATCCCTTAAACTGTATTCCGGCTGCTACTAGACGATTTGAACCCGGTGCCATCCCTTAAACTGTATTCCGGCTGCTACTAGACGATTTTCCTCAGCTTAAAAAGGGCCTCACGCACTCAACAGGTTTGGAACTATCTCGCTCAACCCTCTAGACTACCACAGATCCTTCCTAAACTGTACAAAGTCGTCTAAATATAGCTAGAATAAAATATAAAAGACGTTGCCGGTACAGAAGGGGTAATTCATCAAAGGATCTCGCTTAACCCTCTACACTACCACCGATCCTTCCTAATCTGCACACAGTCGTCTAAATTTTCTTCTGGATCTGGGTTAGGATATGGTCCGGATCGCCTCTTAAGTTGAATCACCTCATACAAATCTTCAGTTCAAGTCGGTGTCACACGAGCGCTTTTTCCGGCAATTTTCGATGAACAAGTTTTTTCTCGTAATATTTTGAGGCTCTTCACATTGGAATCGGAAACTAGATTTATAATATAACTTAAATTGCACGTAAAAATTGACGGAAAAAGCGCTTGTGTGACACCTGCATTACCTCCTAAATTTCTTCTTCCTATAGGGCCCATATATGGTCACCAAATTTCGTGAAAATCTGTTAATAACTTTGTGAGATATCTTGTTTAGACAGACAGACAATCGGAGGCAAAAACCTAATCTCCGCCCAACTTAGTTGAACTGAACTGAAACTGACGTCAAATAAATTAAATATATTTAGAAGTCATTTAAATATCAACGCGATGACCCTTACTTACCCCACGAAAGAAAATACAATAAAGGAAAAAAAGTTTATCATTTAGTTAACTTCTAACAAGCCTCCTTAGCTCAGTGGTAGAGCACTGGTCTCGTAAACCAGGGGTCGTGAGTTCAAACCTCACAGGGGGCAATAGCTGTGTGGCCAACAAACACACTTATTTAGATAAAAATATATAAATAAATTAATACAAAAATATATAAGATAATAAGGAAGTAGAAATGAATGTATGTATGTACAGTACTTCGGATTGCAAGCAGTGTTCAGGCGTCCTGTTCGTTTTGGAAGACAGTTTGGAAGGGTTTATACAATGAAAAAATAAATATATATATATATATATATTGTTTATATCTTCACAATTAGCAGAGGGCAGAATAGATGTGTACCGGTAAGCGCCAATTTACATTAAAATAGATGAAGCACAGGGGTAAACACCAATTTATATTGATCCCGTTTAGCACTATGACAAAACACACACACACACACACACACAGACAGACAGACAGACAGACAGACAGACAGACAGACAGACAGACACAGAGACAGACAGACAGACAGACAGACAGACAGACAGACAGACAGACAGACAGACAGACAGACAGACAGACAGACAGATACACACACACACACACACACACACACACACACACACACACACAGCACAACTATCAATAAGTCCACTACCAATCACTATCTTTCTATCTTATCAACAGCATGACCCTAGATAGTACAGACAATATAATAGGCTTGGATTGTCTAGGAAAATTAACCCTGTAAAAATTACTACGCGTTTTGACAGTTTATTCTGGCTACCATTAGACGATTTTATACAGCTTAGGAGGGATATGTGGGAATTAAAAGGGTAAAGACTATCTCAACTAACCCTCTGACTTCCTTACATCCTTCCTAATCTGAATAAAATCGTCTAATAATAGCCAGAAAATAGAAAATAAATAGCATAGAATAGAATATCTTATGTACACATATTATGTGTATCTTATGTACCTTTAAAGGGTTAACCTTTCTATGTTGCTAATTATCGGTACTTTTTTTTAGATGCAAATTCAGTGTTCAAATATCTACAGGGCAAATCTATCAAACTTCCATGGCTGGAAAACCTGGAGAGATTTGACAGTACAATACTTTAATATTTATATATGTAAACTCTCTAGTCTCTCCCTTAAAAGATCATTCTACTTTACGTGGGACAAGCTTCCCTGAAAAGTAGTGCATACATCTCAAGTTGAGCAGTTTAAGAAAGTAGATTGTATTGTGCACACTTTGCAATGAATCATAAGAATACAATATCCCTCTTTTTTTCTAGTATCTATCTTATGACATGCAAGGTATATGGAATAGTATTAGATTCTTGCAACTCTCTAGTCAGTTAGTTAAAATAGAACTTCAGAGGCTCTCAACCTTTCTGGATTATTAAGCCAGCACACTGTAAGTCAAGATTAGCGTTAGGACTGGAGCCTCTTTTCGAGAACTCCAGTCCCTTGTGCAACTCTCTCCCTCCTTATGTATAATAAGCCCAATAATATAATAATAAGCCCAAATGGTGGAATAAAGATATTTCAAACTGCCTGCTTGCTAAACAAATTTGCTAATGATAGATTAAAATCCTCACAAAATGACGAAGAACGGGTGAAATTTGTAGAGCTACGACGCAAAGCCAAAAAGTTAATTAAGCAAAGTAAAAAGACCTTAGAGTTACATATTGCGAATCAAAGTAAAACAACCCGAAAGAATTCTATAGTTATATCAGAAAGAAAAAAGTAGTTACTTCAACTGTTGGACCGTTAGTCGATGAAAAAGGAGAATACACCAAAGACGAAGTACAAATGAGTAATGCCCTCAATACCTTCTTTGCATCAGTTTTTACAACAGAAGACCTCAGTGATATCCCTACACCATCGCCGATTCAGATTGATAATTCAGATGTTCTAAGCAATATCACCGTTACAGAGAGAGAAGTATTGAATTGTTTAGATAAACTCAAGGTAAATAAAACGCCAGGACCTGATACAATCTCGCCTAGAGTTCTAAAGGAAGCTAAGAATGAGCTCTCCAAACCACTGACATTACTATTCAATAAATCCTTGCAGTCTGGAACTATGCCTGATCAGTGGAAGCTAGCCAACGTAACACCGATATTCAAAAAAGGCAGCAAATCCCTACCCAGTAACTATCGTCCAATTAGCTTAACCTCAGTTGTATGTAAAATGCTAGAAACGGTCATACGAGACAGACTCGTAAATCACTTAGAGGAAAATAACATACTTAAAGATACTCAACACGGCTTTCGTAAAAAACGTTCCTGTTTTAACAAACCTCTTAGACTTCTTCCACGATATCCTCAACCTCTACGATGAGAGTAAAGCTGTAGATATTATATACCTTGATTTTCAAAAGGCCTTTGACAAAGTTCCCCACAAACGTTTACCTGCTAAAACTAAAAGCGCATGGAATACAAGACGGTGTGTTGAAATGGATAGAAAATTGGCTCAGCAACAGAAAGCAAAGGGTAGTCATAAACGGTAAGGCATCTAAATGGACCAATGTAAGTAGCGGGGTACCCCAGGGATCGGTACTAGGACCAATTCTCTTTCTAATTTACATCAACGACATAGATGAGGGTCTCACCTGCACAATCTCAAAATTTGCTGACGATACAAAAATTGCAAATAGCGTACTCTCAAAAGAACAAGTTGACGATATGCAACACAATCTAGATAAATTGTCATGTTGGGCCCAAATTTGGCAAATGAGTTTCAATGCGGATAAATGTAAAGTACTACATATCGGATACCTAAATGAGAAGCAAACTATTCGATGAATGGCACTCAGCTTAAGAATGTAAACAGAGAAACCGATCTGGGAGTAACAATATCGAGTAACCTAAAACCGAGTCAACAATGTTCAGAAGTTGTTAAGAAGGCAAACAAAATAATTGGCTTTATAGGCAGGTCATTTGAGCATAAATCCAAAGAAGTTATCCTAACCCTTTACAATTCCTTAGTCCGCCCTCTTCTGGAATACTGCGTTCAATCCTGGTGCCCTTCTTACCAAAAAGATATAAACAAGCTAGAACGAGTTCAACGTAGAGTTACCAAAATGATACCTAGCCTAAAGAACAAACCATACGAAGAGCGTCTTAGAGAATTAAATCTATTTCCTTTAACCCAGCGCAGATTAAGAGGTGACTTAATTCAAGTGTTCAAAATCATCAAAGGCATCGACAATATGAACTGTAGTAAGTACTTCACTATCGACCAATCTAATTACACGCGGGGAAACGGTTGCAAAATTATTGGTAAATCTTTTAACTCGCACGAATCTAAGAATTTCTTCTTCAATCGGGTGCGCAACTTGGGGACTGGGCTTCCCCGAGACGTTTATAGACTGCATCACCGTTGATTCATTTAAATTCCGCCTAGACAAATATCTCGCATCAAACCCGCGACTGACTGCGTTTGTAAATGAATAACTTTATTTTATCCCCCCCTCAGTTACTAACCCATATTTCCCCTACTAACTTCCTAGTCCTGCCACGGCATTAGTGGCAGGGCAGTAGTTCCCTTTCCAATGTTCCCTTACCCACTCTAAACCACTGTTTGGACACTTGATCCTCAGTGTTTTGGAGGACAAGCAACCTAGAAGGGTCACTAGACCTGTTGTTGCTTGATTTCCTTTGTACTCCTTTGTATGTTTGCCCCATTAATTAGTCGATTGTAAGATCTTTCGCCCCATTTATTCGTCAATATTTAGACCTTTGTGCTATTTAGGTGTCAATTGTTTCCCTGGCGAACGATAGTGAGCCTGCAATGTTCGAAGAACCGGTCTTCGGCCGGGAAAATTTTCTATCGAAAAATGTACAAATTAATCTAGAAGGGGGATCTAATGAATGTTTTTTTTTAATTTCATGGAGCTCTAGGGAGGAAACTAGAAAATAATGAATACATGCAAAACTCGCCCAAAAAGTGAACCATCTCCCCTTAAAACCCCCCCAGCTGGCGGAGACCGGGGAATCCAAATCCGAAACCATTGGCTGTTTACGATCCGGCTTCAGAACGCTAACGCCGGATTGATATCGTTCGATTAGCCCACAACGGAGGCGAGATTATTATGTGCAAACCGGTTCTGAATATTTGTACAGACTCGGTTAATGGTTCACGTTTTGGGCGATTTTTGCTTGGATTTCATTATATTTCTAGTTTCCTCCCTAGACCTCCATCAAATTAAAAACAAAAACATCCATTAGATCCCCATTCTAGATTAATTTGTACATTTTTCGATAGAAAAATGTCCCAGCCGGTTCTTCCAACATTACAGGCTCACTATCGTTCGCCAGGGGAAAAATCGACACCTAAATAGCACGAAAGGTCTAAATATTGACGAAGAAATGGATCGAAAGGTCTTAAAATCAACTAACTAATGGGGCAAACATCTTAACATCTGAAAACTAATGGGGCTAAACATGAGGGAGAAAGTGGTCCAGAAAACCGGCCCATGTCCCCTTAAAAGTATTGTCCTGCACTGCAATAATTATGGATATAATAAGGGTATTTAAGGGGAGATCTGCACTTGAGGGATTGTTATTTGCTTTGGACCGCATTTCCTCCCTCATGTTTAGCCCCATTGCTTTTGATATTATCAAACGTTTGCCCTCCCCGAGTTAGTTTTAGCGATTTTAAGAAAGCTTTCACCCCCATATTAAGACCTTTACGTGTGCAATTCCAGTGTCTGATTTTATCCTGGCGAGCGTCAGCGAACCTGTAATTTTAGAGGCACGCAGGCTGTCAAGCCGTTACATGTTTCCTACCGAAAAATTTACAAAGTTTGTCTTTGAAAGTGCTCAAGGGGGTGTAATTTTAAGCTTGATGGAGGTCTAGGGAACAAACTAAATACCTCCCCTTAAATCGTCCGTAATAATCTACCAATTAAAAGGTAATTTAATGGTACTAAACTCCCTCAGTATACATAATAACTTTATATACTTTTTATACCCTAAATATTTGTGTAGTGTGCGTTCATGAATTTAACTCTGGCTTTCTGTCTTGTGATACGTGAAACAGACGTGAACGAAGTATTTATATGCCGCACACACACACACTTATATATATATATATGTACAATTATACATATACTAAGCCATGTATATGTAATAAGCCAACAGAAACAAACTTAATTAGACGCGTTAAAGGTAGGACACTGCTTATGTCCGTGGGTGTACACATGACAACACCATTTATCGTTTGGCTTCACATATTCACATAGAAACCTCTGATATGCTTTAGATTATAGATGTGTTGCATTTATATAAAAGTACACTAAGTTGGCGTATGTTGGACTATATTAAGTTAGTACTTCATTATTTTACTTCCTTAAGGGGAGGTATTTAGTTTGTTCCCTAGACCTCCATCAAGCTTAAAATTACACCCCCCCTTGGGTCCCTTTCAAGATAAATTTGCACATTTTTCGGTAGAAAAATGTCCCGGCCGAAGGCCGGTTCTTCTTAAAATGCAGGCTCGCTATCGCTCGCCAGGATATAATCGACACCTGAATTGCGCGAAAGGTCTTAATATGGGGTGAAAGTGTCGTTAAATATCGCTAAAGTAATGGGGCAAACGTTTTATAATATCAAAAGCAATGAAGCTAAACATGAGGGAGAAAGGGGTCAAGAAAAAAATCCCTCAAGTGGAGATCTCCCCTTAATGTCAGCCTGAATTGAATCACTTGATCAATTTTATACTTTCTCTGAATATATCCTAAGTTTTTTTATTCAGTGTAAGGGTTAAATACGAATCATAGTTTTTTAGCGTGCCTGTACGAGTGCCCAGACCGGGTTGGATAAACTAAACTCGCTGTTCGGATGACGCACTATTACGTCGGAAACCCGCGCGTCTGTCCTGTTCGCGTAAAATGAATTCGCGGATAGCTGAGGGCGCGCGGGTGAAGTGTCTCCCGCGATGATTTAGCTACCGGGGAATAATTCACAGCTACAGTTTGTGGAATGTAATGTGTGCCCCCAGGAATATTGCACGGAAAGGATAAAGCTATGATGGAAAGGATAAAGCTATGATGGAAGAAATATTATTTATTGGGAGTCTGCTGATATATATATATTTTCCGAAACAGATCCAAATTTCTCTATTAAATCGGTTTGAAAAAATCACTTGTGTGACACCCCTTTAACACTTATAATTCTTGTGAATTCAACTACTTATAGACATGGTTGACCATCTTATGAAACACTTATATATAGTAACACTTATATAGGGTATAATGGAAATAATCTTAGCCATTCGATTCCTAGACATCCTTCTAAAGCATTAAGGGGAGGTATTCAGTTTGTTCCCTAGACCTCCATCAAACTTAAAATTACACCCCCTAAATCCCCTTTCAAGATAAATTTGTAAATTTTTCGGTAGAAAAATATCCCGGCCGAAGGTCGGTTCCTCTTAAATTACAGGCTCGCTATCGCTCGCCAGGAAAATCCTAGTCCGACACCTAAATGTCACAACGTTCTTCAAATTGACCGAGAATGGAGCTCAAAATTCTTAAAATCGTCAAACTAAAGGGGGCGAGCGTCTTAAAATCTAAAACGCAATGGGGCTAAACATGAGAGAGAAAGGGGTCCAGAAAAAAATCCCTCAAGTGGATATCTCCCCTTAATAAACGAAATAAACAATGGTCTAAATGATCGGGTTAGCGCCTCTGTACCTAAAATGTTTCCAATTACAGCTGCACTCTCCTCTCACTATTGTATATATTTGCGTAAAGTGTGTGTGTGTCTGTGTCTGTGTGTGTGTCTGTGTGTGTGTGTGGTGTGTGGTGTGTGTTTGGTGTGTGTGTGTGTGTCTGTCTGGTTTTTGTGTCCCTCCGTTGTGTGTGTGTGTGTGTGTGTCAGAGACAGTGAAACTCTACATGCCGGCACCGTAGAGTTTCACCAACCCGGCCACTAAAGTCAGGGGGTAAAGTTGGTGTTACATTAACGGGGGTGACCTGCTTTTTGTTATTTCTGTCCTTTTCATTCTTTCTCTGGCTTGTATCCATTCGGCCCCATTCAGCCAACTATTTTAAGACGTTTATCCCCATCTAGGTGTGTCGATATCTGTCGTTCTTGCCTGGCGGCGCATAGCGAGCCAGCAGCATTATATGAAGAAATCCGGCTTTTGTCCGGAGAAATTTTGTCTCTCGAAATGTAAATGTAAATATTTAGCCTGCTTTTAACAAACAACGAATAACAAATGACTGGCTCGCTAGCGCTTCACCAGTGAAAAAGTTACACCCTTGTGATTGGGATCAAACGGTGCCTGTAAGAGATAGGCCTGGAATGGGGCCAAATGGATACAAGCTAGAGAAAGATGAGAGAAAAGGACAGAACAAAAACAGAGTCAACCCCCCTTAAGGGATTTCAAATCGACGTTTTATTTCTCTTTCTCTTCTATCTTACCTCTCTCTTTTGGCTTGTATCCAATCGGCCATTCAGCCTACTGTTAACGACGTTTTCTCTTCCACCCTCCAGGTGTCGATTGCTTCTTTCTTGGCGAGCGAAAGCGAGCCAGCATTGTATGGAGGAAATCCGCCTTTAGCCGGACATTTTTTCTATCGAAAAATGTACAAATTTAGCTTGCTGTCAAAACAAAATATATACAGTATATGCTGGCTTGCAGTGAGACAGTGAAACTCAGCAGACCAGCACCGTAGAGTTCACCAACCCGGCCTCTATAAAGTTCACCAACCCGGCCTCTATAAAGTTCACCAACCCGGCCTCTATAAAGTTCACCAACCCGGCCTCTATAAAGTTCACCAACCCGGCCTCTATAAAGTTCACCAACCCGGCCTCTATAAAGTTCACCAACCCGGCCTCTATAAAGTCAGGGGGTAAAGTTGGTGTGCCCCCCCCCCCCCCCCCTTTCCTTTACATTAAAGGAGCTCACCTCGCTTTTTTTCCTCTTTCTCTCCCTCTCTCTTTGGCTTGTATCCAATCAGCCCCATATTCAGCCTACTGTTTAAAGACGTTTACCCCCATACAGGTGTCAATATTTTCCTTGCGAGCGGTAGCGAGCCAGCATGTATTTATTTTTGTTTTGACAGCAAGCTAAATTTGTCCAATGTTCTCCGATAGAAAAATGTGTCCGGGCAAAGCCGGATTTGTCCATACAATGCTGGCGGCGTGCTAAATGCTATCGCGCGCCAGAGAACTCGACACCTGATGGGGATAACACGTCCCCTTTTTTTTTAAAAACAGTTGGCTGAATGGGGAGCCGCAATGGATACAAGCCAGAGAAGAGAAGAAGAAGATGCTATATACGAGAAAAACGATAAAAAACACTCCTGGTTTAACACCCCGTACACACAACCGTACGACACACACCAATACACACGACCAAGCGCGGCACACACACACACACACACACACACACACACACACACACACACACACACACACACACACACAGTACGCACACACACACACTAAGCAAACACACGGGGTGGTGGTGTTGCTGGGTAGGTGGGAGGAGGGGGGGGGGGGGTGTGTGGAGGGGGGGTGGGGGTGTGTGTACAGGTTAAAAGGGTATGTGGACCACAACTCCTTCAACTCCTTTACATCAACACTCTAGCTTACCACACACTTGGTATACGTACACACGCATACACACATACAGTACATACACTCATACATACAGTACTATTCAACAATTCCTACACTGACATACATACGGTGAACATACAGTACTATTCCTACACTGACATACATACGATGAACATACAGTACTATGCCTACACTGACATACATACACTCATACATACGATGAACATACAGTACTATTCCTACACTGACATACATACACTCATACATACGGTGAACATACAGTACTATTCCTACACTGACATACCGGTACTCACATAGTACACCCATGTATGAATACAGTAATGCGGTAATTTTTGCACACACTAATGAATGATCGATAAAATAATTGTTCTCTAAATACAGTATCCAAGCAATCTCCTATCCTATTCATGAACATTCTGATGACAACTAACTGAAATCGTGTGGATCGAAAGATGATGAAAACTAATTCAGAGGAGGTGTATTGTAGAGAAAGGCGATTAAGGGACATGCCATTCATTATTAAAGGCAAACGGAATAATGCTTGTTAGGTAATTGGTTTTAGAACTCTTCTAGTGCAACAGTAAAAGATTCAGATGTTGGTGCAATTCAAGCCAAGGTGAACTTAGATTCTATAATATATAAAGATATAAATATTACACATACGTTACACAGGCATACATACAATCAAGTGAATACATTCCAACGTGCTCAATTGAATCAGTATCAAACGCAAAGTAGACAACACAATACTTTATTATAGCGCAAGATGCTTCAGATCTTGGCTTTAAAGGTTTAACCCTGGTTCACTTTTTGGTCGATTTTTTCAGTTATTAATATTTTTTCTAGTTTCCTCCCTAGACCTCCATCAAATTTAAAAAAAAATCTGTTATATCTCCCTTCTAGATTAATTTGTACATTTTACGGTAGACACATTTCCCGGCCGAGGGCTGGTTCTTCCAAATTTACAAGGTCACTATCGTTCGCCAGGAAAAAAATCGACACCTAAATACCACGAAGGATTTGAATATTGACAAGGAAATGGGGTAGAAGGTTTTGAAATCGACACACTAATGGGGCAAACATAAACAAATCTAAAAACTAATGGGGCTAAAAAAACGACCCATCTCCCCTTAACAATTCGAAGGAGTGTAACCTTATAATTATATGCTCATGACTGCCCCGTACATCCTTCATACATACCAGAAGGTTGATGTGTCCAATATGTATGAATCTAGCTGTACAGTGATTGCTTACATACACACACACACACATGCACAAACCACACACAACTTACTGCCCATACATACACACCACAGGAGCCCATGCGCACACACCTTCTTGTATTACTGGTAACATTCGTACAAATAACATGGTAGGGGTGGCGGCCACTGTCACACGATCCATATGTGCACTACACAAAGAGAGAGAGAGATGAGAGGCGATATAGGAGAGAGAAAGAGAGAGAGAGAGGAGAGCAGAGAGAGATAGAGAGCAGAAGAGAGAGGATAAGAAGAGAGAGAGAGAGAAAGAGAGGAGAGGAGCGAGAGAGAGGAGAGAAGAGGAGGCGTTATCGGATTGTTAGATATAGGGAAAGAAGTCATTGGGAAGGGTGGGGAAGGGAATGAGAAGGAAGTGAGAATCAAAATCGGCAGCCAAACATATCGACAATAGCCGTGATACCTTCCGAGTTCGTATAATAGGACGGTGCGGGTGTTTTCGGCTTTTTTTTTCGATGTTTTGTGTATCATTTTTGTTAGTATCCTCTTCTGTGGGTACACTCGTGTAACAATATGATATTTCCTATTATATATCAGTATATACGCGTCTATATTATACTATATATCTATATTAATAATATCTAATATTATATATTTATTTAATGGTATAATATACTATATTATATAATATGAAATATACTAAGTAGTTAAAAGATTATGCCAATAAATAAAAAAATAAGTATATTAGTAAAAAAAGAGAATCGACAACTACAGTATATGTTCGAATGCCTGTGACAGTGTGTGTGTGTGTGTGTGCTGTGACTAGAGGTTTATAACGGTAACTCTCTCTCATCGTCTCAGCTCTCTCTCTCTCTCTCTCGCTCTCTCTCTCTCTCTCTCTCTCTCTCTCTCTCGCGGCTTATTAGCCGGAGGGTGGTGAGAGAGCCTTCTACTTTCTGTCCTATTCTTCCACTATAAACTGTCCCTGTCTAGTAGTATTAAGGACGGACCACCTAGTTGGGACCACAAGGTCTGTGTGGTGTGAGTATCTGTGTAACTCTCTGTAACGCTCACCAGTAATCATAACTCCCATATATGTTTGTGCTTCGTAATAATTATTTTCACCATCATTGCACTCCGTTTAATCTTTCCCGCCGCGTTCAGGCAGCAAATAACCAAAATCGGGCAAAAATAACAGTCGGGAAAAAAAATAATAACAGTCGTGGAAAAAAAGAAAATTGCCTTAGATCTCGGCGTCAAAAGACAGAGCTCGGAGGAAAAAATGTGAGACCCTTTCCTGATTCAGAGTTCGAAAATGAGCATATCGGATATTCTTGTGTGCGTGTGTGTGTGTGTATGTTTGTTGTGTGGGTGGGGTGGGGGGGGGGGGGGGGGGGGGGGGGGGGGGGGGGGTGTGGGGGGGGGGGTGGGGGGGGGGGGGGGGGTGGGGAGTGGGGGGGGAGGGGGGTGGGGGGGGGGGGGGGGGGGGGGGGGGGGGGGGGGGGGGGGGAGGGGCGGCGGGTAAATGTTGGGGGCAGTGTGGCAGGTTTTCTTTGGTTCTCGCTCTCCTTTCGAGTGTTTTGCTTGAGGCGGGGTTTTTTTCTTGCGGTCGCGGCCGATCGTGACAAGGGACGGGGGTAGGGTTCGGGAGAAGGGGCTCCAGGCCTGAAAAGGTGCGTGACTTGCAGTGTGCTGGCGGAATAAGCCAGAAGGGTGGATAAGCCGCGGAAGGCCGAGTTAACGGAGAACGAACTATCGCTAGCGGCGCGCTCGCGCCAGCCTCGCTCTCTCGCTCTCGGGCGGCATCGCTCTGCTCTCTCTCGCTCATCTCGCCGCCCGCGCGCGCGCGCTCGCTCGCAGCGGCGAGCGCGTAGACGAAACGCAAGGATTATCAGAGGGGGGCAGTGCAGGCCGTCCTCGCGTTGCAGAAAGGACGGGGGCAACCCGCCCGGGCAACACAGCCCCACGCCGAGTATGGGCAACGCTGCGAAACCCAAGAGTGAACCGAGGGGCCAAGTCCGGGAGTGGTGGCACGCAACAAGTCAAGGCTGGGAACGCTGGGCCTCAGGCGAGCGAGCCTTCCGCCGATGACTTAAAGAGAGATGTGTAGGGGGGGCCCTAGACCGCCCAGCGAGGCTTAAGAAAACACACCCCAGACCCGCCTGCAAGAGAAAGGGGGAAGGGGGGCGATAGAAAAATGGCCGGGCCGAAGGCCCGGGACGCAGAAATTAGCAGGCGCGGAGCGGCGCGCCCAGGAACAAAGCGACACCCGAAGACACGACAGGTCTGTACAGGGGGACAGATGTGGGGCGAAAGGGCGTAACAATCCGCAAACGAAGAGGGCGAAACGGCGAAAAGCTCAAGAACCAAAGGGCGAAACACGAGGGGGAAGGGGAAACCGCACCGGAAACGGCGGAACCTCCGGGGCATAAAACCAGTACTATCGAGCACGCCGGGCAAGAGTAAAACAGGTCCTAGCGAGCACTCTGGCAATAGGAAACAGGGACGAGCGGCACGCGGGAAGAGAAAACAGTTACCGCTACGCACGCGGGCCAAGAGAAACAGGGACGAGCGATCACAGCGGGCAATAGCGGAAACAGGGACGATCGAGCACGCTGGCAAGAGGAAACAGGACTAGCGAGACGCGGGCAAGAGGAAACAGGACTATCGATCACTCGGGGCAATACGAAACAGGGACGATCTAGCACTCGGCAAGATGAAACAGGGGCGAGGAGCACGCTTGCAAGAGTAAACATTGACGATCGACCACGCGGCAAGAGGAACATTTACGAGCGATCACTCGTCAAGAGGAAACAGTTACGAGCGCTCACTCGGGCAAGAGTAAACCGGGTACTAGCGCTCACGCGGGCAATAGGTAAACATTTACTATCTATCACGCGGTCAATAGGAAACATTGGACTAGCTAGCAATCACGCTGTCAAGAGAAACATTGACTAGCGAGCACGCCTGGCCAGCGATAGAAAGACGGGACCGACGGGGCAGGGGGGGCCGGTCGACCAGCGTGCGGACACAGGGAACAACTACAAACGCGACGCCCTCACCAGGACCACCACAAGACAGGAAGAGTATCACCACTAGGACCATCACTGTACACGATGTACAACACCACGAGTCCCCAACCATTACCACCACAAGACAGCGAGAGGTGGACCGGTGGCAGCGGCCCAGCACACCGTCAACAGTAGCACCAATACCACCATTACCACCACAAGACAGGAAGAGTAGCACCAACTCGGACCATCAACTCCTAACGAGGACAACCACTAGTACCACCAGACCACCACAAAACAGGAAAGGGTGTCTACGGTGGCAGAGGAACAGCACACCGTCAACAGGATCACCAATACCACCAGACCACCACAAGACCGGAAGAGGAGCACCACTAGGACCAGCACTCTCACGGGGACACCCACGAGTACCACCATTACCACCACAACAACAGGAAGAGGTGTTAACGGTGGCAGAGGACCAGCACACCGTCAACAGGAGCACCATATCCTACCACACCACTACCCCCACCATTACCACCACCAAACAGTAAGGGGTGTCAGGGGGGGCAGATAAACAACACACCTTCAACCCCCAAATGTAGATTAGACGTTTAAGACTAGCCTTGAAGAGGGGGAGGGGGGATAGGGCGGGTGAGTGGGCAGAGATGTGAGGGGGAAGGTTGAGTTTCCGGCCTTAGACCTCCAGCAAACGGACACACACTGTCCAGGAGCTTCCCCTGCTAGAGTCAGGTACCTGTGGCGGGAAGAAAAGACTCCCGTCCAAGGGCTGAGGCTTGTTCCAAAATTACAAGCGCACTATTGGTTAGCCAGAAAAAAGAGTGACACACCGAAGAGCACGAAAGGTCTTAATATGGACAAGGAAATGGAGGATGAAAGGCCTTAAAATCTGAACACAACTGGGGCAAACATCTTAAAATCTGAACACTCGGGGCTAAATATGCGGAAGAAGGGGGGACCATAAAACGACGGCCCATTTATATCCTTAATATATAGGTACGGGTCGCGCTATATAATTCCTGTCCCAGCTGTCAGTACGTTGTGGCTCCCTCTGTGGCGTAGTAATGCCTGTCAGATGTTGAATCGGGGGGGTAAGTGTAGGAACAGGTTTGTATATGTCACTCGATATGAAGAAATGAAGCTTAGATATGGCTGATACCAATTTGTTGATCCAAACATACTTGGTGCCGAGACAACGCACTTTAGGAGGCCGACTGTACGAGTGGCCCACAGTATTGCTAGCCCGAACCACCGCCAATAATATCATCTTATTGAACCTATACCACTCAGATAGTAATCAAATATCTACGCATCTAAGGCCGGTGGCACACCATATGTTTTTTTCACGGCAATGTTTCGATGAGCCCGTTTTGTCTCGTAATGTTTTTGGGCTTTTTTCACATTGGAATCGGAAACTAGAACGGAAGTTAGAGTATGGCTAGGTGGATTATTTATAATAGTTTTGGTATTTTTGTCTATATTCCAACTACTCCCGCTCGGGCATATGCTGATAGCCTGTACATTCAACCGTACATTCACGGGTGAAAGCTTGTGAGGGTCTCGTTCCAGTCTAGGGAGTGAGACATGTGAAGCATTTTGAGCTGCAAACCAAAGGGGGGGGCCCCAGTCTTGCATTTGCAAGATGCACAGGGTCTGGTTGTCCGCCCAAGTGCTCGAAGCAGCCCATCTCTGAAGCTGCTTCACCTGCGTTTCACTGTCGCAACTCCGAGACTCGGACCCTCACTCTCAGAATGCCCCATATTTGAGCAATTAATTTCACTGAGGCATTGTCCCCCTGGAGCAGATGGTGGAATATGGGAAGATGCATAGTGCGATGTAAGCAGGGAACGATGAGGGTAATTTTGTTGGCGTTTCGGTGTGCTGTTGTAATGCACTGATACTAAGTACAGCACCAATTCCATTGCAATAATATCTTTCCATTAATACAGTGGGATGCGAACCCAGGACCAGTGGGTTTACCCTTCCAGTGCCTTAACCACCCCGCCACACCTCCCCTAAGTTTGAGTGGTCTGTCTATTATTAGACGATTTGATGTATTTCAGATTAGGAAGGGCAATATGAAAGTCAAGAGTGTTACTTGAGATAGTCTTGACCCTTTTCATTCCACTGATCCTTCCTACACTGTATAAAATCGTTCTAATGATAGCCTGAATAAACTGTGTCGAAACGGCCGTCATAATCGTCAAGGGGTTAAGTGTTGTACGGTTGGCGCATATTAGTCCGCGTCGCCGCTGCCATTACCCTTTTGCGCGCTGGTGTGCTATATTAGGTGGGGATGGTTGTTATTTTGTGTTCGATTGGGTTATATAATTATTATATAACTGTCTTGATAGCGTAATGCATAAGTGCGCGGAAGTTTTTGCGGTGTGAGTGTCCTAGGTTCGAGTCCTTGGAGTGCCACATGTAGTTGTTGATTTCATTAATTGAGTTTAGAAGTGAAGTTCCTTTGTGAAAAAAATATAATAATTAATTTAGTTTCCTCCCTGCCAAACTTAGAAAATCATCCATTAGACTCCACCTTCGAGATTAATTTTGTACACAAAATTATAGGCAAAGTGCCGACGGCCGAAGGCCGGTTCCTTCACAATTACAGTCTCGTTTCTATCGAGCGCCAGAAATAAAATCAACACTTACATGTCACGAAAGCTAATTTGCTAAACTCTCTCTCTCTCCCTCTCTCTTCACCCTCTCTCTCTCCCCGCTCTCTCAACTCTTCTGCTCTCTCTCTCGCCTCCTCACTCTCTCTCTCTCTCTCTCTCTCTTATCTATACGTACGGACCTTAAGAAATACAAGTCCTAACCCTATCATTCTTGTATTTTCAGGTAAGTGTGAACTTCCAGTGATACTGTGTGGTGCACAGTGGTGGTGAGTGATAGGGAATTTTTGTTTTTAAGTATGTATTGTATAATATATATATACCGGTATGTATAATTTTTCTTCTCATATTCCAACTACTCCCTCTCGGTCATAGACAGAAGCCTGCATCATTTCATCGGCCTCCTCACGGTGAAAGCCCGTGAGGTCTTGTTCCACTCTAGGAAGTGCACGCAGTGAAGCACGAGCTCCAACCAGCCCTAGTTAACCTGTCATTGCAGACGCGAGGCTCTTGGTTGCCCACATCATGGATCGAAGCAGTCCCACTTCTGAGGCCTGCTTCGCCTTTATGCTTCAACTGTTCGCACCCTCCTCCACTCGGACCCTGGACTCTCAGAAAGCCACCTATTGAGCAATGGACTCACTAGGCATTGTCCCACTGTCAGCATATGTTTGAATATGGGATTATTCATACAATGCAATTTTTGTCAGGAAACAATGCGGGTATGTTTTTTGGCGTGATTTCGGTGGGCTTTGTGGTATTTCAACTGATACTAGGTAAACAGCACAAATGACATCCCAATAATATCTTCCCATTGGACATATCTAGATTTAAACCAGGGACCTTTGGATTAACCAGTCGCCGATGGCACGACGACTCCACCACACCTCCCCTATATATATATTTATCCATCTATCTAACTATCTATATATCTATATGATCTTAATATATCTGTCTGTCTGTCTTTCTGTCTGTCTGTCTGTCTGCTCTATCAATTGTAGGTGGAAGTAAAAAAAAAACAGACCCCCCGCAAGAAAAATTTGTAAATTTGTTGGTGAGAAAATGTCCCCTTCTGAAGGCCGTTGTCCCATCAAAATTACATGGTTCGCTAACTCGTCGCCCGCCAGGAAGAAAATCGACACCTCAATGTCACGAAAGGTCTTGAACTTGACCAACGACATGGGGTGACAGGTGTTAAAAATCGCCAATACTCAATGGCCCGAACGTCAAGATATCTGAAAACTAATGGGTCTAAACACGAGGGAGAAATTGAACCATAAAGCCAGCCCATCGCCCCTTAATAGGCTAATGGGAGGATGGGATTTGTATAATAGAGATTGACATTAAACCAACCCACCGGTACCATCATAATACACACCCACACCCACACACACACTAACTCATGGCACACACGACCACCCGACACACAACAAAAACTAACGGCATGCACACACACGCATACTTACACACACATACACACACATACAACACACATACACACACACACACACAATCAATTAATTATCAACCTCCCTCTAATTTTATTACCCTATTCCAAATAAGTAGGCAAAAACTCATCAATATGATCCTCTAACACGCACCACACCACTAGATCAAACCCTGCTAATATTTTATAACCCTTTTTGATAGGGGCGGCCAATGAAACTTTGTGGAAATGTACAGTCCAGTGCGCTAAGCCACTCTTTGAGTTACAGCGGTTAGGTTTCCCGAGGTCTGGCCTTCCTCGTTTGGAACAGGGTACTTCCAGCCATAGAGAGGGTTGTTCCGGCTATACACAGTAAATTAAGGGGAGGTTTCCACTTGATGGATTTTTTTCCTGAAGCTCCTGTCCTCCTTCATTGTTTAGGAGCCCCATTGCTTTTGAAATGTTAAGCTTTTCGCCCCATTAGTTTGGTGATTTTAAGAACTTTCCACCCATGGCTGTCAATGTTAAGACCTTTCGTGCCATATAGGATCCAATCTTGTCCTGGCGAGCGAGAGCGAGCCTGTAATTTTTAAGAGTAACCGGCCGTCGGCCTAGACTTTTTTCTACGACCGAAAAATGTACAAAATTTATCTTGAAAGGGGTCAAGGGGGTGTAATTTTAAGCTTGATTGAGGGCCTAGGGAACACACTGACTACCTCCCCGTAACCCTACAGAATCATGGTGTTGAGTCCAGAGGCGAAGTATCTTCATATCATTAATGGAGATGGAGCGGTTTGTCTGGTCCACCTTCTTCTCGTGTTTAGCCCCTTTATTGTTCAGGTTGTATGACGTTCCGCTCATTTGTTTGGCGATATTTTAAGACCTTTCGCGCCATTGCTTTGTCAATAATCAGACTTTTTGCGTGTCATTTACCTGTCGATTTTTTCCTGGCGAGTGATAGCGAGCCTGTAATTTAGAAGGAACCGGGTCTTCGACCCCATATTGTTTCCTAAACCCAAAAATGTACAAATTAATTTTGAATGGGTCTTGGGTTTTATGTTTTGTTGACGCTTTATGAAGGTCGATTGAAGAAATTAAAACCCAGATAAGTAATATAACAATGGGCAACTTAATACGCCCCCCTCCCTTACCCTTTAGCCGGTCGTGTGTAAGGATTCCGCTCTCATTAGGGCCAGATTGGTATAATCTGTATTTATATATGTATTTTATGTACTTATATATGGTATAGCATGTGTACATTCACACACATGCACACACACGCACCTATTCCCTCACCCCACACGGGCACACAACGCAAACACACCACATACTCACTTACAAACAGCACATACACAAGCACACTCCCTTAACAACACACACTCCACAAACCCGCTGCCGCACGCACACAAACACTGTCTCCTTTCTCTCTCTTTAACGGCCCCTAACACACACTCGTCTCTCTCTCTCTCTCACACACACACACACACACACACACACACCCCACACACACACTGTCGCGGGCTCTCGTTTCTCTTTAACGCCCAAACACACA
>CM064512.1:63565432-63617383 GCA_032716605.1 Paralithodes platypus | reverse complement strand
AACGCGTTCTTATTCTTCTTTAGAACCGCCCGCAGACCGTGCAGATCCACAGGGCTGACCTTTGAATCGGTACTGGCTCAGAAACGTTAGGAGGGAAAGTTTAGAGTAGAAGGATAGTTTAAGGGAATTTTTTTTTTTTGTATAGCCGCCCCCCCCCCCCCCCCATTCCTCTTCCTCCACATCTTTTCTAGTATCTTCTTCATCATCTCCATTTCTTGTGTTTCCATCTCTTGTGTTAACCCCAACAGTGCCCCTACCCCTCTATCGTCTCTCTGCTTTACCTATTCCCACCCCCTCTCCCCAACTCTATTCCTTATGTATCCCTCCAACTCGTCTCTCTCCTCATCATATCTTGTACATTTCGTTATTATATGTTCTACGTCCTCTACTATTGGGTCTTCTCCCATTTCGCATTGATTGCAGTGCGGTCCCATTCCATTCCATCTCCTTGTTCTCTCATTCGTCTCTAGCGATCCTGTCCTTGCTTTAAACAGCAGTTTAGATCCCCATCCTCCATCATAGAAAAGCTCTCTAGCTGGTTTTTCCTTCTCTCTGTAATATGACAGTGTGGCTTTGTTTTCTACCCCTTCCCTCCACTTTCTTCTTCCCTCCTCTGTTATCCCTTTCTCTATCTCTAATACATCCTCTCCCATTTTCCAGTATGACCCACTCCTCTCTCCCATTTCGTTTTCTAAATTCCCCTCCCACACGGTCCTGTTTTATATTTATCCTCCCCAACCTTCTTTTGCACTCTCTGTTCCATTTACTTTCTTCGCTCGCCCATCTGTATACCTTCTTTGGCCACCTACTTTCCTCCATCCCCTCTAGTCTCACTTTGTACTTCCCTTTTGCTTTCCCTATCCTTTCTTCAAACGTACTCCACCCCATCTCCCCTCGGATTGCTTTTTGTGCTACGTATTTATTTGCCCCCAATCCTGTCCTCCCGATTTTGCGTCTAAAATAATTTTAGACGCATTAATTTTGTATTAGGCCCTATAGCTTATTTTCGTATACAATATTTATCATCGACACATTTCCGTTGATATAGTAATACATGCTTAGGCCTATACCGATTGTATATGCGTTGTAATAAGTCCAAGACAATTAATAAGTGACCCCAAGTTAGAATGCAGGTTGTCAACATTAAGTCAGCTGTTCCCTCGCGGTTGCCAGGTGAGCGGTATTAAAACCGGCCATTACACAATATATCCCTTTAAATAAACCTACTTACTGTTTCTAGGTGTGCTTGAAGACATATTATACCTAGAAATCAACATAACAATACGAATAAACACTTACAGGTCTTGAGAAAGCCGATAAATAAGGACCCCACGAACAACCAGCGCACCTCACGATTGTCAAGTAAACAAATGCAACACGTGCCTAAAAGTATTTTCGTAAATAATATTCTTGCCTAAATATCGGTTTCTTTTTAAATATATGTTGTAGACCTATTTTACATGCAACTGTATCTGACTTGTAATAATAAGTTAACCCTTTCTGTACCGGCTACGTTTATTAAATTTCTTCTGGCTAGGCTATTAGACGATTGTATGCAGCAATTAGGCTAACAAGTTCGAACTATCTCTCTTAACCCTTTTGACTACCACAGATCTTTCTTAAACTGCACAAACACGTCTTAATATAGCAAGAATATTAAAAAGACGTCGCCGGTATAGAAGGGGCTCACATGCAGGTTGTCAACATTAATCAGCTGTTCCCGCGTGGCTGCAAGTCGAGCGGTATTAAAACGACCATTACATAATATATCCCCTTTAAATAAACCTAATTATTGTTACAACGTGTACTTGAAGACTTTATGTACCTTTATATCAACATAATACGAATGAACACTTACAGGTCTTGAAAAAGCTGATAAGGACCCAACGAACAACCAGCGCACCTCACGATTGTCAAGTAAACAAATGCAACACCTGCCTAAAAGCATTTCCGTAAACAATATTATCTCCTAAATATCTACTTTCCTTTTAAATAAATGTTGAAGACCTATTTTTCATGTAATTGTGTCCGACTTGTGAAATAATTTAACCCTTTCTGTACCGGCTGTCTCTTTAATTTTCTTCTGGCTACTATTAGACGATTTTATACAGCAATTAACAAGTTCGAACTACTCTCTTAACCCTTTTGACTACCATAGATCCATCTTAAACTGCACAAAAACGTCTTAATATAGCTAGAATATTATTAATAAGACGTCGCCGGTACAGATGGGGTTCACAACTTCACATGCAGGTTGACGACATTGAATCAGCTGTTCCAGCATGGCTGAAAGTCGAGCGGTATTAAAATGGGCATTACACAATATATCCCCTTTAAATAAACCTAATTACTGTTACAACGTGTACTTGAAGACTTTATGTACCTTTATATCAACATAATAATACGAATGAACACTTACAGGTCTTGAAAATGGTGATAAATAAGGACCTCACGAACGATCCGCGCACTGCACGATTGTCAAGTAAACAAATGGGACACGTGCCTAAAGTATTTTGTAGACTTACCTTTTCACTATATTCTGGCAACTATTAGAGCATTTTATTCAGTTTAGGAAGGACATCTACCAATACAGGCTTCAGACTATCTCAATGCATTCTTTCAGCTACCATATATCCTTAATTGTCTAATGTAGCTGGAATCAAATACTAAGACGTCGCCGGTACAGGATGGATTAATATTGAATTAACACTTGACCTACTCACTGTCATTTATTTCTCTTGATATAATAACTTGGACAATGGGTAATATAGGCCCAGGGATTAGTTAAATAAACTACACCTTGACAAACTGAACTAGACCCTATAATAACAGAAATCGGCCAACCTTCGCCATTTTGGTGCGACTGGAGATGATTTCCTTTGTTTTTCTCTCTCTCTTTACTATTATATGCCGTAGCCTATGTCCATACCCATAATCAACATTCTGGAATATTGGTATAGGCTAGGATATACTGTATAGTTTGCTTCTTACAAATCGATGAACTCAACCTTAGGCTACATACCTTTTCGTTAAATTCTCTTCTTTTGTGCTTCCATGCTGCAGGCTGTTCCTCAGAGCTATGATATGTATGTATGTATGTATATACTCAGGCCCAATCCCCACAGAGCTATGGTACCATTTTCCCTATTCAATTCTGTTCTGTTTCACCTTTCCGTATTGCAGGGCGTCTCTTAGAGCTACGGTACCTTATGAACTTCCCTATTCAATTCCGTTTTGTTTCACCATTCCGTATTGCAGGGCGTCTCTCAGAGCTACAACGCGCCTCAACAGCAGCAACCCTCGCAGAGCTACGGAGTACCACAGGAGGACTTGATGCCTCCTTCACAGACTTACGGGACACCTCAACAACAACAGCAACCTCCACAGACTTCTGGAGCACCTCAACAGCAGCAACCTTCACAGACTTACGGAGCACCCCAACAACAATCCCAACAGCCCTCACAGACCTACGGAGCACCTCAGCAACAGCCTTCACAGACCTACGGAGCACCACAACAACAACAACCATCGCAAAACTACGGAGCACCACAACAGCAACAACAAAAACCGTCGCAAACATACGGAGCACCCCAACAACAGCAGCAACAGCCATCACAGACTTACGGAGCACCACAGCAACAATCGCAACAACCGTCACAGAACTACGGAGCACCACAGCAACACCAAAAACAACCGTCGCAAACATACGGAGCACCACAGCAACAATCACAACAGCCCTCACAGTCACAGACCTACGGAGCACCTCAGCAGCAACAGCAAAAACCATCGCAAACATACGGAGCACCCCAACAACAATCACAAAAGCCATCACAGACCTACGGAGCACCACAGCAACAACAGCAAAAACCATCGCAAACATACGGAGCACCCCAGCAACAATCACAACAGCCATCACAGACCTACGGAGCACCACAACAACAACAACAACCGTCGCAAACTTACGGAGCACCACAGCAAAAGCAACAGCCTTCACAGAACTACGGAGCACCTCAACAGGGAGCCCAGCAGCCCTCACAGACTTACGGAGCTCCATCACAGCCATCTCAGCAACAGCCATCGCAATCCTACGGAGCCCCACAGAGACAAAATGGCGGCAACAGAGGTGGACGACAGAACGGAGGCGGCTCTAAATCCGGCGGTCGTGGGCAAAATAACGGAGGCGGGTACGGACAGAAGCAACGCCAGCAGAGCAACGGTTCTGGAAAGCAGCAAAGACAACAAAACAATGGATATGGTGGACAACAGCAACAGAAAAATAATGGATATGGCAGCCAACAACAACAACAACAACAACAAAACAACGGATATGGCGGAGGACAACAGCAGCAACAGCAAAACAATGGCTATGGTGGGGGACAACAACAACAACAGAAACAAAACAACGGTTATGGTGCCGGTGGTGGACAACAGCAACATGGCGTGGTGGGGGACAACAACAACAACAGAAACAAAACAACGGTTATGGTGCCGGTGGTGGACAACAGCAACATGGCGGTGGTGGTGGTGGGAACGGCGGTGGCGGTTATGGTGACGACAGCCACTCGAAGGTACGTTCCTATCTTACATGCACAAATGTGATACAGTACATAAACAAATTTAAAGACCGAGTGCTCCACACGGGTCCCATGGCGGTTGGGCCGCCGCCCATATAGTGTTTACTACATTACTCGTACGCTCGCAATCACGCTTTCGTCTATTTTGACTGCTGTGGGATACAATAATAGGTTCTCACCCCCCCCCCCCCCCCCCCATGACTTATTGTCATCATCATATATATTGCCAGAAGGGGGGCAAATAACAAGTACGCCGCAGCCCGACCGACTGTACACCCTCCACACAAAGTGCGGTTCCGGCCTTACCAAATGGTTTAAAGATTCAGACAGTTAGTAGCCAACCGCAAAGTCCATAAATGGGGTAATGAGAGCATTAGTAATCCATAGGAGATAGCAAAAGGAAACAACATAAGGCAAAAGCAGGCAATGCATAATCCAATCACCACTCGGCACTTGGGTCATAAATCCCTCAAATCACTAGCTTCACCTCACATACATACATACATACAATATTAAGACTGAGTGCTCCACACATACGTGCAGTTTCAGTCTCTTGTCCTAATGGCGGCGTTCCAGGCAACCCTGTTAAGGGCTGCTTCACTTGTCAAGTTTTTGGATTTGAGATCAGCACGTATAGTCCGATCCCAGGTCTTCCTCGGTCCATCGCTTGGTGCAGCTCCCTCCACAATCACAGACCTGCATTTTTTCACCCAATTTTGTTCACCCATTCTCTCCACATGTCCATACCATCCCAGTCTACTTGTACGCATCACCTCGCTAATACTCTTTATACCTAAACGTCTCCTCAACTCATCATTTGTTATTCTATCCTGTAGCCTGGCCCCACACATCCATCTCACCGTTCTCATCTCATTACGTTCCATTCTGTTGACATCCTCTACTTTAACGGCCCATGTTTCTGAGGCATACGTCATTGCACTTCTAACACATGAGGCATACACCTTTCCCTTCAGGGGGAGAGGCATTCTTTTCATGGTCAGAATTGGCAGCAGTTCTCTGAACTTCCCCCAGCCACATCTAATTCTAGCGACAGTGGCAGCCTCGGCCCCACAACCGGCAGAGATGGTATCTCCTAGGTAAAACAAGTTGTTCACCAGCTCCAATGACTCATTGCCAAAGTTCACAGCCACAGGATCATCACTTAACACAAGCTCGCCTTTGCACACTACGCACTTAAATTTATCTAGTTTAATTAACTCCATAGAATAATATATTCAATTGCTGCTGTCCTTTGATATTATTTTATACTTATTACTGTATCCACTAAGTTTTCCAATCTCACATTTACAGCAAGTACACGTATATATAAAATATTAATATAGAAACATAAATTTGAAGAAGAGTGTTGCTTACATATGTAGAGTATATAATACCCATCCCCAAATGTCACAATAGTAATCAGCAGTTCTGTACACGCGACTTTCAAATTCATGTCTCATAAACAGTATAATCTAACTTTATTTTGTAGCCTTACTTGCACTTTCTGCTATTCCATTCCTTCCTCTATTTTGTCCATTTCCTTGCAACACATTCACATTCTAAGGCAGTAATTCTAATCTTTAGGAAGGGGGATCACACTCTTCCCTTCCATGTGTGCTTTTCAATGGGGAATGGGAAAGTGAATCCCTTACCTTCTTTTAAACTATGTGAGATTACTTCCCTTACCTTACATCATTTACAAACTGCTAATTACAGACCATTCCTATAGCTTTCAAATAACTATTAGAATATTTTCCTGATCTATGTGTATGATATATACCTGGAGTTAGTTTATATACCTTACCTTACCTCATCTTGTAGCTAGAGTAGAAGAGAAGTTAATTCATTCTTATACCTTGCCTGATATTTTAATTTAAATTTAAATTATACTATAGTTATTTATAATCTTATCATAGTAAACAACAGGGAGACTATTTCCGGTGAAAAGTTATTGCTAAGGGAATTTTTTTTTTTTTTTTTTATACCCACCTGGGTGAATTATTACTCCATATACAAAACTTACCTGATATTATCCCTTATCCAGAAATACTTATATGTTTCTCCCAACCTACTCTACCCCAGGGCATGCCATACGGGTTCGACTACGCTGTGAACGACATGTACTCCGGCGTGGACTTCTCCCAGAAAGAGGAATCTGATGGGGACGTAGTGACTGGAGAATACAGGGTTCAACTCCCCGACGGCCGCCTGCAGATCGTTACCTATACCGCGGACCATGAAAACGGATTCCAAGCTGAAGTCAGGTGAGGTTCTGGAGAATTTAATGAGTTGAAAACATGATAGTGTGAAGTTTACTGAGGTGTATTATGAGATGTATGTACTGTATGTATATACTCAGGCACATACCCCATTGCTGAGGGTTGCCTACAAAAGACAGAGCCTGAACAGAAACTACATTTAAAGTTCCTATTCTCATGGTCCGGAACCCCTTTACGTTCCCTCGCCTGTTTCTCTGTCTCGTCGAGTAGGAGAATTATACAAGGGAATGAGGATTCCTAGCCCCATAAGATGATGGAATTATAAGGAATCTGATAGCTTTAGTTTCTTTACTGTGTTGGTGGTGTAATGGTTTAGATGCCTACGTCCTTGGTGAGGTGTCCCGAGTTCGAATCCCGGGAGGACCATATGCTTTCATTAAAAATGTATTCAAGGGTGCATTGGGGTTTGTAATGGAGGATCAATATTAAGAACGGGGTGTTCCTTACAAATTATAGTATGTAGCCTGATCTTAATTTTTACCTTTCCTTCCAGATACGAGGGTGAGGCGCAGTACCCATCAGGCAACACAGGCAATGGTTATGGTAATGGTGGTGGTAATAATGGCGGCGGCGGTGGTGGTGGTGGCGGTGGTTATGGTGGACAACAACAACCAAAACAAAATGGTGGCGGAGGATATGATGGTGGAAACGGTGGCGGTGGAAATGGTGGGGGACATAGCGGAAATGGTGGTGGTGGTGGAAATGGTGGAGGATATGGTGGTAATGGCGGAGGAGGTGGTGGTGGTGGAAATGGTGGCGGATATGGTGGTAATGGTGGTGGTGGTGGCGGACAAGGCGGAAATGGTGGTGGAAATGGCGGAGGATATGGTGGTAATGGTGGTGGAGGCAGCGGTGGTGGAGGATCTAGCAACACTGGAGGAGGCTATGGCAACACTGGAGGCGGGAACAATGGAGGTGGAAATAACAACAATGGTTACGGAGACAACGGGAATAACAGCGTGTTTGTGAGCTCACCGTCACAGTCGTACGGCACCCCAACCAAGGGTCAGGGTTCCGGGTACGGCCGAAGGAAGTAAACGTTGTAGCGTCTTGGTATCTCCTGGCTTAAGTTCGGTTTACACATTTCTGTTTTCAAAGACGTGAATGATAACGCATTTAGACAATTCTACGCAGCTTATGAAGGATCTGTGGTAGTTAAAAGGTTTAATCAAGATAGTTTAAAGCCTTATCATTTTCTAGAGATCCATCTTAAATTCAGTAAAATCGATTAGTAGTAGCCAAAATAAAATAAAGATGTCAACGATACAGGTTTTAAATAAGTGTAGCAATATTATATGTACAAAAAAAAAAAAAAATCTTTACAATAACGCTCTAAACATTCTGGAAGTGGGTCGAAAGCTTGCGATAATACCTCACAGACGTATGCTTCACCCGGTTCATTCCGTTCACACAAGAATATATACCTGTACAGCCTACCAGTATAAAGATTGTTTTTTCCTAAAGTGTACAGTACTGTACAGTACTTTCATCTGCATATCAAGTTATTATACCAAGAAAATTAAGCCAGGAGATCCATAACTACTGCTGTTCCATACCTCTCAAGCATTGTGTGTATGTGTGTTACCTTGTGCCAATAGTTATATTATATATATTTTTCTACGTAGTGCTTCTGCCCCTCCGACTCACACACCGACACTAATGGAAGGTAGTCTTAATCAGACTTAATGCCTTAAGTACAAAGGCATCATTTACATTTAATTCTGGCTAACATTAGACTGCATAATTTCATTCAAATTAGGAAGGATCCCTGAAAAACTAAGATACTCATACATTCAACTACCAGTGATGTTTCCTAAAATGCATAAAATTATATATATATATATATATATATATATATATATATATATATATATATATATATATATATATATATATATATATATACTGTATATATATATTATTACTGAACCCCAGAACAAAAATAAGGTTAAGACCATCTCCATTAAGCCACTCATACAAAAGGAAATCTCTGGCATTAATTGTTAATCTTTCTGCAGTTTTAATATCTATAATACGTAACACCCCGTTCTTAACATTAATCATCCATTACAAACCCCAATGTACTTGAATAAACTAATGAAATCATATGGTCCTCCTGGGATTCGAACTCGGGACACTAACGGGGTGGGATCGAACTGCTGACCCATCAATCAGCAATTAGATGCGCTACCGACCTTACCACGGCCTGCGGCATAGCGTTAAAAACTGCATCATCATATTATCATTGTTATTTGTTAGAATTTGTGAAGACAGATTTCCTTGTACTGTAGAGTGGCTTGGTGTCGACGAATTACTCGACAATCACACAGCTATTTATTTTTATACCTTAAATCGGCTAATGCCACTCGCGTTATATTTTTGTATTACTAAATAGTATGAAATAAAAAATACCTATAATATGTCTTTCATTAGTCCAAATATAATAAAATCGCCAGTTAACTCTAACCTCCAATTGCCGACTTTCGAGTTTCGTTCTACTGTAGGCCTATAAGGAAGTTGGAGCTGTAGACATCGATAGTTAACAGAATTTACTGCTAAAATATGGTCGTAGTATATAAATACATAAAACCCAATTCAACGTAACATTTATCCATCAGCAACGTACATAATTATTGCATTTCTGTTTAATATCGATGTTCACGGCTCCAACTTCCTTATAGCCTGAAACTCGCAAGTGGTCAATTTCTGCATAGTACGGCCATTTTAGGGAGAGGTTTGTAGTTTGTTCCCTAGACCTCCATCAAGCTTAATATAATAAAGTACTCTGCTAAATATTGACGGCCACAGCTCCAACTTCCTTATAGCCTAAAACTCGCAAGTGGCCAATTGAACTGAATAATCTATTTTAATTAATTTCACTCCAACACCAAACACCTCCCAATGAAACTAATTAAAAGCATGTGATCTACCGGGATTCAAAACTGGGTTACCACATACAGATTTGAAATACTCTAACCATTACACCATCAAGACAGTTAAAAAAAATCTTCAGCAACATGCATAACATCACACGACACTTCAAAAATTGATCTAAATTCATGTAGGCCTACATACATTTCAAATATAAAAAATTATTTGATAAGTGAAAAAGTAAGTACTGTATTGTGAAATAATTAGACAACATACATAATCTATATCTATCTATTTACTCAGGCCCAATCCACATTTTTTCAAATTTTGTTTTCTGGGGGTAGCCAATTCGAGACAGAGCCCAAATAGGAACCCAAAAGAATGAAGGCCCAGAGACAAAGGATCACCAAGGTCACTCCAGCACTCCCCCGGCCCCTAACCTCCCGGAGAAGTTCCGGTCTCAGCAGGCAGACTTGCAGCGAAGCCCTACCACCACAATCCCGCCCACCACACATCCAGGCGCACCCTTCATATAAACTCTCTCCCCGGGTTATATAAAGTGAAATAATTAGACACAATATATAATCACATGATACATATATACAGTACATACAACATACAATAGTTTAGCGTAATTTTTCCATTAAATGCATTGTAACGGCTCAGATGGGGTTGCCTTTCAGTAGTTGGAGTGTACTGTAGTACAATAAAGTCCCACCAAGTCAGCACTGTGGCTGATGTTGGTATAGTGCAAACCGTGCCTCAGCAAGACTCAACAGAGTCCCCCTGCAGCACTTGCACCTGCAGTATCTGCAACCACACCAACCTTAACAGTGTTACAAAATGACAGCACCATAACAAGACTCTACTGTATATTAGGCAATTTGGACTATAGAACACAAAAGTCCTGCCCCAACACTGTTTCAACATGCAAACACTGTTGCCGACACATAATATACCGTAGTGTTTATTCTAAAGACATGATAGGCTTGGCTTTTCCTTGAGCCTTCTATGAGAAAGTTTAATTCTATCTAAGTTTTAGAATTTTCTTAATATAAAACACATCCGAGTGTTCTTATTATTAGGTCCAAAAGGGGTAGTACGAAAACAAACATTCATAAGATTTTTTTTAATACTTCTGCTCTTGAATAAAACACTACAACTTCTATTGCATAACAAACGGGGTTAGAAAAATAGTTTAAATTCCCTAGAGCAATCAATTTAAAGAAAAATCAAAAACTGTATTGAATATTAGGCCACCGGACGACTCGACCAGTAGACCATTTCAACCGGTAGCTCTCAACCAGTGACAAAGAACCAGGGAACACTAGGTCACTTATTTGGCCGACTGTACAGGTCTCCCTCACTATCCAATGCTCCGATTTACGATATTATTATATAGTTTTTAGGTGTTTGTGTTTGTGTTTAGGCTGGTCCGACGACGCATCCCATTTACCCCACTAGTTTTAGGGTTCGCTATACGATTATTCTATTTAAGATCGGGTTTTCAGGAACGTAACCCAATCGTAAATCGAGGGAGACATGTACATATTTTTTAATTGCCACCGGTTGAGAGATACTAGTTGGAAACTGGGTTACTGGTCGAATCCTCGGGCACCTAAATATTCCTATCAAATATTCAGAACTTTGCGTTAACAATAAATCATTGTACGAATACCAACAGTTCTAATATTTACCGGTTTCTTTAAACCCTTCTTATACCGCCGACGTCTTTAACCCGTTCAGTACCAGGGACGCCCTTTCCATCATATTCTGGAAACTACTAGATGATTTTATTCAGCTTAGGAAGGACCTCTAGCAATAATATGGCTTCAAACTATCTCAACCAACCCTTTTAACTGCCACAGATCCTCCTTAAGCTGCTTAATATCGTCAAAATGTAGCTAGAATAAAATATAACACACGTCGCTGGTACTCAAATGGTTAATATCATTCAAAACACGTCACCGGTACCGTAGGGGTTGCCCCTTTCAAGATCTGACTGCGCATTTCTTTTCCGTTTTCTGGCTATTATTGGACGCTTTTACTTAAATTAGGAAGGGTATATGGAAGTCAGAGGGTTAATTGATACAGTCTTTACCATTTTACTACCCACAGATCCTTCCTAAACTGTACACAATCGTCTAACGAACGCCAGAATAAACTGTCAAACCGCGACACCATCTCCAAAGGGTTCAGTTACATTATTTTCTTATTGCTATATTAAAACAAGAACTTATGGTACAATCCAAGAATTATTAGCTCTCTCTTCCATTAAATCTATATCACTACCTTGGAGAAGAAAAGAAAAATATATAAAATACAAATAATCTTGATGAAGAAAAATGTGTATAAGAAAAATAACCTATGAAAAGAAACGAAAACAAAATGTACTGTATAAGAAAAATTACCTATGAGAAGAAACTAAAAAAAATATATAATAAAAATAATTACAGTGGGCATAATACTGTACTAATAAAAGTAGTTGACCCGTTCAGTACCAGGGACGTCCTTTTCATCACATTCTGGCAACTATTAAACAATTTTATTCAGCTTGGGAAGGAGCTCTAGCAATAATAAGGCTTCCAACTATCTCCACCAACCCTTTTAGCTACCACAAATCCTTCCTAAGCTGCTCAAAATCGTCTAAATAAAGCTAAAATAAAAAATAACACGTCGCTGGTACTCGAAGGGTTAAGATAAATTGCATAAATACAAATAAAATACCTCCCCTTAATAATTAACAAATAGGATCAATAGAAAATAGTAGAAAATTATGAAAGCTTATACTAAACACTATTATAAGATCCATAACAAAATAGCTGTATCGTCGCCATGGCAACGTATTGCTATTGAATATAAGGGAGATAAAGTCAGTTCGGCCACACTCCTTAAAGGTGGTGGTGCATGGGTTGAGCTAAACATGGAATAATAATCGCCAACCTGCACATAATTATCTTGCAAAATGCAATGGCACTGGACCTGTGACGTCACAGAAGTATCCTCATCGCGGACTGGATGGTGGACTTACACTCCTATGACGTCACAAGTCCGGTGCAGACGATCCACGAAATCCTTTATACCATTGTTAATAATTATTTCAGTGCCATTGCATTTTGCAATATAATTATGTGCAGGTTGGCGATTATTATTCCATGTTTAGCTCAACCCATGCACCAACACCTTTTAAGGGGCCCACCTCGTTTTGTTTATTCTCTCTCTCTCTGGGTTGTATCCATTCGTCCCATACTTAATCCATAGGCAAAGATTACTGAATATACAATATAGTACAAAATTATCTGTACATACTGTACAGAATGTATATCAAATTAGCAATCTTTTATTCAATGTTGTTTTGACTTAAAATCAATATAGGCCTATCCTTTTTCCATATTCCATTCATGCCATCTTTAGGTAAAACTATTTACTTCTTGACTATCATTCTCCAACCTACTAGGAATGGATTACTATATTAATTAATAGTTTAACTATAACACAGAGTTTGATAATGCTGATATTGAGAGTTAGAAAATATAAATTAATATTTTCTTTGTATTCTGTCAAGTATTAGACAATTTTATTCCGTTTTAAAAAGGGCCTCCAGCAATTAACAGGCTTTGAACTATCTCACTTAACCCTTTTAATTACCACAGATCCTTCCTAAGCTGCATAATATCATCTAAATATTACTTGAATGAAATACTACACACGTCGCTGGAACTCAAAAGGTTAATTATATTACATGATTATCGAAAGCAAATTATGTGAAACAATGCTTAGTGCAAATTTGGAAGAGGCTGTTTCATCGCATCATCGCATAAACCTTCGTGAAAATTGGCATAAAAATCCTAAAATTAGTTTGATTCGAAGCACAAACAAAATTATAGGTTACAAAATGGATAACTCGAGATTAAATAAAAATAAATATCAAGTATATTATAAAGGCACTAAAATATATATAGTAAAAATGGTTAGGCTTCACCAATCTTCTAATTGTTCACTCTAATGTGTGTGTGTGTTAGTCACTGTATCCATCTCTCTCTCTCTTGCGGTCAATTTATTTATACTGTAGAACTATTCTCATATTCTCAAAATTCTCCATAGATTATAGTGAACCGAACATTACATGCCGAGTCACTGATTAACCATTTCCATACAGGTGGCGTCCTTTTAACTTTATTCTAGCTACTAATAGATGATTTTAGTCAGTTTAAAAAGGGTCTCCAGCAATTAACAGGCTTCGAACTATCTCACTTCACCATTTTTACTACCAAAGATCCGTCGTAAACTGCACAAGATCGTTTAAATATAGCTAGAAATAAATTAAAAAGACGTCGCCGATGCAGAAAGCGTTAAAAATATTAAATATTATATCGGGATGATTCTAGATCAGACGTACACTCCAATACAAAATATCACCAATAATATAAATGATAAACTAGATACCCAAGACTCCTTTTAATATTCTATATATGCCTAACCTGTACTTAATTTTTCATCAAAGTTTTCAGTGTACGGTGGTGCTAATAAGTAATGTCTCGGCTGTCATTACGTTTGGCTCTCTCTGTGCTGTACTGTCTGTCAGATGTTGAATAGGGTGGGTAAGTGTTTGCCTCTCTCTCTATGCTGTATTAATGTCGGTCAGATGTTGAATAGGAGTACAAAGGAAATCAAGCAACAACAGATCTAGTGACTCTTCTAGGTTGCTTGTCCTCCAAAACACTAAGGATCAAGTGTCCAAACAGTGGTTTAGAGTGGGTAAGGGAACATTGGAAAGTGAATTACTGCCCTGGAACTAATGTCCGTGGCAGGATTAGGAAGTTAGTAGAGGACAGATGGGTTAGTAACTGAGGGGGGGATCAAATAAAGTTATTCATTTACAAACGCAGTCAGTCGCGGGTTTGATGCGAGATATTTGTCTAGGCGGAGTTTAAATGAATCAACGGTGATGCAGTCTATAACGTTTCGGGGAAGCCCATTCCACAAGTTGACAACTCGCTTGAAGAAGAAATTCTTAGATTCGTGTGAGTTAAAAGATTTACCAATAATTTTGCAACCGTTTCCCCGCGTGTAATTAGATTGGTCGATAGTGAAGTACTTACTACAGTTCATATTGTCGATGCCTTTGATGATTTTGAACACTTGAATTAAGTCACCTCTTAATCTGCGCTGGGTTAAAGGAAATAGATTTAATTCTCTAAGACGCTCTTCGTATGGTTTGTTCTTTAGGCTAGGTATCATTTTGGTAACTCTACGTTGAACTCGTTCTAGCTTGTTTATATCTTTTTGGTAATAAGGGCACCAGGATTGAACGCAGTATTCCAGAAGAGGGCGGACTAAGGAATTGTAAAGGGTTAGGAAAACTTCTTTGGATTTATGCTCAAATGACCTGCCTATAAAGCCAATTATTTTGTTTGCCTTCTTAACAACTTCTGAACATTGTTGACTCGGTTTTAGGTTACTCGATATTGTTACTCCCAGATCGGTTTCTCTGTTTACATTCTTAAGCTGAGTGCCATTCATTGAATAGTTTGCTTTCTCATTTAGGTATCCGATATGTAGTACTTTACATTTATCCGCATTGAAACTCATTTGCCAAATTTGGGCCCAACATGACAATTTATCTAGATTGTGTTGCATATCGTCAACTTGTTCGTTTGAGAGTACGCTATTTGCAATTTTTGTATCGTCAGCAAATTTTGAGATTGTACAGGTGAGACCCTCATCTATGTCGTTGATGTAAATTAGAAAGAGAATTGGTCCTAGTACCGATCCCTGGGGTACCCCGCTACTTACATTGGTCCATTTAGATGCCTTACCGTTTATGACTACTCTTTGCTTTCTGTTGCTGAGCCAATTTTCTATCCATTTCAACACACCGTCTTGTATTCCATGCGCTTTTAGTTTTAGCAGTAAACGTTTGTGGGGAACTTTGTCAAAGGCCTTTTGAAAATCAAGGTATATAATATCTACAGCTTTACTCTCATCGTAGAGGTTGAGGATATCGTGGAAGAAGTCTAAGAGGTTTGTTAAACATAAATTTTGTTTACGAAAGCCGTGTTGAGTAACTTTAAGTATGTTATTTTCCTCTAAGTGATTTACGAGTCTGTCTCGTATGACCGTTTCTAGCATTTTACATATAACTGAGGTTAAGCTAATTGGACGATAGTTACTGGGTAGGGATTTGCTGCCTTTTTTTAATATCGGTGTTACGTTGGCTAGCTTCCACTGATCAGGCATAGTTCCAGACTGCAAGGATTTATTGAATAGTAATGTCAGTGGTTTGGAGAGCTCATCCTTAGCTTCCTTTAGAACTCTAGGCGAGATTGTATCAGGTCCTGGCGTTTTATTTACCTTGAGTTTATCTAAACAATTCAATACTTCTCTCTCTGTAACGGTGATATTACTTAGAACATCTGAATTATCAATCTGAATCGGCGATGGTGTAGGGATATCACTGAGGTCTTCTGTTGTAAAAACTGTTGCAAAGAAGGTATTGAGGGCATTACTCATTTGTACTTCGTCTTTGGTGTATTCTCCATTTTCATCAACTAACGGTCCAACAGTTGAAGTAACTACTTTTTTCTTTCTGATATAACTATAGAATTCTTTCGGGTTTGTTTTACTTTGATTCGCAATATGTAACTCTAAGGTCTTTTTACTTTGCTTAATTAACTTTTTGGCTTTGCGTCGTAGCTCTACAAATTTCAGCCGTTCTTCGTCATTTTGTGAGGATTTTAATCTATCATTAGCAAATTTTTTAGCAAGCAGGCAGTTTGAAATATCTTTATTCCACCATTTGGGCTTATTATTATGGCCTGGATGCCGTATTTTCGATGGTATGCAGTCTTGCACTGCTTTTAGATAAGTGGTTTCGAATAACTTCCAAGATGTATTTATGTCGTTATTGTTAATTAAAAAGCTCCAGTCAGTTTCTTTAACCCGCTGAGCCCCGGCTAGTTATAATATTTTGTTCACCCCAGTCCCAAGCCATTTTCACTTATTTTTTTTGTTTGCTAAAATGGAAGACAAGGATGAGAAATGAAAAAAAAAACAAAAAAAATCAGCTTTATGGTTTTTTTTTGGGGGGGGGGGGCCGGTGGGGGGTTGGGGGGGGGGAGCTTCAAAAAATTTGTTGAGCCAAAATGGAAGAGAATGGTGAGAAATGAACACACAAATAAAAACAAACTCATTTCGGTCATTTGGGGAGCGGGGGGGGGGTTTCAATAGTTCGTCTCCCCCGCATGACCACCCGCCCGGGAGCACTAGGGTAAAAACTGAGTATGGCATTGTACGGCATACATCCTAAGGAGTATCTCACATAAATCTCAAGCCTCTAGCTCCCATACGACCGGAGTAATGAAGGTTCAAAGTGGCGGTAAACTAGGGGTGTAAACTATCCCCACTAAGCCCACCACCACCAGCCGCGCGGCTGTCTCGGCCCGCTCACACCTACTGGCCCGGCTCCCCCACACACTACAGTACCGCCCCCTCCTATTCTCCCGCCATTTCCTACCTTACGAGCCACGTAAGTGTTTTTTATATGTCGGACGCACGTGATGCGTCGCTGGGAGTTGGTGATCAAAGACTGCCGACGCAACACGTGCGACGCTGGGTCTCAACGGGTTAAACATAGTTCTAAGTTTATGGAAGTTTGATTTCTTGAAATTAGGGACTTTTTCGATGCTACTATTTGGTTCGTTACTAGTAAACTTTAAAGTGAAAGTTATCGTACGATGGTCGCTGTTACTGAATTCATCACCAACATTTATTCTCTATCAATTCTTCTTTTGTTGCAAGTACAATGTCAAGAACGTTATTACCACGGGTCGGCGTTCGAACAAATTGATAAAGCGAACTCTCTTGCAAGTTCGTATACAAGTCATGTCCGGAGTGTGAAGTAAGAGTATCGCCCCACTTGGTCACTGGTAAATTAAAGTCGCCAAAAATTACGGTATCTTGTGAGTTACTTACATCTGCAATTTGTTCGTAAATTTCTCGGTCAGTTTGCACTGATTGAACTGGAGGTCTGCATATTAACGCAAGTATTATTTTTGTACCTTTATTATTCTTTATTAGCATAAAAGGGTGGGTAAGTGTAGGACCATACTTATAATATCTCATTCGAAACGATCAAAATAAAATTTTAGACATTGCTGATACCAATTATTGATCAAAATATACTTGGTGTCGAGACATCACTTATTAGCCCAACCGTACAGTTGTCCACATAAGTTCTATTCCTCATTGTGTTCTTAAGTATGAGTATGAATGAATTACGAGCGAGTTAATCGCTGTATAAGAAACTACTTAATTCCATCAAGCGCATTACATTTCCACGTATAAGATCACGGAGAGGAACAGAACTTATGTGGGTAACTTTAAGAACATAAGAAAATGGGAGTCTGCAGAGAGCCAATTGGTCACACAAGGCAGATCCCTTTCACACCCAACCCATCTTGTCATGCCTCCTCAATTCTTCCCTGTCTGATTAGCTATTCGTAGTTAATGCTTTAGGCAATAATATCAAAGTAATGTTGACACCAATTATTTTATACACACAATATTGCCACTCATTAACGGCATCTTAGAAGAGCATAACTCATCATAAAATTATTTTGTATTTTAACCTGTACAGTACCAGAGCCGATCTTTCTATATTATTCTGGCTACTATTAAACGATTTTATTCAGTTTATAAAGGTCCTCATGCCATAAACAGGCTTCGAACTATCTCACTTAACCATTTTTACTACCACACATCCTTCTTAAACTGCACAAACCCGTCTAAATATAGTAAAAATATAATGTGAAGACGTCACCGGTACAGAAGTGGTTAACCTCTTCTGTACCGGCGACGTCTTTTGTATTTGATTTCAGCTACATTTAGACTATTTTATTAAGCTCAGGAAGGATATATGGTAGCTAAAAGGATAATTTGAGATAGTCTGTAGCCTTTTGTGGATAGACGTCCTTCCTAAGCTAAATACAATCGGCTAATAATCGTCAGAATATAATGAAAATAACGTCACCGGTAATGAAGTGGTTTAAATACATTCATCAAAATCATAAGAGTCGCAAACTCTTCATATTAACCCCTTCTGTACCGATGACGTCATTTTACTTATATTCGAGCTATATTTAGACAATTTTATTCAGTTTTAAAAGGATCTCAAGCAAGTAAAAGGCTTTGAACTATCTCACTCAACCCTATTTTCTGCAGGGGGCGCTCGGTTATGGCCTTGGCCTTAGTCGGGACCTTGGGGCTGTTCGGTCAGACAGCCTGGGGAACAACAACAACAACAACCATATTTCACTACCACAGATCCAAACTGCAAATTCGTCTAAATACAGCTATAATAGAATTAAAAAGACGACGCCGATACAGAAGGGGTTAAGCGGTTAAATACATTAGCATCCCTAAACTCGTATAAATTTACAGACTTATTTTCTTTAGTAAAAAATATACAATGTAATTTGAAAGAGATTACATTTTAGTTTTCTATATTTTGAGTCCGATTTTCTTCATAAATCTTAGAAAATATTTAGAAAAGAATTAATATTGAGCCTGAGCACTCTAGAAGCTTGGCCTATGTGTTATAAGTAGAAAGTTTTATGTACCATGTGTACAGGCGATATCAAAAGTCAGGATGTATTTAGATAACTTCAACTAATTCCTTGAATGTGACGATAGTGCGTTGTTATGTGTGCGATTAGTTTGCTTGGGAAACAGATTAACTTGCTCATGTAGTGATGTACACCCTATGTGGTGGACTGTGTTATTTTATTTTGAAATGTTATTTTATGAAGCGTTATTTCCACATAGCGATTTTGACGAGTTCTTTTGCTTTTATCTTGTATCGTCCCAGTTTTGGTTTGTTTAGTTTGAAAGTTTTACATTTTAATTGTAATGTATGTTATTATGTATGTACTGTACTGTACCGGTATGTATGTACTGCATAAAATAACACCACTTTGATTCACACGTCTCTAAATTGCAATCTCTTGAAAAGTTTTGATATGTATCAAGTGCAGCATAGACTTACAAGCTTTGTATTGTTGTACGGTAGCGCTAATAAGTCATGTCTCAGCTGTCATTATATTTGGCTCGCTCTGTGCTGTATTTATGTCTCTCAGATGTTGAATAGGGTGGTATATCAGCCATCATTACATTTGGCTCGCTCTGTGCTGTATTAATGTCTGTCAGATGTTGAATACGGTGATGTTATTTTGCAAGTTTTACATTATAATTATAATGATTATTATTATTATTATTATTATTATTATTATTATTATTATTAATATCAGCCGTCATTACATTTGGCTCGCTCTATGCTGTATTCAATCATTTATGTCTGTCCGATGTTGAATAGGGTGGGTAAGTATAGGAAGAACATGTTTGTATATCTCACTCGAAATGAAGAAATCAAGTTGAGATATTGCTGATACCAACTACTGATCCAAATATACTTGGTGCCGAGACATGACTTATTTGGCCGACTGTACAAACTCAATATATACAAAATTATAGATTGGATGGGTCATGTCGCGGTGTATTTAACTTTCTGGAGATACGTCATATCATCTCACTAATATCTACTGGAATAATCCTTAAATAAATAACATTCTTTTAAAAAAAAAAAGGAAGATCAAATATCACTTAAATATTTTAACGCACTAGTCCTACTAAATCTACTTACAAATATTCTATGCATAAACACGAGGGAGGAGGGGATCTAGAAAAACGACCCATCTTCCCTAAATAAAACTTTCAAATTATGAAACTGATTGTAATTCGACCTACCGGTATCAATTATAACATAATAAGTAAATAAAACAGGCGCATAAATGGCCGTACTTACAATATACATTTTGTAATCGACCACTTGAGAGTTTCAGGCTATAAGGAAGTTGGAGCCGTGAATATCGATATTAAAGAGAAATGCAATAATAATGTGGATTTCTGATGGATAAAAAGTATGATCACCTAGGTTTTATGTATTTACATATGAACTACAACCGTATTTTAGCTGGTAATTCTGCTAAATATTGATGTCTACAGCTCCAACTTCCTTATAGCCCGAAACTCGCAAGTGGTCAATTCAAAGTAATTTTGGTTGTTACATACACAGAGCGCTCTATTTATAAAGGTGCTTTGTTAAGGGAGCCCACCTCGCTTTTTTTATCTTTCGCTCCCTCTCTCTTTGGCTTGTATCCATTCGGCCCCATTCAGCCTACTGTTTTAAGATGTTTATCCCCATCCAAGTGTCAATATTTTCCAGCATATATATATTTTTGTTTTGACAGCAAGCTAAATTTGTACGGCAAAGCCGGACTTCTCCATACAATGCTGGCTCGCGAAATCGACACCTGGATGGGGATAAACGTCTTAAAACAGTTGGCTGAATGGGGCTGAATGGATACAAGCCAGGGAAAGAGAGAAAAGGAGAGAAAGATAAAAAAAAAAACGGTGACCCCCCCCTTAAATAGTACATTATATTACAGGTCTCAAAAAACAGATTTATATATACATTACAAGTATCCCAAAACACGAGAAGGGTAAACTAGCCTATTTGAATATGGTGGTCCGACATGCTGATAAAAAACAAAAACACTCACATAGCGATTTTGATAAGTTATTTTTACCTTTATCTTGTATCGTCCCAGTTTTGGTTTGTTTAGTTTGCAAGTTTTAAATTTTAATCAATATATTATAATGTAAAACTTGCAAAATAAACAAACCAAAACTGGGACAACACAAGATAAACGCAGAACTAATCAGCATCGGTCACTATCCGATGCCCCGATTTACGGTATTATTATAGGTTTTTAGGTGTTTAGGTTTGGGTTTTGGCTGGTCCCAGAACACATCCCCATTTACCCCATTAATTATAGGGTTCGCTATACGATTTTTCTATTTAAGATTGGGTTTTCAGGAACGTAACCCAATCGTAAATCGAGGGAGACATGTGCCGCGTATATCAAATATGTGTATAAAACAATGTGATACAAAATTTAATTATCTAACTCTATTAATTTGTGTATATTTTTATGCTTTCCACGTACAAAATAGACCACTGAGTACAATTAGGCTAGTCTTCCCTGAACCATGATATAGTTACACTTTGTACAGATCCAGTATATAAGATCCTGCCACCCCAGAACATCCCCCTGCAGGTTAACATGGCACACAACCATTAGATTAGAACCCACCTTACCCTTTCTGAAGCCGGTGACATACGAGAGATTTTTCCGTCAATTTTTCCGAGCAATTGTAGTCCGACAGCTTCAACATATAAGTTCAATGAGAATTAAACTACTCTTTCGCATTGGAATTGGAAACGAGATCGACGATAGATTACGGTATATTGTATGTGAGTAAATAGTAATACATACATACAACATACAGTACTGTTATCTACCGTCGATCTAGTTTCCGATTCCAATGCGAAAGAGCGTCAACCTCTACTGTAGCAGAGGGTATTACTATAAATCTACCCTCCACTCGTCAGTACCAGCGACGGAAGATGTCCGTCAGTAATATGCGGTCATTGTAACGGCCCGTATCGAGCTATACCAGGTACCGTGACTTGTACGCACTGTATTATGAGGGAGACCTGTATTATCATTCACAAAGAGAGCTCCGAATTTTTTTTCAGCGTGCCATAAATAAGAATATATATACAGTACAACCTACACCGCATCACATTAAGGGGAGATGGGTTGTTTTTCTAGATTCCCTTCTCCCTCATGCTTAGCCCCATCAGTTTGTCGATTTTATGATGTTTGCCCCATTAGTTTGTCGATTTTAACACCTTTCGCCTCATTTCTTTGTCAATATTAAGACCTTTCGTGCTATTTAGGTAAAAAAAAAATCCTGGCGAACGAAAGTGAGCCTGTAATTTTAAAGGCTGGGACGTTTTTCTATCGAAAAATTTACAAATTAATCTAGAAGGGGGATCTAATGGATGTTTTTTTTAAGTTTGATGGAGGTCTAGGGAGGAAACTAGAAAAATAATATAAAGAAATTAGCAAATAAATAAGCCCATCTCCTCTTAATAAAAACTTTGTAGTAAATAACAATCTGTTGGTAAAAATATGTTACTTCTCAGTGTCCTACATGCAGTGTGCGTCTAGTTGGTACTGTACACTTTCTTTGACTACATGGTGTGTGCGCGTCATGTAAGTACAGTAGGGTCCCGTATAAAACGAGTATATGGTCGATAAACGAGGGCGTTTTATGCGATTTAGTTTTATGTGAACACAGCATTTTGGTGGCCCAATATCGTCAATGTTCACTGTAAACGTAAATTTTCGTTCAAAACGTATGATATTTCGTACGTTTTGTACGATATTTCGGCGCTCTATATGAAAACTCCTCGGATTTGCCCCACTTTGGCGGCGGACTCGTTTTATGTGATCACATTCGTTCTGATCGAAAATTAAATATTAATATTTTAGCTCGGTCGTTTTAATCGAGACTCGTTTTATGCGAACACGTTTTATGCGGGACACTACTGTATATTCTTCGTAATGTACACTTTCTTTGACTACATGTTGTGTGCGTCATGTAGGTATATTTCTTGATCCTGCACACTTTTCAACTACATGCCGTGTGCGTCATGTAGAAATAAGCTAGGTATTGTACATATTTCAACTACATGTTGTGTGCGTCATGTAGAAATAATCTTCATACTGTACACTTTTCAACTACATGGCGTGTGTGTCATGTACGCACAGTCCTGACTCACAACATGCTGTGTGCGTCATGTAGGTATATATAATCTGGTACTGTACACGTTTCAGCTACATCTCGTGTGCGTATGTAGGGATTATATCAGCTCTGATCGCTGAACACATGTCGTGTACGTACTCTTAGCTAACCCCTAGACATGTTGCGTGCGTCTTTAAAGTCGGTATCACACGAGCGCTTTTTCCCTAAACATTTATCATCAACACTGGTCTGGCAGCTTATGAGGTCAACTTTTAAAACATTTTGGTTACCTAAATTCATCTACCACCTGTCTAGTTCCTGATACCAGTGCAAAATATTCCAGAAATTTTGCCAGCAAAATGTTGATCATCGAATGTTGATTATAAAAGCTCTCGTGTGATACCGGCTTAATATCCTTCATGCTTAGCCTAGCCCCATTGCGTTTGAGATTTTAAGATGTTCGCCCCATTAGTTTAGCGATTTTAAGAACTTTAAGGTACCGCTCACTGTCCGAGCACCTGCCGAGTGCGTCGCGTAGGCATCAGCCCGGAACTGTTAACTCGCCGGCCTTCAATGTCCCAAGCTCTCAGCGAACTGGACTTGTCGACGGGAGAGTCATCGGGGAGCGTTCTGATAACTTTATAGGTACTCTTTTCCTTCCGGATCGTGTAGTACTCGGTTATTTGGGCTTGGGACGACTTTTTCTTGCCATCTCTGCTTCGGTCGGATTGGCTTCGATCGGATGTATCACTCACTAGCGGTTCCGGACTCGTGACGCGACTGCGAGATTTGCGGGTCTTTAAACTCCGACCAGGCTCCCGATTGGTAGGACTGTGCGACCGTTTCTTCAGCCCACCGATCTTTTTCAGTCCAAGATCTTTGTTGGCATTCCGGCTGGATCTGCGCGAGGTACAGTTGACTTGATTTTTAGCCACTTTTTGATCAGCCACGGCACGTTTCAGCTCTGGTGGTGCGGAGCGGGATATTTTGGTCTCTCTCCGGACCCGTGTGTTCGATGGCGCAACCTGGTGGACCCCAGGCTTGGCAGAACCTTTGGTACCCTTGGCAGCGACCCGGACGTCAGCGGAACCTTTTCCCGCGGTAACGGAAGCGCCGGACAGGACTTTATCCGCTTGGTTACCTGCGCTGACTGGGGCATGCGGTTCTTGATCATTATCGGAGTCGGCTGCGGCAGTTTCCGGGCGGTAGGATGTGTGGGAGTTGGCGGGGGGGTCCTGGGGGGAGCTAAATTGGTTGTTAGCGACTCCAGATTTCTTGAGAAGCGTCTTATTGTTGGCGACGGCGGTGGAGATGGTGGTGGTGGTGGTGACGGAGTTTGTGGCAGCTGATGGTGATGTTGGTGATGTTGGTGATGAGTCCGAGCCATTTTTCTTGACGTTCTTGCTCTTAGAGGCGGGCAGAATTGGTAGTCATCTGACGAGGGCGGCTTTGGTCGACCGGCTGGAGAGGGTTGGGGTTCCACTGCAAAGAGATGTTTAACAATTAGAAAAAAAGGTCAATTATATAATACTAGATAATTAAAGATTGGGACGCATTTTGACATCTTTATTCTGGCACTTATCAGATGATTTTATGCAGTTTAGGAAGGACCTGTCTCGAGTCGACCACCCCAGATTTTTTTTGTATTCTATTCTATTCTATTCTATATACTCAGGCCCAATCCCCACTTTTCCTATTTTTCCCCCCTCTTTTCCCTTTTTTATACAACAAAAAAATAATAAGAAAAATGGGGAATGATGATGATGATGCAGATTTTACCACCATACACTCCCTGCTGAATAGCTGGGCTAGGGTGGGTGCCCTGATGAATCAGGGACTTAGTGAATAGTTGCCACAGATTGCTAGACCGCACCGTTCACCAACAGCACTGACGTCTGCCAATAACACACTGGCTGGCCCGAGGCTCGAACCGTCAACCTCACGGTTAGCAGGCGAACGCTCTACCAATCGAGCTACGGCCTGTGGAATGGACCTGAGTATATACATACATACAGGAAGTATCTGTGGGAATTTAAAGGGTGCAGACTATCTCAACCAACACTCTGACTTCCACATACCCTTCCTAATCTGAATTTAATCGTCTAATAATAGCCAGAAGACTAAACAGAAATGCGTACTGTATCTTCTAAGCGTTAGGTAACATGGAAAGCATTTAAGGGAGGTAAAGACAGTACATAAGTGGGCACTGTAATAACATGCATACATGCAATCAGTAGTTTACATTTCAAAACAATTGCATGTATTATATCAAATCCTGACAATGTTTTCAGGCATAGAACATGGACTATTGTCATTTTATCGATGATATAGTTGGCCTACTAATTTGGAATAGGATATAGTACAACAGCTTTTGAAGAATCTGGAATTTAGGAGAATGGAAATTAACATAAATCTAACTTTATTTTTTAGAACACATTTTTTTGTTTAGCCATACTGTATACTTAATATTTATAGGGGTTAATGTTCAAGAGTTTTGGCCTACTTATTTGGAACACGGTATAGCAAAACAGGTCTTGAGAAATCTGGAGAAGAGAAATTATTTTTTTTTTTATTTTATTTTTTTTAGAACGCATGTTTATTTTTTTATTTTTTTTTTTTTTTTAAGAGACAATGAACGGAGGAAGGAAAAACACAGATAAAACAAAAAGGTCCATGTGCCTAAAGGCATCCTCCATTCATAAAATGTTTGTAACAACTGGATTTAAACATTTGTTGATTGTAAGTTTGTGGAAAGCAATTCGAGGGAAGTGAATTCCAAAGAGTAGTAGCTCTGGGGATAAATGAATTCTGATAAGCAGAAGTTCTGCATTGTGGAGGAGAAGTGTAAATTCATGGTCGCTCTCAGCTGCCCTAGTTCTACGGGGAAGATGTGGAGAGGCGGCACAATTGAAGCAAGTTCCTCGGAAACATTGCTGTGAAAAATATCTGTAGAATAATGCAAGGGATGCAACGTTTCTTCGTATGGCTAATGTAGGAAGGTCCTGTGTGATTGCAGGGTTATTGATTAATCTAATAGCTTTTATTTTGAATTTTGTCCAACTGCCTCAATGCAACCACTCCACTTCCACCCCACAGAGGTTAACAGTAATCCATCTGAGAGCGCACATGACTTTTATATATTACGGCCAACTGCTCGTCAGTGAAGAATTCTCGAACTCTGTACAGGAGTCCCAGTTTTTTAGAGGCATTCTTAGCAATGCTTCTAACATAATGTTTCCAGCTCAAGTTAGTAGTTAATGTTACACCGAGAATGTCAATACTAGGGGAAGTGGGAATATTTACATCATTAAAAAATATATGGGAGTCAGTGAGATTCTGTCGGTTAGAAAATTGAATGTACTTGGTTTTCTGTGCATTAAAGGAAACTAGATTCTCTTGTCCCCATTCATTAATTCTAGAAAGGTCCTGGTTCAGAGAAATTGCAGTGTTTATTTTGAATTTATAAGATCGGGTTGGGTGAAAGAATTGGTAATGTGAAGGAACTGTGGAGTGTTGATCATCTGCGTAGGAATGTATTGGATTATGAGTGGTAGAATATGAGATCATTGATATGAATGAGGAACAGAGTTGGGGCCCAGAACTGAACTGATCCCTGGGGGAACCACCACATTTATTGAGTGAAATTGAGAATAAAGGCCATCTACCATTACACGTTTTTTCTGTTATGAAGATAAGAAGAAAATTAGTGGAACTAATGATGCAAGGCCGTAGTGTGACATCTTCGACAATAAGGATTGATGCCAGACTCTATCAAATGCCTTTGATATTCCAGTGCTATTGTATGTGTTTCACCATGTTGGTCTGTAGCTTGGTGATTTGATGCGTAAGAAGGCAAAGAATGTCTGCAGTTGATCGACATCGTCTAAAACCATATGCCTATCACTGATTAATTTATTATTCTCCAGATGCTTAATTATGTGATTATTTAATATAATTTCAAAAACTTTGCCAAGAGTGGGAAGTTATAGCTATTGGTCTGTAGTTTGATGGATCTGAAGAGGCACCTTTTTTAGGAACTGGATGGATGTTTTGCTTCTTTCCAGGGTACTGGGAAAGCATGAGTATGAGTACACAGACGGAAAAATTTTTGCCAATACAGGAGCGAGCACCAAGGAGCAATTCTTAAGTACTATTGAGGAATTTCATCTGGACCAGGAGCCTTATCTACTGAGAGATTTCTGCAAAATAGTTTTGACATGTCTGGTGTGGATCTTAAGTGAGGGAATTTCAGGTGAATTAAAATTAAGTACAGGGACATCTTGATTTAATGTCATCTAAGGTTGATTGGTGGAGAAAAATATCTGCAAAGAGGTTAGCTTTACCTCGTGGGTCCTTACAAGATTGCCAGTCGGAGATTTTAATGGTGGAATGGATGAAGCAGTAGTTGAAGTTGGATTTGAATGAGTTAAGAGTAGACCAAAATATTTTGTTATCATTTGGATTATTTAGAAGTTTATTTGCCTGCTTATGGAGAAAGTTTGATTTAGTTAAGTTTAATACAGTTTTGGCATGATTTCTGATGTTTCTAAAGTAATTAAAGGCTTTCATTGTGTTTTTGATCTTGTGTATGCATTGTAGGCTATTGCTTTTTGTTCAGTTACTCTAGCACAATTATGGTCAAAACCATTTAGGTGAATTAGATCTTTTACTGTACTTTTGATGAGGAATAAAAGTTTCCATTCCAATTTTTACAAAATCTTGTATGTGGCTCAAGGTGGAGTGTGCATCATTAGAAAAGAAAGAGGTCCAGGGAATATCAATAAAGAAACCTTGAAGACCCTCCCAGTCTGCCCTATCGTAATTCCATTTAGTCACCAAAAACAGGTTTCAGAGTGGGAAGGTGTGGTAGGTGATAGACAGGTGGCCTGTATCAGACAGTGATCAGAAGATCCAAGTGGGGACCTCACTGTAACATCATAATTTCTGAATTGGTTGTTAAAAATAAGTCCAGTAGGTGGGAATTATGATTAGGATTATCTGGTACACGGGTGGTGGTTGGTGACTAGTTGAATGAGATTAAATGAGTCTGCAAATAGCTCACATTCAAGAACCAGCTCATCAGTCCTGGCTGAATGAGTGAGCCATTCAACATTATGGACATTAAAATCACCCAACACAGTGATTTCAGAAGAGCATTTAAGTTGAGGACACTGAGTTGTGAGGACAGAGAATCAAAAAGACTTTGCTCTGGAGGAGTATTTGGGGAACGGTAGATGCAACATAGGTATTTAAATTTACCAGCAGAAATTAATTTGTATATAGAATAATCAAAATAGGGACAATTGAAACTAGTAAACCTCCTCCAGGGCAATTTCAGATTTTGCGAAGCAACATACACCACCTTTAGGTTTCTGAAATTTTGGAGCAGTTGATAACCTGGAAAATTAAATCTAGATGTGTCAGATGTGGATGTTACTTGAGTCTCTGTCAAAAAAAGGAGAGTAGGGGATTCTGCTTGAAGAAATTGGTGTACAGAATTGATGTTAGAGTGAAGTCCCCTTATGTTACTAAAGAAATAGCTGTACTGACAAGCAGCTTTGGGACGTTGCAATGCTCTTGACACAGTCGCATGATGACGACCGGGAGGGCCCTGTGTCAATAACCCAACCCTGCCGGGGGTGGATATCCGAGGGACCACCATTTAATGATTTAGGTGCGAAAAACTTGCAATTATAATTAGACACATTCATAATATTGTGTTTTATAATAGGTGCTTGTTCAGTACTTTATAAAAACAAAATATATTTCTTTAGCTATACCTGTACATGTATGAACAGACTGCAATAAGCACAGACGCTCCCACACACATTCCTGCAATATGGCTTAACCCCTTCTGTACTGGCGACGTCCTTTTTATTTTATTCTAGCTTTATTTAGACGATTTTGGGCAGTTTAAGAAGGATCTGTGCTAGTAAAAAGGGCTAAGTGAGATAGTACGAAGCCTGTTCATTGCTGGAGGCCTTCTTTGAAGTGAATACAATCATCTAATAGTGGCCAGAATAAAGTTAATAGGACGGCACCGGTACTGAAAGGCTTAAAAATAGTCATAATCCAAATTAGGTGCAGGTGTTGGCATCATATTCTGTGTTGGTGGTGTAATGGTTGAGATGCTCATGTTCTGGGTGTGGTGTCCCGAGTTTGAGTCCCGGGAGGACCATATGCTTTCATTAATTTATTCAAGTGCATTGGCGTTTCAAAACCGTTCAGGAAATGTCAAGATAGTAAAAGTCATAACAATATGAAAGAAATACAGTAGGGTCCCGCATAAAACGAGAAATTGGTCGATAAACGAGGGCGTTCTATGCGATTTTGTTCTATGTGAACACGGCATTTTGGTGGCCTAATATCGTCAATGTTCACTGTAAGCGTAAATTTCCGTCAGCAGCGTACGATATTTTGTACGTTTTGTACGATATTTCGGCGCTCTATATGAAAACTCCTCGGATTTGCCCCACTTTGGCGGCGGACTCGTTTTGTGATCACATTCGTTCTTATCGAAAATTAAATATTAAAATTTTAGGTCGCTCGTTTTAATCGAGACTCGTTTTATCTGAACACGTTTTATGCGGGACCCTACTGTATAATCATGATTGAAAATGCACTCGTGTCGTATCACTAATTGAAAAATATTGATATTTGGTGAATAATATTGTTGTTGTTCCCCAAGCTGCCTGGCCGAACAGCCCCAAGGCCCCGAGCAATTCCAAGGCCATAACCGAGCGCCCCCACAGAACCCTTCCTGCCGACCACAATAAAGCCTGGGTGACCGAAGCCACTCCATGGCGGGGAGCTGAGGAGGGTGCGGAAACGCCCGGGAAATAATATTGTTGCCATGCGTGGTAATATTCTCAAATTTTTTCAATATTTTCACTGCCTTAATAATTATATTTAATGAAAGATATTGCTTTCATGCATAGTAATATTATAGGGCAGTGGGCTAGGAATCCTCCTCCACTTGTATAATTCTCCTACTCGACGAGACAAAGAAACGGGCGAAGGAAAACGAAAGTGGTCACAGACCCTGAGAATAGGAACTTTAAATGTTGTTTCTGTTCGGGCTCTGTCTCGTGTCGGCCATCCCTAGTCATGGGGTATGTGCCTGAGTTTACTAAATACAGTACATACAATATTGTCTTAATATTTTCACTGCCTGAAGAGGTAGCTTGCACTTTTTATTTGATCAACTAAAGATTTGTTTTCTTAACCCGTACAGCCCCAGCGACGCGTGAGACGCGTCGGCGATGTATGTAACGCACAGCCCCAGAGACGCGCCTGACGCGTCACCCTAATTGCGCCGACCGTAACCTCAGGTGTAGCCACTCAAGAGGGCTCAGATTTGTATGGAAACTGTGTACGTATCCCACGCAACCGTGTCGATGGTTGAAAACCCTCAAAGTCCATGTGCGTGTGCGTGCACGTGAGCGCGCAATAACCTGGTTTTTGGGGGTAATTGCCTTCAATTTTTTACTCTTGTAAAATACGTTTTCGGGGGCTCTGCAGGACCATTTTTTAAGCTTTTTGAGCGGTTTTTCGTGGTTTTTCCTTCATTCCTAACCCATTCGCTATTGTTTCTGGAATAAAACCATTTTTTGAAAACCGGCCGGGTTCTGGTGAACAAACATTACAAAACTAGCCGGGGCTCCACGGGTTAAATAGCAGCTGTCAGTCTTTCAACTTTGGGGGGGTCACTTGTTACAGGTAGCTTTGCTATTTGTCTCATTCATACACATAGGAAGAAAATAAGGTTTCCATCCCTAGATCGTCCTTAATCCTTACAGTACCAGTGACGTCCTTTTCATCATATTCTGGCAACTATTAGACAATTTTATTCAGCTTAGGAAGGACCTCTAGCAATGATAAGGATTCAAACTATCTTAACCTACCATTTTAACTACCACAGATCCTTCCTAAGCTGCATAATATCGTCAAAATATAGCTAGAATAAAATATAACACACGTCGCTGTTACTCAAAGGGTTAACAGTATTACATAATATACATTTCAAGAATAAGTAATTCTTGTAAAACTGGGCTAACCTAATGGAACTCAAGAAATAATTTAATCATTACACTTACAGGTCTCCCTTGATTTACGATTGTGTTACGTTCCTGAAAACCCGATCTTAAATAGACTAATCGTATAGCGAACCCTAAAATTAATGGGGTAAATGGGGATGCATTCTGGGACCAGCCAAAACTCAAACACAAACACCTAAAAATCTATTATAATATCGTAAATGGGGGCATCGGATAGTAAGGGAGATCTGTACCTGGGGTAGCTAACTTCATCTTGGTACCTGTATCTTATAAACTATTTCTTTATCGTCTTTATGCGGTACAACTATTATATTATTTCTCCAACTTACTTTTGAGGCTTACACACACACACACGTTGAAAGACTGCAACCGTCCACAGTGAATGTGGCTTCCATGGTACAATCACAGTACTGCACACAGTGCACAGCAATCATAACACGGTGGCTACAGTCTATACTGCAGCACAGTACAACAAAGTCTTGCCACAACAATGCCCTATCTTGTTATCACTGTGGCTGATATTGGTATAGCACTAACAGTGTCTCAGCAGAACACAATAAAGTCCCCCTGAAGCACTTGCACCTGGCGAAATCGCACCACATCAGCCTGAACCGTGCTACAATAAGGCAGTAACAAGAAATCATCATAACTGCTACAGAGGCTTGTCATGCATGTATCGTACACTAAGTCAAGACCATGGACTAACAGAGAAAAACTGAGTCACTACGGCAGCCAGAGGGAATAATGGTTTGGTTCATGCAGTGCAGAAACGTAACCAGGCCAATCCGGAAAAGTAAACGAAAAACTCATGCAAAAAAAATCACTAATCACTAGACATCTAACTTACACAGGAGAGAAACGGTAGTGAAAAAGTTGATTACTATTTGGTATTCCCTTTACTACACGATAAGGAGGCTTGACGGCGTGTGGCGGTGGCGTAGGAGAGAGACGAGAAGACGCCCCGGATATCCCACCCGATGTCGAGCCTCTCCTACTCTCCCTCGGCCCAAAATTCTCCGGCTTATCGTCTTCGCAGTTGTTGTTCTCCGAGTGGGGCTGATCCACGATATTCCCGTTGTCCTCGGGGTTCGACCCCCCCGCCCCCATTTGGGTGGGGTCGGAGGGCTTGTCGTTACCCCCGCAGTATAAATTCTTAGGGTAACAGGATATAGAAGAGGAATTTTTGGAGGCAGACGTAGAAGCAGTCGAGTGATAGAGATACTTGGAAGGCGAAGAACTTGAGTGATAAAGAGATTTAGAGAAGGGTGAATAGGTTGAGTTAGCATTGAGAGATTTCCTGGAGTGTGAGGTGGATGGATTACTGCCGTGGGGGTTGTGCGGGGTGTGTGAGCCGGGGGGAGCAGCGGGGGCGGAGGAGGAGCCCCTGATCTTGCTGCCCCGTTGGTTACACCCGCGATACACCGACCCCAAGAGCCACGCATGTCTTGGGGTGCAGGGGGGAGACCAGAAAGTTGGATTGTAAATATCTATACCTGAAAATCTCCCTCTGATGTTGCTGTATATACATGGAAGTAATTATCTATCTATCTATCTATCTATCCATCTATCTATCCATCTATCTACTCAGGTGCATATCCCTTTCCTTTTTTTTCTTTTTTTAAGTAATTATGGTAACTTATATTGCTTCGGCTATGCACAGAATCCTCTTTAACAGCACAGTATAGTACTGTAGACAAATCAATTAATGGGGGAATACAGCATGACAATGCATAGCCACAATCACCCTCTGACTCCACTCTGAGGGATCCCCCCAGGCAATATTCTCAGGTCTTTTATTGAATACCTGATCATCCAGAGGATTTCAATAGTACTATGAACACTATTTCTTTTAAATAAATAGTTTAACCAAACCATGGAGTCAAAAAGGAGACCATATATATTTTCCCAGATGGGACATCATGAATGTCGACTAACTGCTAGGTATACTGCTCGGGAATAGAAACTGGGTTCTCTCAGTTGTGAACCGAATGTACTGTACTACCAATTTACTGCACTTATATAATCCTTTACAATTATACAGTGATGTTGTTAAACTACTGAAATACATTTGTTTTATGACCAAGAAAACCAATTACTGGTAGTCTACATTATATTCTACAGTATAGTACTTTATATTCTATTAGGCCTACCTTATAATTATGGAACATATCCTATTCATATACAAAATAGCACCTAATGATAAAGTCCTCATCCTTATACAAATTTCATAGCGTAAAAGAGGCCAAAAACCTACCTACTGTACATTAACTTTATTCATCAAAAGTATCCCTAAATAATGAAATGCGTGTTTTCGGAGCGTCTCGGCTCACTCAGGTCAGATATAGCTGCCATAGTAGACATTATGGAGATAAAATATATCTTTTGAAGAAGCGTCTACCTATTGCCAGACGCCATAATTACCGAGGAGTTGGCCACTTGAGAGAAGAGACTGCACATTTTAATTTTGAAGATGTTGATTACCAAATATATTATATACACACCATTGCCAAGTTCACTATTATATATTGAAATACATCGTGATTATTAAATACTGAATAGTAGATAACATAAAACACAAAACAATAATTTCTATGTACTGTACATTGTGTTTATTAAATATACCGTACATGTAGTTAAAATAAAATATATAACTAAATTCTTGTATTGCTACTCAATGCAAGAGCTGCACAATCATCATAGCAATTATTACGCAACTAGGCCTATATTAATTAAAAATATCATACTCAAAGCCACGGACCACTTGTGAGTTTTAGGCTACGAGAGAAGTTAGAGCTGTAGATATTGATATTCACCAAAAATACAAAGATGACCTAGATGTGTGCGAATTTGTTTTTGTTTTTGCGTGTTCATAATTTTGTTTTTTTGTGTTGCCCCTATTCGGGCTCTGTCTTGAGTCGGCCACCCCCAGTACAAAAAAAAAAAAAAAAGAAAAAAAAAAAAAAAAGGGGGGAAATGGGCCTGATAATTATGTTGAATTCAATTTAGCCCCTTCAGCAAAATGACACCTTTTTACCATTAATTCTGGCTAAAATTTGACACTTTTAATCAGTTTAACCCTTCCTACCCGGTCTGCCTTAGGTAAGGACAGCACGAAAGAAGGGCCGCTACCCGGTATGCCTTATCTAAGGCATGAGCTTAATAGCCTAATTAAGCTTGGTCCGAACGCCGTGCATACGACGTATGTCAACAAACCCAAGCGTTCGTCACCGCACCTCCAAAAACAAGAAGGAGAAGACTCCTCAATGTTATTGTTCTGACGTCATGACGAAATTAGTGTCTAAAAAGCCCCCATATTGGCAACATCTCTGCAATATTGGCTCCACTGAAATCGTCATCACAACTGAACCAGTTGACTTACAGAGCTCTACACAATGCCAAAATACAGATTGAAAACCGCACTACGATTATAGATGAGTGGGAAAGTTCTAGCAGTGAAAATAAACATAAATACGGTAGCCTAGGCCTAGAAGTTTTTCAGCCATATCGCCCGGGTAGGGGCGACCGTCATTGGGTAAGACAGCCCGGGAAGGAAGGGTTAAGAAGGACCTATGGTTTGTTTTTCATATGATATCATAGTTGGTCCACAGAAGCACAAAATACTTTGAATAAGTTAACAGCCAAACCCACACTCCCTTAACCCCTTCTGTATGGCGCCTGTCATATGACGGGTGCCATTTTGGGCCTACAGTATTATGTGGTCTGTTGTAGGCAGTGCTGGCAGCACCCAACTGCAGCCCCTGATGGTCGGGCAGATACTGACACCACTGGAGCGTTACCAATGGCAAAAACAGCAAATAAAATGCTAATTTTCGTGATTTTGGACTACTGTACGTTTGCAATATCATTGCAAGATAACCAGATGTCATAGGAAATTGATTCAGGTGTCATTGGAAAGCTCTATCACCATACTTTCACGTTTATATAATTATATTAGGCTCTGTTTTTTGCTTAAGCATGAAAATGAGCAGGGAATGAAGGTAATTTCGGGCAATTATGCCTGCCCATAAGGGGTTAAAGGGAGGATCAGCAGGAAACACTACTGGTCCCCTGGCAAGAAAAGGCCCAGCCTCGGGGCTTGCTGATCCATTGATGCAGTTTTTACCAGCATGCACTCCCTGCTTAATAGTGGGGCTAGGGTGGGTGCCCTGATGTATCAGGGACTTCAATGAATAGTTGCCACAGATTGCTAGACCGCACCGTCCACCAACAACACTGGCGTCTGTCAAATAGCACACTGGCTAGCCAGAGACTCAAACCCTCGACCTCACGGTTTGCAGGCAAGTGTTCAACCAACCGCACTACAGCCTGTGGCCTGTGGCCGTAGCTATCTAAACCTGTAATTTCCTTAGCTGGAGCCTACAACTCAAAAGTGGTCACTTCTAATTTGCTCTGCTACCCTAAAGGTGCATGCAATGTTAGTGCAAACATTACTGTCTAATTGTTAATTTTGCTACCACGGATCCAATACCAATACAAGCTACTGTATTATTATGCAGTACTGTAGAATAGATCACTTACGTATAGATCCGCATCTCTCCACCAACCAATTTTCACAATCCACCCTACCCTGTTTTTGTCTCACTAAACGGTGATATAATTTCACTACTTATAACGTACAGCTTTTGCAGTAAACAGCTCTAAGTGTCTTACTTCAAAATAATTACAAAAATATATATAAAACACATAAAACACAACTCAAATCTTATATTGTTGAGAACGGGGTGTTACTTTGATGTAATTTGAACAAATAAAAATCTAAAATACAAAACATAGGAAAACTAAACCCAGATATTAAAACTATAGGTAGCACCAACAAACTATAGGTAGCACCAACAAACTATAGGTAGCACCAACAAACTATAGGTAGCACCAACAAACTATAGGTAGCACCAACAAACTATAGGTAGCACCAACAAACTATAGGTAGCACCAACAAACTTGATAAAATTCACAATCCCTGACTTCTTTGTAACTCAAAAAAGCCTAGAGCAAACTGGCTGTAATTATCCACACCTATTTCCCGGTAGACTCTTCCCAAATGATAGAAACGTCAGCCTGATTGCTTTCATTAATTTTGAGTTATAAGGAGTTAAGGAGTCAAGTTCGCTGGTGCTACCTATAGTTACATTGTAGACACAACAGTTGAGGTTCATCTTAAGCACTCTTTAGGTGGACTTCGGAGATCTCAAGAATGACCAAAGCTTTTGTATCTCTAGATTAAAATTGTTTTCAATACGTAGGTTTAGTTTTCCAATCTTATGTCCTCGTCAAAGTGAATTTGACATCCGACTAAAACATAACTAGAATACTGTATATGTGTAAATATAAATACAATCAAAGAATAGAGTTAAAAGTAGAAATGTGTGCAATGGATGGAATGGGGGAAGAATAATAATCGAATAAGAGGTAAAATATACACCATTAAAAAGAAGAAAACTTAACTACGTGTACAAATAAAGGAATACCAAAAAACACATCAAGAGATAAAACAATTCAAATAAATATAGAACTAAAGAGAAAAAGAATAAACCCATGTGAAGTATCGTAGTATCCATCTTAATATTACCCCAACAAAAACTACAGCAAAACGCCTCTCTCTCGGACTTTACACTTTAAAAAAAACTTTGAATGCTTCAAGTCGGTATCCGTTCTAGACATTACCTCTCTTTCAGCTTGAGATTGAAGTATGAAAGACGGAGAAAAATGCCTATACACTGTTTCCTTTCTGATGACGATAAATTGAATCCCATAGCAGCTCTTTTTTTATCCTTAATGGAAAGATATGGAACGACTTTGTCTTTGCATCATATTAAGACCAAGTTTGTATAATTAGCACCATATTTCCCTACAAAATCTTCAAAATAACCGAGAAATCTTGATGGGAACTTTGCAATTTACCGTCAGTTGAAAAGAAATCGAGTATAGACAATATTATTTTTCTGGACATTTACCTTTCCCTTCCAAAAGATAAAAAGTTCACACACTCGATATGTGGCTCAGAATATCGTCAACTTATGTCCGAATTATCCCACTGATTATCCCAAAAGAGAGGAGATTTACTGCATAATAGGATTCAAAAGTTCAGAGACAACTTCAATAAGAAATTGTACTTTTAATACGAACCAATTTGGATAAGTTCTTTTGTCTTTATATTGTGCCGTTCCCGTTTTGGTTTGTTTGTTTTGCAAGTTTTATATTTTAATTGTCTTGGCAGTCCTCACTAAGAAATCACAAAACAAAAACAGATTTTATCACTATTATTATTGGGGCCGAACAGCCCCAAGGCCCCGAGCAAGGCCAAGGCCATAACCGAGGGCCCCCACAGAACCCTCCCTGCAGACCACAATAAAGCCTGGGTGACCGAAGCCACTCCATGGCGGGGAGCTGAGGAGGGTGCGGAAACGCCCGGGAAACCAAAGCCCCACCCAGGGCCCTGTGCCCCTCAGCAATTATGAAGAGAAAGTTGAGGGGCAAAGGAAAAATGTGACGCTTTGGCTTCCAATCTTGGTAGATTGGGAGGTCAATCCACGGAAGAGACGCCGTCACTTGAGATCTAGAAAATATATAAGTAAAAGGAACAGTCAGAGTAAGCTATGGGTATGGCAGAGATCACTCAGTTCTCATTCTGATAGACCAGCCCATCACCATGCCCATGCCAAAGGGTTAATGTGATATTCTCTATGCTTTCCACAATTTAGTATTGGGGTTGTTCCTGAACTTCTGAATCTGAGTTTAACGTCAAAGAATAAAGATTAAAGTACATGCTAACCTCTTAGTGGTAGCCGTGGCGGTCGTTCTGATGGGTCTCCTGGCGGTGTCCCGATGTGCGGTGGTTAGTGCCGACACCTTACTGGCCTTGACCGGTGACAACACTGCCTCACGTCCGCCGCCGCCACCACCACCCATGGGAGTGGATTTGGTGCGCACGTGGGCTTTGTCCTCCAGGCTGGAAAATTATCACCCTCGTTCTACAGTATATGCCTAGCTGGGATTTGAACCATTACCATTACCCTAACGCTATACACATTAGACCCTAGAAACATCAGGCTAGTAAGACCTAATCCCCTGTCATTCTAGGTCTACCCCTCTAGGTAACTCTCACCATATTCACAGACTTATATCTCTTCATCCAATTTGGTCATTCATCTTCTCCACATGCTTAAACCAACTAGGCCCATTCTAGTGCAACTCTTCACCAACCCCAACCCACCAATTAACTTACAGATAAACCTAATTAATGAAATCAATGAAACTAATGAATACATGTGGTACTCCAAGGATGCGAACCTAGGATACTCACACCAATTTAAGTTGTGAATTATTAATCTAGAATAAAAGTTATTAAGAAATCCTCTGCCTTAGTTTAAGATTAAAATTGTAAGTCATACTTATAATCTACTTCAACTATAACCTCCGGATATGTAAATGGAGGGGATGGATCTGTCTTGTAAGAAAGGGGACATGCAATAGCTTAGGAAGTGATGGTGCATTTGATAGTACTGTACTACAAGATAATACCGGCATAGTAACCAAGTAAGTACAGCTACTGACAAATGTTTGTGAGCTGTTGCGATGTTCTTTATACAAATATGACCATTTAGATTGAACTTCAGACCAAATTGGCTGCGTGACTGTCCTGTCTTGAATAACTGTCTTGATAGCGTAATGCTTAGTGTGCCGAATTTCGGAGTAAGTATCCTAGGTTCGAGTCCTTGGAGTACGACATATATTCTTTACTTTCATTGATTTCATTAGTTAGGTTTATTTGTAAATTAATTGGTGGGTTGGTGAAAACAAATATGAAAATCACAATAGCTCACAAACATTTGTCATCAGCTGTACAATAGTCTTTATAGGAGGAATTGTAATGTATGGGTATTTTCAAACTACTGCCTCAGACATGCCTTGCATTCATCAAGCAACAAATTAAACATACATGCACTTTCTTATACTTAACTGTAATTAATCTTAATTGCATAGATCATACAAAATTCACCATATATAGTCAAAGTGGAGGGTATATTTGACACGCTAGAGCATTTTTTCTCCTCTTTCAATCCCAATGTTTGCAAGGTATGTCAGTACACAATCATCACCTTCAATCAAAAATTATCATTCAATATTTTTTAAGGGAACCCATATCGCTTTTTTTTTCTCTTTCTCTCCCTCTCTCTTTGGCTTGTATCCATTTGGCCCCATTCAGCCTACTGTTTAAGGACGTTTACCCCCATCCAGGTGTCAATATATATATTTTTGTTTAGACAGCAAGCTAAATTTGTACATTTTTGGATAGAAAAATTTCTCCAGCAAAGCCAGATTTCTCCATACAATACTCTGGATGGGGATAAACGTCTTAAAACAATTGGCTGAATGGGGCCGAATGGATACAAGCCAGGGAAAGAGAGAAAAGGAGAAAAAAAAAAAAAAAATGTGGGCCCCCTCCCCCCCCCCTTCTCCCCCCCCCCCCCCCCCCCCCCCCCTCATACTTACTGTACTCTGCCGGTGGTGGCGGAGCGTGAGTGTGCCCGAGAGGCCTTCAGTTGGTTGAGACGGTCCCCCTGAGACAGTCCGTTGATCACCCGGGTCTCAGAGTCGTGGGAGCTGGCTGGGTTGTTACTGTTTGCCACATCCTTAGAACAAAATAAGGGGGAAGGGGTTTATTTTTTGGTCTATTAATTCATATACTTTATTACTTTTTTAGTTTCCTTTTTAAGAGGGGTACTATTAAAGCCGGTATCACACGACTAACACGAGCGCTTTTTCCTTCAACATTTTTGCTTAACACTGGTCTGGCAGCTTATGAGGTAAACATTTAAACTATTGGGGTTATGTAAATTCATCTATCATCAGTCTACTTTCCGTTACCAGTGCAAAATATTCCAGAAATGTTGCCAGAATTTTTTTGATTATCGAATGTTGACTAAAAAAGTGTTTGTGATACCGGCTTAAGATGGATAGAGTTGCTATATTATTTTAGAAGATATCAGGGAGTAAACTTTTATCATCTAATACACTTGGACGTTTCATTGCATCTGACTTCTATCTATTCTATCTTATATAGGTACTCAGGCACATACCCCTCTTTTTTCAGCTGGGGGTGGCCGACTCGAGACAGAACCCAAATAGAGAAAAAAAAAAAAAAAAGTATACCAAAAAAATCTGACTTACCTCAATATATTTCTCATGGTTGTCGGTATGAGTGTGGTCGTCCAGCTTAAGAGTATCCACACCACTCAGAACCACCTGGACGTTCTCCTCTCTCTCACTCTCTCCTTCCGATGAACTACCAACCTGTACAACAACAAAATATACATAAATATAATTTTATGGTTTCTATATTTTAGTTTTTGTAATATTGTTTTGTTAAACCTTAAATACTGTACGTCAGGAAACAGATTAACTTGCTCATGTAGTAATGTACACCCTATGTGGTGGATTGTGTTCTTTTATTTCATAAATTTTATTTTAGTAAGCATTATTTCCACATAGCCATTTTGAGAAGTTATTTTACCTTTATCTTGTATCGTCCCAGTTTTGGTTTGTTTAGTTTGCAAGTTTTACATTTTAATTACCACAGTGATTCTTAAAAGGAAGTTTAATTACCACAGTGATTCTTAAAAGGAAGTTTAATTACCACAGTGATTCTTAAAAGGAAGTTTAATTACCACAGTGATTCTTAAAAGGAAGTTTAATTACCACAGTGATTCTTAAAAGGAAGTTTAATTACCACAGTGATTCTTAAAAGGAAGTTTTCCTTATATTCTGCGGTTTCTAGTTTTGGTTTGTTTGTTTTGCAAGTACAGTATTACATTTGTATGATCTCATGATAAGTCTATTATTCAATTTCAAAATGTAATGTATATGTACTGTATACAGAAGCTGTCATCAGTTTTAGTTTTAACCTCAAATAAGTACATCTGATTACAAAAGTTATCTATCTAGTACCAGACACCGTAATCCCAGAAATAATCAGCTCATATGCTTCTTAAAAAAATGTAATACCAATCTTACCTTATTCTTGTGGTTGAGATTATTGGAGTTGTTTTTGTTGCGGGTATTGCGCATGTTGGCCACGTGGTCCCTGTACGCCACACTGTAGATCCCGTGCTCAAACTTCTTGTTCAGGTTCTGGCTCTTGTTGCGGCCTCGGAATATGTCACCTTCCAACCACAACGATGACTGTTTTCTGTGAAGTAAAAGTTTGATGTGATAAGCAGGGTGTAAAACCAACCAGAGAAATATAAATAAATAACAACGTGCACTCCCGAGATTGACAGAGCTAGGGTGTGTCCTTGTCACAGGGATTTAACTGGACATTTAACATGAATCACTAGACCGAGCTGCCCAAACTCGTCGTTTACCAATGACACAGTGTGGGATCGAACTGCATACCCTTCGATCAGCAGCCAGACGCGCTATCAACCATGCCATTGCCCGCGGTCAAACAAACAATTGGTCAACTTTTACAACCAGTTATAACTCAAGTACGCAAGGCCAATATAAATATACAGCTTTGCCATCTCAAAACCTCAAGAGTAACTGAACTGAATGAGATAATAAAATTGATTTGACTTTACGTGAAAATAATAGGAATAAATGTAATGTGTTGGTCTACTTACGAGGTTAGCCATTGTTGCTGTCCACCAATGATGGATCCTGGGCGACAGATACGCAGCCAAGCAATAACCTCGGCTGCCGTGAACCGGAAGTGTTTCATCATGTAGCACCCGATCAGTGACCCTGTGCGACCCAAACCAGCTGGAAACACATACAAAACAACTTTAATATAAACACCATGCGAGGATGAGCACTTAAGGGGAGGTAGTTGCTTTTTCTCTAGCACTGTAATCCATTATTAATTTATTATGCTTTGCTTATCAGCAATATAGATTCATTAAAGTATTGAGTACCTGTAAGTAAGTGTACCAAATCCAGGTTTAGTTGGTGTAGTAATTCTGGGTTATTGGGTAACTAGGTACTGGTGTGTGGTGCCTATGCTGGCTTCAGACCTTCAAAATCGCTTTTTCCTAATTAGTCTAGCTAATTATGGGGTAAGTCCAGTCAATAGAAGCGTCTTATGAGCCGAAAAATACGGTAGGTGAAAATGTTGTCGTCAACTTACCTTTGCAATGAACCGCTATACCGCCGGGCGTATGCTCACTGACTCTGAGAAAATCCCTCATGATGTCATCCGAGGGACACGACCCATCGATGAAGTACATATCATAGTGCTCGAACCCGGCTGACTTGAACCTCCCCGCGTCGTAGATCTTCTTGTTGAGGCGCACTATGGACGTCACATTATGCTTGCGGAAGTAGCTGAAGTATGTCTCCGGGGAGTGGAGGGTGTAGCCGTTCTTGACCTTGCTCTCCGAGTGTGGTCCGCAGAACGCCAGGTATTTGCCCGGCATGATCCAGTTGAAGTCACCATTTTGCACCTTCTGCTCGAAAAAAGAGAAGAGTGTATGAGCAGAAAATCACTACAGTACAAACAGTTATATGATAAAACATTCCTTGATTTTGGCCCTGTTACTCTTTCAACTCTGGGGGAGGCACTTGTCACAGGCAGTACTGCCTTTTGTCTCCCTCATCCACATAGAAAAAAAAAAAAAAAAAAAATACTGTACAAGGAAATGGGTTTTCTTTAGGGTTTCTCTCCTGTAGACAAGTTGCCTGCCAGGGTTACCTAACTGACTTCTGTGTTACTATGGTTTTTAGCCCCTACAGCTCGATGACATATTTTGACCTTTTGTTCAGGCTAAATTTAATGATCTTAAGCAGTTTAAGAAGGGCCAATTTAATTCAGAGGGTTTATCGAGATCGTATTTAGCCCTTTGAGTCCAAAACGTAGAATATAAGCCAAGGAAAGTTGTTTAATGGTAGCCAGAATATGATGAAAACTACGTCATCGTGCTGAAGGGGTTTAGTGAATATAGAACCTTAAACAACATGCCCCTTCTCCCTCGTGTTTAGCCCCACTAGTTGTCAGATTATAAGATGTTCGTTCCGTTAGTCTGACGATTTTAAGAACTTTCGCTCTATTTCTCTGTCAGTATTAAGACTTTTCGTGTCACCTACCTACCTATTTAGGTCTCGATTTTTTCTTGTCGAGCAATAGCGAGACTGAAATTTAAGAGGAATCGGCCTTCGGCCAATACATTTTTCCATCGAAAAATGTAAAAATTTATCTTGAAGGAGGTCTAGGGGGTGTTTTTTAAGCTTGATGGAGGTCTAGGGGGTGTTTTATAAGCTTGAAGGGGGTCTAGGGAGTGTTTTATAAGCTTGATGAAGGGGGGTCTAGGGAGTGTTTTATAAGCTTGATGGAGGTCTAGGGAGTGTTTTTTAAGCTTGATGTGGGAATATAGAACCTTACCTCATAATATTCATATTCCTCTACGTCAAAGTCGTCAAAATCAAAGAATCCAAGTTTGAAGGACTTGTCTAGAGCGTGGAGACAGTCTAGGAGGGTGAGGTGGTAGGTGGACATGCCGTACGCTGCATCACGGAAGGGGCAGAAGGGAGGACTGTTACCCCCCATTAACGGCTTGTAGGCTTCCTCGGGAGTCTTTTTCAGGTAAATGATCTGAGGGAAAAGAAAGGTACAATTAGTTTTCAAGAATACTTCGTAGCGAGGTCGGTCCTATGTGATCTGTGTCCCATAAAATATTCTTTCCTCTCACGTAAGCATTATGCTAGGCTATACATAAACGAAGTACTGTACAGGTATTCATCGCCTCACCTCAAACGAAGCCTATCCATCTATTGCCGGACGCATTACTCCCTTTAACGAGGGTGGCCATACACAAAATGCCCCCCATGCGGACCTAACCCCTTTAAGAGGGACAACCCATGCCAGTTTACTGAAGGACTTACAGGATTGACCACTCGATTTAGAGTACATCCGACTCTGAGGCATTCTATGTACAGTATCTTATTAGCACTATTTTTCTACAGTGGTGTGCGGCTAGTCCATCCACTAACCTGCTTCACCCTTAGGTAAGCAGTACAGATTTGTATAAAGTTTACTCCCCTAGACAGGTTGCCGACCAAGGCTGATGAGTCCCATCCACCCGGATTTTTTATAAGGTTGTCTCCCTTAGATGTGTTGCCGACCAATGCTAACGAGTCCCATCCACCCGGACGAAGTATTCGATGCTCTAATTTATGATATTATTATAGGCCTTTCGCTGTTTGGGTTTTGGCTGGTCCGAGAACGCATCCCCATTTACCCCATTAATTTTAGGGTTTGCTGTACAATTTTTATATTTAAGATCGGGTTTTCAGGAACGTAACCGAATTGTATATCGAGGGAGACATGTATTCATCGCCTCACCTCAAACAAAGTACTGTATATAATAAAGTCCTGCTGGTATTTTCCTCAAGTCTCCCCTTCCTATCAATCCTACATGCTTGGCCTGGCTGCTGGGGGAGGAGAAACTGGTTCTACATCCTGCTTCCGACAGTATATGGACATATTAGTAAAGGTTTAAGTCCCTCTAAATATAATACAGTACCTTTTTCTTGCCTTTTCAATCATATTTAACCCTTTTTACCACCACAGATCCTTCTTATAACTCACAAAACCGTCTAAATATAGCTAGAGTCAAATTAAAAAGACGTCGCCGGGTATACAGTATACTCAGGAACATACCCCATTGCTGGGGATGGTCGACTCGAGACAAAGCCCGAACAGGAACAAAACACAAAATACAAATTCACACACATCTACAGTAGGTTTATCTGTTATTAAGCCAGGGAAATATATTGTCTTTAGTTCCCCCTTTGTTATCAGAGAGAGAGAGAGAGATTGTGAGAGTAAGTAAGTTAGTTAGCTCTCTCTCTCTCTCTCTCTCTCTCTCTCTCTCTCTCTCTCTCTCTCTCTCTCTCTCTCTCTCTCTCTCTCTCTCTCTCTCAGCCTGCATATCTGTCCATCTCTCTACTTTAACAAAATTTAATATTTTATATTCCACAAACCAGCAGTGGCAGGTCATTGACATGTATAGAACTTTTACTACACACACACACACACACTCACACATACACCCACACGCACACACTTGTTTGCTCTCTCTCTCTCACACTCCTCACTCCTCTCTCTTTCTTTCTCTCTCTCTCACTCCTCACACACACGTTCTCACTCACACACACACTCACACTCTGTCTCTCTCACACACACACATATACTATCTCTCAAACACACGCAAACTCTCACTCACTCACTTACACACTCACTCTCACGCACGCACACTTTATCTGTACACACTGCAGATAGTTACACACACACACACACACACACACACACACACTATTCTATTCACTTATCTTAATTACATCTCTGATCTCTGTCCAGGGAAGGTTTTTATTTTTATTTATTACTTTAGCATATAATATTTACAGTTTATTCTGGCTTTCATTACACGGTTTTATGCAGTTTAGGAAGGATCTGAGGGTATTATAAAGGTAAAGACTGTCTCAATTAACCCTCTGACTTCCATGTACTCTTCCTAATCTGAATAAAATCGTCATGTAGCCTACTCTTAACAATCTGAATAAAATTGTCATGTACTCTTCCTAATCTGAATAAAATCGTCATGTACTCTTCCTAATCTCTGAATAAAATCGTCATGTACTCTTCCTAATCTGAATAAAATCGTCATGTACTCTTCCTAATCTGAATAAAATCGTCATGTACTCTTCCTAATCTGAATAAAATCGTCATGTACTCTACCTAATCTGAATAAAATCGTCATGTACTCTTCCTAATCTGAATAAAATCGTCATGTACTCTTCCTAATCTCTGAATAAAATCGTCATGTACTCTTCCTAATCTGAATAAAATCGTCATGTACTCTTCCTAATCTGAATAAAATCGTCATGTACTCCTCCTAATCTGAATAAAATTGTCTAATAATTATGCTCATAAGTGCGTTTCCAGATAAATATATACTTCCAGAATTAGAAATAGTAGAAGTCCATGAATTTGTATGAGTGGGCTAGAAACTAAAGCTGGTATCACACGAGAGCTTTTATAGTCAACATTCCATGATCAAAATTTTTCTGGTAACTTTTCTGGAATAATTTGCACTGGCATCGGAAACTAAACTGATGGTAGATGAATTTAGAGGTGACCGAAATATTGTAAACGTTGACCTCATAAGCTGCCAGACCAGTGTTAAGGATAAATGTTGAGGGAAAAAGCGCTCGTGTGATACCAGCTTAATGCATCCTAGTGTTAAGGGGGTAGGTACTTTTTAGTTGGTCTATTTATATATTTATTATTGTTTTTAGCTTCCTCCCTAGACCTCCATCAAGCTTAATCAATTATCCTCAATATCCCCCTTAGAGATATATGTGTACATTATGTGTGTCTATGTGTCTGCTCTGTATGTGTGTGTGTGTGTGTGTGTGTGTGTGTGTGTGTGTGTGTGTGTGTGTGTGTGTGTGTGTGTGTGTACACAGTGTGTGTGAGAGAGAGAGAGTGAGAGTGAGATAGTGAGACAGAGATACAGAGAGGGCGAGAGAAAGAGCGAAAGCGAGAGAAGAAAAGAGAGAGAGAGCGAGAGCGAGAGAGAGCGAGAGAGAGAGAGAGAGAGCGAGAGCGAGAGCGAGAGCGAGAGAGAGAGAGAGAGAGAGAGAGAGAGAGAGAGAGAGAGCAGAGCTAGACAGGTGACCTTATTACACCAGGTAATGTTGCCACCACGTGACCTGACATGACGAGGCAACTTTCTCACACCTCAGTCGGATGGGTATATTTTATTTTATTTTTTGTTATGCCCGAGAGGGAGTAAGTTGGAATAAAGAAAAAGAAAACAAAAATGCTGGGTAACTAAGAAGGGGAAGTGATCAGGAAGGAGATACGGTAGATAAATATTTTAATATCAAGTGATAGCCAGCTCGCTCTCTCTCTCTCTCTCTCTCCTCTCTCTCTCTCTCTCTCTCTCTCTCTCTCTCTCTTTGTGTGTGTGTGTGTGTTAGTGAGCTAGTGCGTGTAGCCTATACTCATGTAGATATACGCATTTCAGACCACAATGACCTTCAACCAGGTGTTTCAGACTAACAATACTACTACTACTACTACTACTACTACTATTATTATTAACAACAATGACAACAACACAATCACATTACTACAATAGGTAAAATTACAATACGAGGAAAATATTACTAAATAATAGTAACAATATAATATAAATTCCACACCGCTTTAAAACAATGGCAACAAATTAAATAGAAGGGTGAAACACAATTGCTGTTTTTTATAACTGGGTAATTTAGGGGGAGGGGGGCGGGGGGGGAGACTAGCCGGAACTTGTTATACATACATACACATGGATCAACGCACATATACCTACATCATTACACACACACACACACACACACCACACTTTCAGTCTCAGAGATGTAAGTGAACAATAAAACAACAACACACACACATACGGTATACATACAAACCACAAGTACACATGTACAGTATAAGGAAGTACTCGCATATACACACACATATACTGTACATACAAACAAACACTTGTTCATTTGAATCGAGACTTTAATATACATCTAACACACCCATATTCGCCCCGCACAATTTGGTTTCTAACACACCCATATTCGCCCCACACAATTTGGTTTCTAACACACCCATATTTGCCCCGCCGCACAATTTGGTTTCTAACACACCCATATTCGCCCCACACAATTTGGTTTCTAACACACCCATATTCGCCCCACACAATTTGGTTTCTAACACACCCATATTCGCCCCACACAATTTGGTTTCTAACACACCCATATTCGCCCCACACAATTTGGTTTCTAACACACCCATATTTGCCCCGCCGCACAATTTGGTTTCTAACACACCCATATTCGCCCCACACAATTTGGTTTCTAACACACCCATATTCGCCCCACACAAATTGGTTTCTAACACACCCATATTCGCCCACACAATTTGGTTTCTAACACACCCATATTCGCCCCACACAATTTGGTTTCTAACACACCCATATTCGCCCCACACAATTTGGTTTCTAACACACCCATATTCGCCCCACACAATTTGGTTTCTAACACACCCATATTCGCCCCGCACAATTTGGTTTCTAACACACCCATATTCGCCCCCACACAATTTGGTTTCTAACACACCCATATTCGCCCCCACACAATTTGGTTTCTAACACACCCATATTCGCCCCACACAATTTGGTTTCTAACACACCCATATTTGCCCCCACACAATTTGGTTTCTAACACACCCATATTCGCCCCACACAATTTGGTTTCTATTTAACTCCTAAAAGGCGTCATCCACCCACACACAAAATATCTAACCATCAATCATAATTTCATCTGCCATTAAGGGGAAGTTTCTAGTTTGTTTCCTACTCCTCCAGCAATCTTAAAATTTCACCCCCTTGACCCCCTTTCAAGATAAATTTGTACATTTTTCGGTAGAAAAATATCCCGGCCGAAGGCCGATTACTCTTAAATTACAGGCTCGCTATCGCTCGCCAGGATAAAATCGACTTAAATGGCACGAAAGGTCTTAAAATTGACAGAATGGGGCGGAAATTCTTAAAAATCATCAAACTAATGGGGAAAACGTCTTTAAAATCTCAAAAGCAATGGGGCTAGACATGAAGGAGAAAGGGGTCAAGAAAAAAGTCCCTCAAGTGGAAATCTCCCTTTAACCTAGACTCGTTCTATATCACACTGGTATCCGCTGCGAGGTGTTGATATTCGGTGTGAGCGTCCTGGGTTCGAATCCACGGACTGCCACATGTGTTTGTAATATTTCATTAACCCCTTCAGACTCATATGACGCAGAGGTCGCCAGATTAGCAATAAGAAATAGAGTTCTCTCACTCTTATAATTACCTCTCCAAAATTAGTTTTCTGCCCACAGCTAACTCAAAGACAACTGCAGAGGTTGAAGTAACTAAACTAAAGGTTTCTAAATACCCCTGATGGTAACAAAGGCTTTAAAGTATCCCCAATAGGCTCAACACAGCTAACTCAAAGACAACTGCAGAGGTTGAAGTAACTAAACTAAAGGTTTCTAAATACCCCTGATGGTAACAAAGGCTGTAAAGTATCCCTAATAGGCTCAAAATCGCGTCATATGTCGGAAAGGGTTAATAAATTTTAGGAGTAGAGTTGGTTGTTGGATAGAACATAATAATAGATATTAATTGTAATGCATAAGACCATTTAACAACCTACCGATATTCTGATGGTCACAAGCGTTCCTAACCATCGCAATTACTAGTTTGTCCTTTTATTCTGGGTACAGTTAACAGATTGTATGCAGTTTAACCCGTTCAGTACCAGTGCCGTCCTTTTAACTTTATTGTGGATACTGTTAGACGATCTTATACATTTAAAAAGGGCCTCCAGCAATTAACAGGCTTCGAACTATCTCATTTAACCCTTCTTACCGCCACAGATCCTTTTAAAACAGAACGAAATCGTCTAAATATAGCTAGGATATAATTAAAAGGACGTCGCTGGGACAGTACCGTAGGGGTTAAGACAGGCTTATTTCATTCAGAAGGTTAAGGGGAGGTTTTTAGCGTGTTTCTTAGACTTCCATTAAGCTTGAAATTACACCCCCTTGACCCCCTTTCAAGATAAATTTGTACATTTTTCGGTAGAAAAATGTCCCGGCCGAAAGCCGATTCCTCTTAAATTACAGGCTCGCTATCGCTCGCCAGGAAAAAATCGACAACTAAATGGCACGAAAGGCCTTAAAAGTGACATAAATGGGGCGAAAGTTCTTAAAATCGCCAAAATAATGGAGCGAACGTTTTAAAATCTCAAAAGCAATGGGGCTAAACCTGAGGGAGAAAGGGGTAAAGAAAATAATCCCTCAAGTGGAAATCTCCCCTTAAGTGAGATCGTATTTACCCCCTCGAGTCGTAGAGATTGATTAATTTAATGTTGGCAAAACTAAATACGTCTAGAGCACATCCATCTCCGCCCACCGCTAGTCGATTTCTAGTCTAGTCTTATAAGGTGTCTGCTACCCACACTAGCAGTCTCTCTCTCTCTCTCTCTCTCTCGCCCCACACTTCAACCCATTTGCCTTTCAACTATATTCTCAGATAACACCAATATATATATTTTATTAAAGCTACCTCCAGGCAACTATTAGACGTTTTTATTCAGCTTAAGGAGGACCTCTAGCAATTTATAAGGCTTCAAACTATCTCAGTCACCCCTTTTAAGTTTTAACTACCACAGATCTTTCCTAAGCTGCATAATATCGTCTAAATCTAGCAAGAACAAAATATAACACGTCGCTGGTACTCAAAGGGTTAAGGGAGGATGGGCGTATTTATGATTGGCACGAAAGATCTTAAAATTGACAAATACGACGAAAGATCTTAAATCGCTAATAAACTAATTTTGTTCTCGAAAGGTCTTAAATCTTAAAATCTCAAAACAATGGGGCGAAACACGAGGGAGAAGGGGTCTACTACGCATCCCCCCCCCCCCCCTTTCCGTTCTGCATACAATGGGAACTTTTTTATTGTTGTGATGTTGCATGGTGGGCGGAAACGGTGAGTCCGTGTGGTGATATTAAACGACCTTGGACTGCAACATGAGGGAGAAGGAGGAGGGGAGGGTTGGGGGAGGGGGAGGTGGATGAGGAGGATGAGGAGGAGGAGGAAAGAGAGATGTTATTTTATGTCCATAAAACTTGCGTAAACACGAATACGCACACAAGACAACAAACTCACTCCCACTCTTAATCCCACTCACACTCACTCTCTCTCTCTCTCTCTCAACAAAACCCTGCTAAGCACACACCAAATAAAACGCACACCATAATCCACACCTACACAGCCGCCCACACACCTGTAAACCAGTCACACACACACTTACACACACACACACAATCCCATATACATACATGCACACACACACACACACACACACAATCCCATCTACATACATGGAAACACACATACACACACACTTACAGACACACCGTTCATGAAATACATTACATATTAAACACACACACACACACACACACACACACACACACACACACACTCTCTCTCTCTCTCACACACAAATTACAACACACACAAACACACACTCTCAAATTACAAGACAAACACACTTTTTCTCACACAAATAACAACACACACACACACACACACACTCCCGAGCTGCATCTCTCAATAAACCGTTAAGTATTATTATTATTATTATTATTACACACACACACACACACACAAATCTACGCTGTGCTATCTTCTCTCCCACCATATCAGCCTGCCTGTCTGTCTGCCTATGTCCCTCGTTTAGGCTAAGTCTCCCAAATAAAGACCCTTCGAGGGGGGTCTCTCATCAACGGTGGCCTTATTGGTAACTTCTTATCCTTGACGTATATCCTATCGGCCCTAAAGATTTCGTGGACAT